>ML664172.1:2009430-2256185 GCA_007570785.1 Antilocapra americana | reverse complement strand
CAGCATTAAAAAAAATTCATTTGAAGCAGTTCTACTCAGGTGGACGGAACTGGAGCCTATTATCCAGAGTGAAGTAAGCCAGAAGGAAAAACAAAAATACAGTATACTAACGCATATATATGGAATTTAGAAAGATGGTAACGAGAACCCTGCATGTGAGACAGCAAAAGAAACGCAGATGTATAGAACAGTCTCGTGGACTCTGTGGAAGAGGGCAAGGGTGGGATGATATGGGAGAATGGCATTGAAACATGTTAATTATCATGTGTGAAATCAATTGCCAGCCCAGGGCTGATGCTTGGGGCTGGTGCACTGAGATGACCCAGGGGGAGGGAATCGGGAGCGGGGTTCTGGAGGGGGAGCATATGTAAACCCATGGCGGTTTCATGTCAATGTATGGCAAAACCAACACAATAAAGTAAAGAAAATTAAAAAAAAAAAAAAGAATAGGTAAACAGATCAGGGGGACAGAGAAGAAGATTCAACAGCGACCTCCAAAAGATAGGAATACTATTAAAGGTAGTACTTCAAGATCATTAGGTGAGGATGGATTCATGAGTAGATGGTGCTGGAATAACTTGTTACTTCTTTGGGAAAAACTATTAAAGTTACTGGTTCGAAAAAAGATTTTATGCAGTACATTTATGTTAAGAATATCAGACTTAGATCTAGACATTTTTGGTTGAAACTCTGGCTTTATTGCTAAAGCAAATCAGATGTTTCAAGTCCTTTTTCTGATACTAAAACTTTTTTTTTTTCCTCTAGCATCAGCAGAAAAAGAGGCAATCAAGGGTACATACTCCAAAGTTCTAGATGCCTATGGACTTTTAGGTGTTTTACGATTAAATCTTGGTAAGTATTCAATATAATTCAATCTTTTTTTCATTTCTGTTTTTGTAATTTTGAAGATTTGATAGAGACTAATCATAGACTCTGTATTTGATCTGTAAGTACGGAAGCATCTTAATCTTGAGATGATTGTTACCTGAAAAGCCATGCTCCATGCTCATGCTCTCATGATTTTAAATTCCAGAGACAGCATCCTGTCTGAACACTTTAAGGGATCGGTATCATTGTCAGAAGAGAAAAATAAGAGCATTGCCTTTTTTTTTTTTTTGCTTCAGTACCCTTAAGGAAAGATGTCTTAGAACCACACATTGTTTCCCCTGGTTTGTAGTGGAAAAGACATCTGTTTTATACTCAAAACATCTCTCAGCTTGAGCCTATCTGCCATTCAGTGTCACCACTGGCTGCAAAGTAACCTTTGTGATCACCAGTTTGATTCCACAGCAGTGTGACTCAGAGTGTGGCCCACGGACAGGTTACACTCCATGAACTGTTTTGTTAGTGGTCTGGATGAGAAAAGAAGCTGGTGCCATCATGCAAATCAACACATGGCTTCCTTCATTGGTAAAGTCTTACTATGGAGAAAAAAAAGAAGTCAGCTAAATCAAATAGTGAAGTGATGCAGTTTTATATTCTGGAGCAAGCACCTGTTCTCACTGAAATGGTAACTGAACTGGTTCATGGATCGTACTTTGAGGAACGCTGGTCTTATCAAATGGAGATATGCCATTTGTTGTGACTGTCACATGTTATAAGCACTGTGTGTGCATGCGTGCTCAGTCACTCAGTCATGTCTGACTCTTTGTGACCACATGGACTGTAGCCCACCAGGCTCTTCTGTCCATAGGATTTCAGGCAAGAATACTGGAGTGGCTTGCCATTTCCTCCTCCAGGGGATCTTCCCAACTCAGGGATCAAACCTGATTCTCTTGCGTCTCCTGCGTTGGCAGGCAGATTTTTTACCACTATGCCACCTGGGAGCGCTTAACTAGTATGTCCTGGATCATTCTCACAGTCCAGTGAGATTTGTTTTAATCTCATTTTCTTCTTTTATTTATTTTTTGGCCACCCCTCACGGCAGGTAGGATCTTAGTTCCCTGACCAAGGATCGAACTTGGACCCCTGCATTGGAAGCAGAGTCTTAACCACTGGACTGCCAGGGAAGTCCCTTATTCTTATTTTCTAAAGGGAGGATATCTCATGTTGTTTATGTCAACACGTGAAGTTGGTCGATACAGTAAGTAATGGAGAAGCCAAGAAGCAGGGTACTTCTGCCGATGTCAGAGCCCCACATGCTCAAAGTATACCACTGCTAAATTCCACCTTCATACTCACTGCACAAGATTTTTGTCAAAATTAGATGAAAAAAATCACTATGAAAGTTTTTGCCAGCCAAATCACTTTATCAGTTGTTACCAAAGGCTTTTTCTTCACATAGCAGCAACAGCAGCAGCAGTTCACATTTAAATGCCATTTTTTCAACCTTACTGTTGTCTTGTCTGAATTTCTTACAATCATAAAGGAAATGTAGGGAAGATAACACCTATATTTTAAAAATATGATAAATCTTACATACTTTTAGATTAAGTAGAGGAATAATTTCATAAATGTAAGATTATTCTGTTAATGTTTAAATGCTTCATCGTACTAAGTGTATTTGTACCAGGCTTTTTCCCCCCAACTTCTGCCAAAATCTAGTTGTGAACTTAACTGTGTGTGATAAATTTAAAATAACCACACTGTCAGATTTTCTTCTTAGAGACGTGAGAAGAAAGGTGGGAGAACTTTTGAGCAGCTTGTAGAATAGTAGGACCTCCCATCCCATTAAGTCTTTGGTTTTTGCAGGTGATATTATGTTACATTATCTGGTCCTAGTCACTGGATGTATGTCCGTTGGAAAAATTCAAGAATCTGAAGTTTTCCGAGTTACTTCCACTGAATTTATATCACTGCGAGTTGATTCTTCAGACGAGGATCGTATTTCGGAAGTGCGAAAAGTTTTAAATTCAGGAAACTTTTATTTTGCATGGTCTGCATCCGGAGTCAGTTTGGATCTGAGTCTTAATGCCCACCGTAGCGTGCAAGAACACACAACTGACAATAGATTTTTCTGGTGAGTTTGTATTACGTTTCCCCTTGTGATCACTTGCAGTGCAGCCGCTGGGTGAGCTGGAACATGGAAGCCATAACAGTTATTTCTAGAGCTGGCAACGGTGGCCACGGCCAGTTGAACACATCACTCCTTCCTGTTGTGGGATCCTCAGTGGAGCATAGCAGATACCTGCCATCATTTTATTAAAATAGTCCTGTGATGTGAAACCCATTTACTCTTCCTGATCTAGACGGACCTGCCATTTCAGACATATATTTAAAATGTTTATTTTTAAATCAGGAAGGAATTACTCGTAATAGAATCGTGTTACTCATACGTACGGTTCTTAGTTTGACATCTTATCTCTGGCAACATTTGCCTTTCTAAGCCTACATTCCCTTATTGTTTTTAATTGGAAGGTTGTAAGTAGATGATTTTGATTCAAGAGCAACTGACTACAAGAAAGTAATATGCTGGGATCAAGTTTAGTACTGTAATAAAATGAGACTTAAGTAGGTTACTGTGACATATTTCAGGATTATGCATGAAGATGCTGTATTGTAAGTATGCATTAATGGAGCAGCAGGACCCACGGGATTGTAATTGGTATCGCTTTATTGGAACAGACCAGATTTTCAGTATAGTTGTTCTCTTGTCCACAGCATCGCTGTTGACTTTTTTCCTTAACATAATGGACAAATTGTATTTCAGTTGTTTACTTAGGTTATAAGGCCAAAGTCCAGGACTGTGCTCACAGCTTTCCTCAGTAATTCAAACTCGGTGTGTTCCCCACTGTATACTTTCTCTCTCTCTCCCACTTTCACTATCTGCCTGAATGGTCCTGGAGAAGGCCTGGGAGTCAGAGGGCTCAAAGTCAGCAATGCTAGGACTGGAAACTAACTTTAGAGCAATAGCTCAGTAGCTTGTAGCTCCCATAGAAGTGTCTTGGCCCAGAGTGGCATGGGGGAGCCAAGAGGGCAGAGGGAAAGGGGGCTTTGGAGCGCTGTAGCTGGCGACTTGGAGCTAGCAGAGGGCAAGAGGATGGTGGGTGGGGAAGGGGGGTCAGTAGGAGAGACAAGTCAGCAGTCCCGTCTGCTCTTGTCAACCCTACACTTCTCTGATGGAAGAGACACGGATGTTTCTGAAGAAGGTGACGGTGTTGCAGCTGGCCTTAGGGCAGCTGTCCTTACCTTTCTTCCCTCTGCTCTTTCTTACCCCACATGTCTTAGATTGAGAAAGAAGAGTTTCCCTGCCTTAATCAGAAGTCCACGCAGGTGCAGATGCATTGGCTAAATGGCCAGCAGTTAAGAATATCACGAAGTTCAATCAGTGGGAATAATTCTTTTATCTTTTCATTCAGTTATGGGTAGAGGTGGGGGCCAATTTAGATAACAGATTGAGGAGGTATATGAGCTGGAAACAGGCTGAGCAAAGAGGAGGCTGAAATGCCAAAGGTGAGTTTTGCTCACTTGATAGTCTCTAAAGGTTTGCTAAGGATTAGATTCTGGAGCTTCACTTTGCATAGAAAAAGGAAAGCTTTTAGAATTCATTATGCACACCCTTGCAGCTTTGTAAAAATATTTCCCAAGATACAGCCAAGTAAGTTCTGTAGTCAGAGAGTGGCAAACACCTATCCCAAAAGCGGGGTTAAGTTTTACTCTCTTGGGGATTTGAGGCTGCTGCCAGTTGAGAGTCGAGTGTAAATTTAAATAGAATTAAAACAGCCAGTTTGAACTTTGCCAGATCAGATCAAGGTAGATAATAAAGTGTGGGAGCTGAAATCGTATTTTTAAATTAGTAATATTCATTGGATTTAACGTTATCCCAAGAGTAAGCCTACTACTCACTTTCCAGTATGCTTTCTTGAATGGATAAGAGGCTGGGTTATCTCTGGTTTATCAGGATTGCAGGTGGCCACCGCCTATTTGCAGTCCCCTGCCTATTTGCTGTCCCCTGCAGCGTAGCCCGAAGTGGTGGGGACTGAGGGCAACTGCTCCAACAGCATTGATGTAGATTCTTAACAACCCTAAGCCTCCAATAAAATGTTGTCACATTGTTTTTATACCTCTAAGACAAGATAGTGCAAAGCACTTAAGATTTCCTCTTAAATTGGTAGTTTGAAAACTCTGAGGACTAA
The DNA here is from genome assembly GCA_007570785.1 of Antilocapra americana. Classification (NCBI taxonomy): domain Eukaryota; kingdom Metazoa; phylum Chordata; class Mammalia; order Artiodactyla; family Antilocapridae; genus Antilocapra; species Antilocapra americana. The sequence continues at coordinate 2,251,110 of ML664172.1, read as the reverse complement.
GCTTCAGTATTCTAGAAACTTCCCTTTTGTAAGGTGCCTTATTATCTGCAAGTCCCAGAGAAGAAGTTTCTCTGCACAACAGTGTATTTTACTTGGTGGTGGGTTGGTGAGGAGTTTTGGAGGCCTGTGGTTCCAGCAGAGCCCCTGAGGCAGGCAGCAGGATGTGAAGATGGCCAGTGTGGCAGGTCCCCAGCCCCTGTCCCAACTTTCACCATGACAGCTCCACTTTTAATCTGTTTTCTGATCATCAGGTTTCTGTGTGTTCATTTAAACACAACTCTGCCCTGAAAAAGATTGGAAAGCAGGCCCTCTCTGTTACCTGGAGTATAGACGTATTAGGAGCAAGGGAAAACCCTAGACAGGCATTAATATGATAACTGCTAGCTCATGTAACTATTTAAATTTAATTAAAATGGAGCCTTATAAAAGTCAAGCCTTAAGAAAATCCTTCTATATATATATCTCTCTAGGAATTCCCTGGAGTTGTGTGTGGAAACACTTTTTGAAACAAGTGGTAAATACATTATGAAGAAAGGCATAGCAAATGGGGCCCAAGTTCTAAAGACGCAGAATTTGTGCTCCTTTTGCATGGACCCTCGATCACACGTCCAGGGATCTCCCTGTATAGCCCTATGCTCCAGTCCCTGGCATAGTAAATGTAAGCGAGTTGACTTATTTTGGTGCCTTTGAATGTTCCGGGGGCACTGTTTTAGAATGTACGCTGTGTTGTACAGTGTGCTGCATGTGTGTGCTCAGTCGCTTCGTCACATCCAACTCTTTGTGACCCAGTGGACTGCAGCCCATCAAGCACCAGTGTCCATGGAATTTTCCAGGCAAGAATACAGGAGTGTGTTGGGGAGTGCCCATCATGCTAATGCAGTTCTTTCTTTTTCTGTTAGGAATCAGTCTTTGCACTTGCATCTCAAGCACTACGGTGTGAATTGTGACGACTGGTTATTACGCCTCATGTGTGGGGGAGTAGAAATCAGAACAATTTATGCTGCTCATAAACAGGCAAAGGCTTGCCTCATTTCCAGACTAAGCTGTGAACGAGCTGGGACCAGGTTTAACGTCCGGGGAACAAATGATGATGGTCACGTCGCCAATTTTGTAGAAACAGAGCAGGTATGTAGTGTTTGTCTTGCTTAATTCATGTGTTAGAGGGAAGTCACAAAGATCAATTGGAAAGCAGATTTTTATTTGATTCACAACTCATTTTGACATCTGTAATGCCATTTTATGGCTGCTCTTGGCTACTTGTGAGCCTTAAGAAAGGATCCTCAAAAACAAGCTTATTTAGATATGGCTCTTGAAGTAAGTTTTTTACTAATCAGCATGACATCATCAGTGCCCTATGTTTTAGTATTGAATTGAAAATCTTCAGTTACAGAGCTAGACAACTTAAGAAAAGCAGGTTTTGATGAAATTAAGTCAAACTCAACTCTTAAAGGTAGGTTGAGTACCATCTGAAAAGAGAAGTTATATTATTTTTGGCTATGTAACTATGTAATTGTAAATTCAGGCCTTGCCCTCAATCCAGTTTAAGTCTTTAGATTAGTTTTTAAAAATTAGAAAAAGCTGAAGAAAAACAACTAAATGAATTCATAAAGAATTCCTTTTTTTAAAGTTGTAATGCTTATGCTTATATTTTCACTGTTGTTCTTGGTTAATGTATGTAGAACTATCACTAGTTGAAAAAATTCAGCTTATTTATGGCCTGTTTTGACTATATTAGAATAATGTGTTTATGAGAGATTGGTCAAGAGATATAACCGTTGGGTAGATTTGTCTTCTGATGTAGAGGTAACAACTTTGTGGAAGTATTTTACCCAGTATTTTTCTCTGTAGGTTGTGTACTTAGATGACTCTGTTTCTTCCTTCATACAAATCCGGGGATCTGTCCCATTGTTCTGGGAGCAACCAGGATTGCAGGTATGTGTTTTGACGTTTAGCTTTCTTTTTTTTTCTCTTCAGAACTTTTCATATTTTTTTAAACTTTCAGGTTAGCTTGTTAGTTCCTTGGATAATTTTGTTGCTCAGTCTAATAATGTTACCTGGATTTATAAATAAATTGTATACAGAAATTGTATACAAATCTTGGAATTGTTCTAGTTATTCTCTCCTTCAGTGTTCTTTCAAATATCCATAGGAATTCAGCTCCCATATTTCATATTAAAATTTCAATGTTTTCATGGCACGTTGATTTTCACAGTGTTTCTGTATATAACAATTTAGTGTCTGTAGGCAAAAAAATGTAGTAGTTAAAGCAAAGCTTCTGAAACTAAGCCTCTCAGTTTGAATCCTTAATGCTGCTAGCTGTGTGATCTCAGGCAAGTGATTGAACCCCTTTGTGCCAGTTTTCTTATCTGTAACATGGTAATATTAGTAGTTTCTACTTCTTAGTTTCCTACAACCCTTACCTAGTTCTGAGTGTCTGAGCACGTTTGTTGTTATTAAGAATATATCTAGGAATTCCCTGGCAGTCAGTGGTTAGGACTCCATGCTTTCACTTTGGAGGGCCCAAGTTAGATCCCTGGTAGGGGAACTAAGATTCTGCAAGCCATGCAGTGTGGCCAAAAAAAAAGAGGAACATATCTGCTAATGAAATTTTACTTTGCAATTTGTAATGACTTGGCACTTGTCATCTTGAACATTGTTCTCTGTTTTGCTTTCTGATCTTTTTCCCCCCAAACTTTCCTTTTGTTAAGTAAATGTCTGATATTTAAAATGGAAGATGTTTTTTTCATGTTAGTTCATAATATTGGATTGCCCATAGTAGTATAACTTTGCATTTTATTTTTATTCAAACATGTTTGGTCCCTGAAGTATAAGTAACATTCATTTTGGGCTTCTGATTTATACTACCTAGTAAATTCTGTGCCTCAGTCTATACTATTGAGAAAAATGTACAGGAAAAAGAAAATTTTGCCTTCATTTACTTTCATTTAGCTCAGTTGGGTCTCTCTTACCTTCTAGGATGGTTATTGTGGAGAAAAATCACGTACCACTTGAATCTTTTCAATAAGGGAGTTTATTCAAGACAGGCTAAGAATTAACAAGGATTAACACTGGTACTGCTTTGCTAAAATTCTTGAGTTCTTATCAACACCAGTTTGAGTCATGTGGGTTTCATCTTTGGCATTTTGGCATAACTTAAATAGATACATTTCTTCCTGAGTCTCCCTTAGGAAAGAATACCGACCCTACCCCACTTCTGTTTTTGTGACCAAAGAAGGATGTTTAGAATATTTGCTGTAAGAAATTTCTAAAACCCTGCTTTGATGGGAGGTAAATACTTTGGGTTTAGAGACAGGCTCGTGTAAGAGATTCTTCTAGTCTATTTGTAGGCCCTCTGTTTTACTGCTTTCTGTGTTATTTTCTTAAGAAGTTCAGAATTACAGTGTTTGATTATTCGGTAATGTTGGATCCTGAGTAATTACATAGAGGGATCCTCCTTGGGTGGGACTTCCTTTTGACTTTCTTGTTTGTTCTGTGGCCTGTCCACACAGATAATCTGACTGAATAATGTCATTTGATTATGGGCTGACAACTGTAGATTTGAAAATTGTGCCTTTCTTGATAGAGATAGTAGTTTTTGAGACCTCAAGACAGTCCAGCAATTTTGCCAAATCATCACTGAGCTGGCCTGTCGCCTTGGGTTGGGTCAGTGGTTCCCAGTTATTTAGCTTAGTAGTTTTTAAAGCCAATCTTTCTTTGACCAGAGATGGATTAGTTTCATGAATATCATTTATCATTTTCCCTACCACTCTAAAAGAGTAGTTAATAGAGGAATGAAAATAATAGATACTGACTTTTTAAAATAAAAATACCAAGGCCTTAAGTTCATTTTTGACTTAGAGCAGTTGTTGGGTGTCCTGAGTGTTCTTAGGGCTGGAATTTATTTTCAGGGCTCCTTCAAGTTAGTTGCTTAGTGAGCTGTTTCACTTCAGTGGTCACGGACAGAGAGTCCTTTCTTGGCAGTTGTCCCTTGTTCTGCCTCTTTTCCTCTGTGCTACATTTTTCTCAGGTTCTTGAGATATTTTAAAGGAATCTTTGAGAGTGATTTTAAAATGCAGGTTCAAGGCCTCAACTTCCCATCAACTGAAGTAGAATTTGTTGGAGTAGAGCCAAGGTATCTGCATTTTAACCAAGTACCCCACCACTGAGATTAGAGGGCCTGGTGGTAGTGGATCCTGCTCAGATGCTTCTGCAGCATATCCAGACCTCCTGTTCCAGCAGCCAGCCCTGAGCCAGCCAAGGCGGCCCTGTGACACTTAGTCTCAGTGCTCTCTGAGGTCTTGGGCTTTTCTTTTCGTTCTCACTTTTGTCATCTTGGTTAAGGTCTTCATAGTTTTTTCTTTCCTGAAAGATTCTTAGAGATTTCTAACTGGTCTCCTCCCAGCTTTCTGGCAGTTCTTAATGAAAAGTGAAGTGAAAGTGTTAGTTGCTCAGACGTTATCCAACTCTTTGCAACCCTATGGACTGTAGCCCACCAGGCTCTGCCATCCATGGGATTCTCCAGGCAAGAATACTGGAGTGGGTTGCCATGCCCTCCTCCAGAGGGTCTTCCTGACCCAAGGATCGAACCCAGGTCTCCTTCATTGCAGTCAGGTTCTTTACCATCTGAGCCACCAGGGAAGCCCCTTTTTACTTTCGCTCTGTTATGTTCATCAAATCTAGGTACCCATTTCTTCATGTCTGGCTTCCTCTTCCTGTCAGACTTCATGCCTGGCTATTTTCTAATAGGAATCCTCTGCTCCCAGAATGAAGGTTTGATATTCCTCAGTAGCTGACTCAGATTTCATGGAGTGGATTCTAGTCACTCCTCCACACTGATCTCCTCTTGAAATCCTTGAGTTCATCTCAAGTGTATCATTCTGTACACATTCGGGTAGATAATCTTATATCCTATGAAAAATTCAGTTTCTATAGTGGTGCCTCAGAGAGAGCTTGCAGTCTGTTTGGGGAGACAGTCCTTTTATGGAAAAGGCAAAATATCAGTATTAATTAGCTTGAGGCATCATAAGGGTTGTCGTAAGGTGCTACACAGATAAGAGTGACATTTTAATTACTGGCAACTCATTCATTTTATTTATGATTTCCTTCCTTTGAAGTTATTTAGCGTTTATAATGCGTAGTGTTCCTTTGATACTATATCACTGATATTAATTGCTTATATTAGTCTTAAAAGATGGTAAGCATCATGAGATTTATGCCTATGGTATGGCACACTGAACTTTTGGTTGAATTCAAGTTACAGAAATACGTGAACACAAAGCAGTAATATTGCTAGAAGATAATGTTCCATACCACTCTAGTATTCTTGCCTGGAGAATTCCCTGGGCAGAGGAGCCTGGTGGGCTGCAGTCCTTGGGGTCGCAAAAGAGTTGGATACTACTGAGTGACTAACACTTTCACTTTCACCACCCATGAAATGGTTTCTAAAAATATCTTTGATGCAACTTTTTTAAAAAATTGAGTAAATGAAAAATTTTATTACATTTACATAACTCTTACAGGAGTTTTTCTTTAACATTAAGTAGCAAAACCTAGTCTCATCTAACGAACATGTTGCTCTAAGAGTTATGAATTGTAGCTAGTAGTGTATATGTGTCGGGGAGCAGGTACTGGGGAACAACTGCAGCCATTACCAGAAAAAAATATGAGAAAGCTTGTCTTTTTTTTTCACCTTCTTTGACAATTAAGACTACTGTGCAAGATGAATGTTAATGAATAAACAAAATGTGAAGTCTTGAACTTTTAGAGAGTTAGAGGGCAACTACCTGAGATGACTCCAAAGAAAAAGTATGAACTTCGTCTGACTTTTCTGCCACCTAAAACCCACAAATGGGTCTTGGAGCACACATCTTTCAAAGCTTAAGATTTTATACAGTCTATTGTGTATTAGAAATGAAACGAAATAGAGCTGTGACATTTGGCTAATCAGTTTCTTGCTAAGAAGGAAAAGCTCTAAAGAGAGTCCACTGATTTCTCAGGACAGTCATTCAGTCATCTTGACAGGAGAGGGAATGCTGAATGAATGATACTACTGTTAATTCAGTTTGGGACGTGGAGGAGCATTTAGAGCTTATTTTCTGGTTTTATTTGTCCAACTGCATGATTGATTTGGCACTTCTCCTCTGTGCCACCTTTAAAGTTACGTTATTCACAGATTAGCCAGGATGAATTCCGGGGAACCTTGAGCCCAGAGTCTCAGGGAAATGTTTACAAGTGAAATTTAGGGAAATAATCTGGTCTCACTGTTGTATTTCTTCTTAGCATCTTTTATATCTCTTGATTCTGCCTCATCTCTCTCCCACTTTTCTTATATAAAAAAGGAAAACTGTAGCAACACACAGTAGGTAGTTATTTTCCATCTTGTTTAATTCTTATAACCGAAATTTCAAAATATGCTGTTGTTTTAGTTGTGTGCCTGAGACATTGAGTTGGAAAGTCGTTTTTCAGGAACCATTATTTTTAATCTATGGGATCTTTGGGTGAGAGAGGAGTGAAAAGGGCCTAACAGAGAAAAAAAATATGTAGACATTGCACTTGTAGGCAGCCTGAAAGAGTAGATGTTTTGGTCAGGAGGTCTGTATTGTCATGGGAGTCTTTTTTTGGAATGAATGATGTCGCTCTAAGAGGACAGGTTTCTTCACTTGGCTGGGTTTGTTCTGTTGTTGCACAAATGACAATATCTGTTGACTTACAAAGGGCACATATTTAGAACTTAAGACAAGGTAATGTATATGAAAGCACTCTTAAAAATATCTTACATAAATAAAAATTCCTGTTAGTTTCCCAGTATTGCGTAATGCTCTAACTTCTAGTTTTTGTTGTGTGTTTTTTTAAATGAGGTTGTGTTTTAAAAGATAAAAAGAAGGAGAAGCCCCTAGAAGTTATCTTTTTAAGAGAATATCACACATGACAATTACTCAACTTACTACTGTGCACTTAACAAATGAATTATTACATAGAGTGAACAATGCTATTTCTTTTGTCTGCGTGTTGGCTTTTGGTATGATTAAGCATATTTTTCTTGTCTTAGGTGGGATCCCATCGTGTTCGTATGTCAAGGGGATTTGAAGCCAATGCACCCGCTTTTGACAGGTAAGACTGATGACTTACATACTGCTGTGAGTTTTGATGTTGCTAAGCAGTGAGATCAGTTGTACTTACTGCTTCATTTCAGCTTTTGGGCTCTTAAGTAAAATTTCTTCTTGACTAATTTAAGTGGAGGACAGTGACACTCTTAGGAATTCTAGGAGTGGTGGCAGAAAGTGTGTGGGTCTTGACGTCTTGGCCTTAAAACTACCTCTGATGGGTGTGTTGTTATCCACTATGGTGGCTGTTAGCCACGTGTAGCTAGCTCTTGGGCATTTGAAATTGACTAGTCCAGATTGAGATATGTTGTAGGTATATAATAGGTACTGGATTTCAGACTTAGTGCAAAAAAAAAATTTAAGATACCAATATTTGTTTTATATATTAATTCATGTAGAAATGATATTTTAGTTGTATTGGATTAAATAAAATGTATGTAAATTTTACCTTTTGATTGTTACGTTTTTAATTTGCCTTCCGGAAAATTTTAAATTATATGTGACTTACATTATATTTCCTGTGGATGACGTTGCTCTCTAGCCTCTGGACTGATTAGAAGCTGGAGAGACTAAAGGATCCTATGTGGGGCCTATTTATCTTAAGGCTGGAGCTGTTTAGGAGCTCTGAATCCCCATGGAGTAGGCAGTGTCCTCACATGTGAGGTGCACCCCAGTGCCCTCTGCCCTCGCTGCCATGCCATCCCAGCTGCATGGCTCCTGGTTTCCATGTCCACCCAGCATTAGCCTCAGGGTGGAGAGGGGGCTGGGTGACTCTGAAAACTCTAGCATCAGTTCAGTTCAATTCAGTCTCTCAGTTGTATCTGACTCTGCAATCCCATGAATCAGCACGCCAGGCCTCCCTGTCATTAACAAACTCCCGGAGCTTAGTCAAACTCATGTCCATTGAGTTGGTGATGCCATCCAACCATCTCATTCTCTGTCATCCCCTTCTCCTGCCTTCAATCATTCCCAGCATCAGGGTCTTTTCACATGAATCAATTCTTTGCATCAGGTGGCTAAAGTATTGGAGTTTCAGCTTCAGAATCAGTCCTTCCAGTGAATATTTGGGACTGATTTCCTGTAGGATGAACTGGTTGGATCTCCTTGCAGTCCAAGGGACTCTCAAGAGTCTTCTCCAACACCACAGTTCCTCAAGCATCAGTTCCTCAGCGCTCAGCTTTCTTTATGGTCCAACTCTCACATCCATATGTGACTACTGGGAAAACCAAAGCTTTGACTAAATGGACCTTTATTGGCAAAGTAATGTCTCTGCTTTTTAATATGCTGTCTAGGTTGGTCATAGCTTTTCTTCCAAGGAGTAAGCGTCTTAATTTCATGGCTACAGTCACCATCTGCAGTGATTTTGGAGCCCCCCAAAATAACGTCTATCACTGTTTCCATTGTTTCCCCATCTATATGCCATGAAGTGATGGCAAATAGAAGATAAGCTGATAAGTTAGACACAAAATTGCATTAACTGACTTTTCACAAATTCAGAGTTTTAATTCCACATGAAATGGATTTGTATCTAGTTTTGCCAATCCTATGAGTTTAAAATACTGCCATGTAGGTCCTGTTTAAAAGTGGGTTCTTGTTTATTAAAAAATTTTTTTGACTTATCACTTGATGTGTGCTTACTTCCTTTCTCTCTTTAACAGGCATTTTAGGACACTTAAGAATTTGTATGGTAAACAAATAGTAGTAAATCTGCTTGGATCTAAGGAAGGTGAACATATGCTAAGTAAGGCTTTCCAGGTAAGTAATCATTTTTTTATTCCGTTCTGGCCCATGGACACCTAGAATGGTATTTTAAAAATAATAGTCAAATTCTTCCAGGAAGTAAGCTCTTCCTGGAAGAAGATTAGATACTTGTTGGAACCATTAGTTCTATGAAGGCAGTCAGGCAACAATTTTCTTGTGAAATTGGGATTACAGAAAGCTTTCAAGGCAATTGACCCTGTTTTCTAATCTGCTTATTTATGTAGTAGAGAAGCAGAAGAATACCCTCCCCCTAAGAAATGTTCATCCATCACTGGCAAGATACCAGGCAGTTTCCCTCTTCATCTGTTCATTGCTTTGCCTAGTTCCTAGAAACCATAGTCACTGTTTTAAATCTATGAATTGTGAATAAAGCATTTGTATACACACAGGGGGCCTTCCTAGGTGGTGCTGGTGGTAAAGAACCTGCCTGCCCATGCAGGAGACATAAGAGACAAGGGTTCCATCCCTGGGTCGGGAGGATTCCCTGGAGGAGGGCATGGCAACCCACTCCAGTATTCTTGCCTGGAGAATCCCATGGACAGAGGAGCCTGGTAGGCTACAGTCCGTAGGGTCACACAGAGTCAGACACGATTGAAGTGACTTAGCATGCATACACACAGGACTTCTTGCACCAATGAAAGAAAATTTGAGAATTTCACATAAATAAGAACCTAAAGAAATGTCTGACTTCTAAGGAAAATGTGTTTTTCATAAATGTTTATTGGATCAGTAATGAATTGATATAAATGATAGTGTTACCCTAAAAGATGATGTTATGAAAGTGCTGCACTCAATACATCAGCAAATTTGGAAGACTCAGCAGTGGCCACAGGACTGGAAAAGATCAGTTTTCATTCCAGTCCCAAAGAAAGGCAATGCCAAAGAATGCTCAAACTACCACACCGTTTTACTCATCTCACATGCTAGTAAAGTAATGCTCAAAATTCTCCAAGCCAGGCTTCAGCAATACGTGAACCGTGAACTTCCAGATGTTCAAGCTGGTTTTAGAAAAGGCAAAGAAACCAGAGATCAAATTGCCAACATCTGCTGGATCATTGAAAAAGCAAGAGAGTTACAGAAAACCATCTATTTCTGCTTTATTGACTATGCCAAAGCCTTTGACTTTGTGGGTCACAATAAACTGTGGAAAATTCTGAAAGAGATGGGCATACCAGACCACCTGACCTGTATGCAGGTCAGGAAGCAACAGTTAGAACTGGACATGGAACAGCAGACTGGTTCCAAATAGAAAAAGGATTGTCTCAAGGCTGTATATTGTCACCCTGCTTATTTAACTTATATGCACAGTACGTCATGAGAAACGCTGTGCTGGAGGAAGCACAGCTGGAATCAAGATTGCTGAGAGAAATATCAATAATCTCAGATATGCAGATGTCACCACCCATATGGCAGAAAGTGAAGAGGAACTAAAGAACCTCTTGATGAAAGTGAAAGAGGAGAGTGAAAAAGTTGGCTTAAGGCTCAACATTCAGAAAACTAAGATCATGGCATCCAGTCCCATTACTTCATGGCAAATAGATGGGGAAACAGTGAGATACTTTTATTTTTGGGCACTCCAAAATCACTGCAGATGGTGATTGCAGCCATGAAATTAAAAGATGCTTACTCCTTGGAAAGAAAGTTATGACCAACTTAGACAGCATATTAAAAAGCAGAGACATTATTTTGTCAACAAAGGTCCGTCTAGTTAAGGCTATGGTTTTTCCAGTGGTCATGTATGGATGTGAGAGTTGGACCATAAAGAAAGCTGAGCACAGAAGAATTGATGCTTTTGAACTGTGGTGCTGGGGAAGACTCTTGAGAGTCCCTTGGACTGCAAGGAGATCCAACCAGTCCATCCTAAAGGAGATCAGTCCTGGGTATTCATTGGAAGGAATGATGTTGAAGCTGAAACTCCAATACTTTGGCCACTTGATACGACAAGCTGACTCATTGAAAAATCCCTGATATTGGGAAAGATTGAAGGCAGGAGGAGAAGGGGACAACAGAGGATGAGATGGTTAGATAACATCACCGACTCAGTGGACATGAGTTTTGGTAGACTCCGGGAGTTGGTGATTGACAGGGAGGCCTGGTGTGCTGCAGTTCATGGGGTTGCAAAGAGTCAGACACGACTGAGCAACTGAACTAACTAACTAATAGTGTTACATAAGATTATAACCTTAAACAAAATGGCTAGAAAACGTTTTATCAAGTTTAAGCTAATGAAGTCCAGGATTAATTATTTAGCTATTTTGTTAGAATATCATTAATAAATAAGTTATACTTTAGAGAGTGACTTTTTATTGTAAACTTTTAAAACATTTGTATATATTTAGTGAAGGTATAAAAATGAACTCTTCAACTTTTGATGAGCTTTGCCTTAGAAATCAATCACTTTGTTTTGAGATTCTGTAATAGACATAAGCAGTAATTATATTTTTATGATAAAAAATGAAGTGCTGGTTGTTGGAAATCATTTTTCATTTTCTAAGCCAGGTGAGAATGTTCAGTTCCATGATATTAATTATGTAAGACCTAATTTCTCTGGAATAGTATAGGAGGTTTTAGGAAAAGGATGCTGTAAGATATCAGCAAGTAGTTTTTCATTTTACTACTGGTGGCAGTGAAAGCTTTGTGAAATTAGTAAGATTTCAAGGACCTGCTTAGATTTTCATTTAAAATAAAAGTTCCATTTATAACATTGTGTTGATACAATCATATTTAGTTGACATTTAAATGAATATTTTCATGGTTTCTCAGACAGTAAAGAGTTCGCCTGCAGTGGAGGAGACCTGGTTCAGTCCTTGGGTTGGGAAGATCCCCTACAGAATGGAATGGCTACCCACTCCAGGATTCTCGCCTGAAGAATTCCATAGACAGGGGAGCCTGGCAGGCTACAGTCCATGGGGCCGCCAAGAGTCAGACACGACTGAGTGACTAACACTTTCACTTTCCTTGGCTGTCCAGTGGTTAAGAATCTGCAATTTCACTGCAAGGGGCATGTATTTGATCCCTGATTAAGGATAGGGGATCCTGCCTGCCGGATCTGCGATTTGCAGCCAAAAAAAAAAAAAAAGAAGAAGAATTAAATGAATATTTTCTTTTTCTTTTCAGAGTCATCTGAAAGCTTCTGAACATGCTGCTGATATCCAGATGGTGAATTTTGACTATCATCAAATGGTTAAAGGGGGAAAGGCAGAAAAATTACATAGTATTCTTAAACCTCAAGTCCAGAAATTTCTGGATTATGGATTTTTTCATTTTGATGGAAGTGAAGTTCAAAGGTTTGACTTCTCTGTTTTTCTTTTCTTTAAATTGAAACTTCGCTGCAATTTGATTTCTTTATTATACTTGATTTTAAGCTTGTTGTTCTTCCTTTCTAATAGTAGCTTACCCTACTGGGCATGTGCTATGTGTGGGGGAGGCAGTGCACATTAGTGTGTGCCTTTAGTCGTTACAGTTATTAATGAGAACTGTAGGGGTTGGTTCTGTTATTATCCGTTCACATTGAAGGAAGTGGGGGCTGAAAGCTGTCATCTTGCCCATGTCACATAAGTGTTAGTGATCAAACTCATCTAGCTCCAGATCTCATGCTGCTTTTTCGGAGGCTGTTCTGTTTCTATCGTAAAATTAATGTCATAATATTTTTTGGCCTCAGTAAAGATTATTTAATGCAAATAAAAGACATTGGTTATTGTCTGCTCTGCTATAGAACTGCGTGGTTATAAATCTGAATGTGTGTTTAGCTCCTGACTACTGGCCTCATTAAAAATAAATGGTTGTGGTTGAATGGAAAGATACATAATAAAGAGTGGATGACAAAATGTTAGTGCTTGTGGAATCTGGATGGTGGGTATATGGATGATCACTGTAAAATTCTTTCATCTTTTTCGTGTGTTTGAGAATTATATTAGAGAATTGAAGCGGGGAGAACGTAGATGCTACATTTTAATCAGCTTAATTTTTCTCAGTTTGTTTTAGCTTTTGTTATTTTTGTTTTAAACTACCCATTTAGTTTCACTGTATTTGTTTCAGGTGCCAGAGTGGTACAGTTCGAACAAACTGCTTGGATTGTCTTGACAGAACAAATAGTGTGCAGGCATTCCTTGGTTTAGAGGTAAAAAAAATGAAATATGTGTATGGAACTTAACATCAAATTCCTTTTTCAGTGCTTTTGTGATTTTTATGTTTGTCATCAATTATTTTTCACAAAATGAAGTTGTTTCATTTTCACAAAGTTTTACTTCTCTTCTAGTTTTTTTTTCAAGTAATGTCCCTTTTCATTTAAATGTTTCCTATATCTGTTCTAAATACTCTTTAGATAGCTTCTGTTTCCCTTCATTGTTCATTAACTTTGCCTTAAAAAAAAAAAAAGTGTGCTATTTATACTATTCTAGTAATTGTCTCATCTGCCTGTCTTTTAGATAAGCAAAAGATATGTATACATATATATACATTTTTTTAATTCTCGGTGTTGTCATTTTTTAAAAAATAATTTTATGTATCTGTTTTTGGCTGTGCTGTGTCTTCATTGCTGCATGGGCTTTTTCCCTAGTTGTGGCAGGCAGGGGCCACTCTCCTTTTGTGGTGCTCGGGCTTCTCATTGCAGCGGCCTCTTACTGCGGAACGTGGGTTCCAGGGTGCTCGGGCATCAGCAGTCGCCGATGTGCTCCCAGGCTCTAGAGCACAGGCTCCATAGTTGTGGCCCCCCAGCTTAGCTGCTCCGCAGCATGAGGGCTCCTCCCAGACCAGGGATTGAACCCGTGCTTCCTGCATTGACGGGTGGATTCTCTAGCACTGAGCCACCAGGGAAGTCCTTGGTATTGTCTTTTTAAAAGTCCTTTTGGAATTAAGATCTATTTTCACATGTACCACCCTGTAGAATTATATTTTTAACAGTCTAAATCAGTACAGTTTACACAGCATTTAAAAAAAATTGCTGCAAAAACCAGGATCAGATGAAAAATGTCATTGTTAGAATAGAAGTGAATGAGACCCAACCTCTCTAACAAACTCTTTTGTTTAAAATTTTTTCTCTAGTACTTACCTATCAAACTCAGTCTAATTGAGGTGTAATCTCTACTACGTGACAAACTGTGTAGCAATGCTCAGATTTCTGTCTTGCCTCTTATGCAACAGTTAGGGTCATAAGACTGTGGATCTTCATTTAGTTCCGTAGGAACTTAGCATAGTTCTCCAATACTGTAAAAACAGGAATAGAAAGTAAAAGGTTCTTATTTTCCCTAGGAAATGATCTTAAGTTTGGCTAGAATATTGGTTAATTAGTTACTCTGCAGCTGAGATTCATTCAGTCTCAAAAGAAGAGTACCATGTATAGAATTTCCTACTAGAAAAATGTATTTTTCATGTAACTAAATTTTACTGCTTTGCCTTTTTTGAAGTCTGTTGTTGAGGATTATCATTATAATTTAGAAAACATGACAGAGACAAGAAAAGTGAAAGCAGGCATTTGATTATTGGGATTGAGTTTTATGAGATATCTTGGGTTTGTATTGAGTTTTCTTCTTAAGTGGTAAGACATTTGGTTAGAGTCTGAGAGTAAATTTTGAAATGCTTGAACATCTTCACTGAAAGCAGAACAAGCATTAGTTTTCAGAATCTGACCTGCCATTTGTTATTAGGGGTGAGAGTACTTACTCCCTAGTTGCTTGACTGGTTACAGAATATATTGCAAATATAAGTAGAAGCAAACTACTTGTAGTGCAGACCAGCTTTGCCCAGTTCTTTGAAGAAAGAGATGATAAAGGAGAACCTGGAGGCCTGTTTGTTTTATTCTACATTCCGGCAAAAGAACAGCCCGCAAGTAAGTCTAGGCAATTGGATTAGACCCAGTATAGAGTTTTTTATATTATTTTAGTTTTTGATCCCTGTGTAATTATGGATAATCTCCATAATCTTCATCTTATAGATAAGATAAAAGAAAACACAAGTGGGAAGAAATTAAGTAAAACTACAGGGGCATAGCCTATGACTGGATTCCAAATAAGAGAAATAGGTTGGATAAGGATTATACATTGCTTTGACTTTGCCAGACTTCAGGGCTGAGTTCAGAGTTAAGTTCAGAGTTAAGACTTCTAAACACATATACTGTGATGAAGGAACTGTGGTAGCCCCAAGATCCTTTCATTCTTCGAATACTGTGTTCCACCTAATTCTCCCATATGTGCTTTACTGATACGAATTCGGTACATTCAGAGCTGTCATGACTTTATTCAAAGATATGACTTATTTAAAAATTTTGGTATCAATTCAAGAGCAGCTCTGCTTTTCTCATAATCTCCTGACCTTAATTACCCAAAAATATAGAACCAAATGCAAAAATTAAAGAAACTTAGTTATTTCTATATATATTTAAATAAACTAAATGTATTTCTCTGCTCCAGTGGGTGCTGTTGCATAATTATTATTTGAGGTGAACCAGATAAACTAGTCTGATTTATAGGAACTTTTTTTTTTCTTTTTTTGGCCCCATGGCTTGTGGGATCTTAGTTCCCCAACCAGGAATTAAACTCAGGCCCTCAGCAGTGAAAACAGGGAGTCCTAACCACTGGACTACCAAGGAATTCCCTAAAGGTTTGGGACATTTTAAAAAGCTTAATATCATTTAACCAGAAAAAGTTCTTGTTACTACAAGGATTAAGTCATGAGTTACCTGAAGGTTTCATTAATGTGATAGTTACTTTAGAAATTGGC
Source organism: Antilocapra americana (assembly GCA_007570785.1). Taxonomy (NCBI): domain Eukaryota; kingdom Metazoa; phylum Chordata; class Mammalia; order Artiodactyla; family Antilocapridae; genus Antilocapra; species Antilocapra americana. The sequence goes on along the minus strand of ML664172.1, from coordinate 2,235,529 downwards.
ACAGGGGAAATAACAAAGCCTAGTAAACTTGAATTTTCAGAATCCAGACCCACAACGTCCTATAACTATAACTTTTTGGTTTGATTCTGGTAGTTCTTAAAAGGTCACATCGTAGTGAATGTATTTATATACTTATAAAAGTTTCTTTTCTGCTATTTTAGATGCTGACTAAACAGTTGGAAGCTCTTGGTTTAGCTGAAAAGCCTCAGTTGGTGACTCGCTTTCAAGAAGTTTTTCGATCAATGTGGTCTGTGAATGGTGATTCAATCAGTAAGATTTATGCAGGAACTGGAGCCCTTGAGGGAAAGGCTAAGGTAGATCTAGATTATAAAATCTTCTTTTTTCTTCTTTAATAAAGCTTTACATGAACTCTTTTAAATTAATAGTTTTTAAGTATCTGTTTTAGAATTCCATTTCATCATGTTTTTATGTCCTCTTTATTACCTTGTTCCCTAGTGAATACTAATGATTGAATGGATAGTTATTTCCCTAGGTTTGAGAGGTATATTATTTATATAATATACAAATATAAATATTCATATTTAGTTGTTTAGTGATAATCTACTAAGCTTACATATGTATTACTTCCAATTTTTTTTAATGATTTTTCACTTGCATATGTGTTTTAATTTTTATACTGTTTATTTTGATTAGAAATATGTTGGTTTTTTTTAAGCCTTTTCTTTTCTTTTTTTTTTGGTCATGCAGGGCAGCATGTGGATCTTAGTTCCCTGGATCAGGGATCAGACCCAGACCCCAGCAGTAAAAGTGCAGAGTCCTAACCACCAGACTGCTACGGAATTACCCAAAATATGTTGTTGTGTTTTTTTAATTAGGGCTGTCTTTGGTGGCCCAGTGGTTAAGATTCCACGCTTCTAGTGCAAGGGGCTAGTTTCCTTAGTTGGGAAACTAAGATCCCACAGGCTGCGAAGCACAACCATAATTAAAACAAAAGTTCCCCCGTCCCCAGATAATAGTCTTACCAATAAAGGGTCTTACCTTATTTGCCTTTGTGTCCCCAATACTTGCCACAATACATACAGCTGGATAGATGTGTGACTAGTGCTGGATGGACAAATAAATCAATGGGCAGTTTATGCAGCACTGCCTATGAACCCAATGCTATTAGGGCTGAAGTTTATAGTCTTTTTCTTATCTTACCTTGAAAAGGAGGCTATCAAAATGTGCCTTTGCAAGTGTGAGGTATGGACATAATTGTATATCTCTATGTCATCATTACTTTTTATTTGCTGGTATTATCTACAAACTGCTCTGCTTTAGTGTTTGTCCCTTACTGAGGGACTTTGGGTACATACTTGAAATATTTTTCATTATATACTTAAATATTGACCTTTTATGGCTTCTGGATTCAGCTGAATTTATTAAAGTACTACAACCCTACAGTTTTTCAAATTACCCCAGGAATAGAAACAGAGACATTTACCACTTATAGAGTTTCTTGTTTAGTCTCTTCAGTATAGCACCTGAATTTCGTCATCTCAAAGTCTTCTGTTTTTCACACCTTCCTCTTCTGTGTCTCATAAAATGTCATGCCTCTGTTCAGAAGTATTGGCCTTAGCCACAAAGTTCCTTTTGTTCAACTCAGAAATAATTTGTATTGACATTTACAAATATTTACTTCTTAAATGGTCCCTATTTTAAAAAACCTGAGATTGTTAAACTTTCATGTATTCCTCTTTAAATAAACAAAATTCTTGCTTTTAAACCTGAGTTTCTACAGCTATTGCTTAAAATATTCTTTTATGTTCTGCCTTTTTGTTTCTGCAGTTGACTATCTGTGTACAGAGGTTACATATATTTTCAGTGATCTTTTCTAACAAACTAGATATGAAATTTTATGTATTAAATATACTAGTCTGAATTGACCTAAAATCTAACATCTGAACTGCTCTTTCTTTTCCTTTCTCTGGGTTCCTTTTGATTAATTGCCTGATAATGTGAATGGTGAGTCTCTTTTTAAATAATGTCATTTGCATTTGTTTTATGGAAGGAAATAACCTTTTTAAGCCTCAAATTCTTGTTATTTCTTTGAGGAATAAAAATTACCTATTGCAAACTAAAGTTTTGTTTTTCTAAAAGGCAAGAATTGTTTTTCATTTTAAGCAATCATCAAAATCTGTAAGATTAAAATATCTTTATGGTAACTAACTCACCTGAGTGAAATATACATTCATTAGAAGTTATTATCAGCTCTGTCACTGTAGGAATTGGCATACATTTTGTATTTTTATATTTACATAGGCAAAATGACCTAAAATACAAAACTGTAGTTTTTAATGTTACAGGCTAGACCTTCATTCTCATATTCAGTTTTGGTTTTAACTAATATAAGTTACTTGGGAGCAATCTTAGTTTTATTTTTCTACTGTTAGTTTACTTGAAAGTTTTTCTGAGAACATGGAAGTGCAGTGTGCCCTCCTTTATCTCCTCTGCTTCTCCCCACCCATCCCATCCATCCCCAAGCCTAACAGTTACAATGGAAGAAGTGATTTCCCTGCCTTGAATAAGTACATTTCAGTCTGTTTCCTTCCCAGAAAACAGTTATAAACATGTACTGTTCTAGATGTCATAAGTGGAGGCAGTTGTGGCACTGAGCCTCTTCTGCCTCTCTGCAGTGCTGTTATCCAAAAGAGGAAAGGAAACAGTGCCATCTTAATGTGCCATTTTAATGTGATGGTTTGATATTCAGAATGGAACGATAAGGGCCTTCTTAGTACAGTGAAGTCATATACAACTTATCTAAAGTTTCAGAATACCTATTGAGTGAAAACAATTTAGAATGAAAGTCCATGCTTTTTTCCCCAACAGGCTGGAAAGTTAAAAGATGGTGCTCGTTCAGTTAGTAGGACAATTCAGAATAACTTCTTTGACAGCTCCAAGCAAGAAGCAATTGATGTTTTGCTCCTGGGAAATACTCTAAATAGTGATTTAGCTGACAAAGCTCGAGCCCTTTTAACTACTGGAAGTTTGCGTGGTAGGCGTACTTACTTTATATTTTACTTTATGTTGTCTATATTCCTTCTAAAAATCCAAGAGGTGAATGTAAACTTATTTACATAGATACTTTCTAGTTTGAATTGATTAAAATAGTTTTTTGAAGGAATTTCTATCAGTGTAATTTTCTAAAATTCCATTCTCCAAAGGAAGCTTGATTGTCCTAAAATATTTATAGCATTAGCAGAGAATTGTTAAGCTATAAACTGAGGCCCATGCATGTTTTCTTTCATAGATTATGATTCAGGGGGGGAATTATTTAAATATTGCTAACTTTATTTAAGGCAAGATTTCATAAAATATTCAACTAGTACTTACAGTTTTCAGTAACCTAATTATGTAGAAAACATTACTTTATTGAAAAAAACAATACCTATTCTGGTTATTTTACTAATCACCACCCCAGACGTTTCTATAACTTGGTCTTACTTTTTAAATGCTGCTGTTTGAATAAGCTTTAAATCATATTAATAATTTTAAAATGTTGCTTATTATTGGACACTGTCATCCCCAGTTTTAATATTTGACATAAAATATATGTCAGGCTTTCAGAATAGCTGTTGATTTTTCACTGTGTTTCTTCAAAACCAAAAGAATTTGAGCTCATGTCAGTGAGCATATTAAGCAGGATCATGGGAAAACTCAATATACATTGTATAACTTATTAAATTAGACTCCCTTAATTTCCTTTTTTTTTTCCTATTTTAGCTTTGCAGCACTCTGAACATTTTTTTTACTTCTTCTGTTATCCCCCAAAAGAACCCTTTCAATTTTCCCTGTTCAACTAGGAGAAATGTTCCTCAAATAATCTCCTCATGGGTTATCACTTGTTATCATGGATTCTTTCAGAATTCTGCATGGTGCTGAAGGTAGTTAATTACAGTCAGCTCCTCAGGGATCTGTGAGTAGGCTGGGGGACTGAAATCTACTAAAGCTCTGAAAACCAGAATCTGATCATAGCTACTGCTTTTAACTTCAGGCTTTCTTCCTGGCTTCCAGCAGTAGACATTGACTCATTTGCGTCTTATCACCTCTTTCCACTCGTGCCTGCTTTGATATGGAGGCATTAATCAGCAACCACTGAAAGTAAGCTATTGAAGGAAAGAGAAGTGAGGGACCTGAATATTTCCCAGACTTGATCATTAGTTTTTTAGTTTCCTGCACATTTTACTATATGAAAAACATACCCTTAAAAAACAGTACAATCAGTTCTGCTATAGCTCTGATTCTGAGAATGGGAGTTTATTCCAACAGGGATGCTATGTCAGATAAAATTGTGAGTGTAACACCAATTCTGTAGTAGTTCATGCATGATTTCACTGGTAGTAGTGCTAGGGAAATGCAGAAAGCTGCACACAGCCGAACTAAGGTGGGTAGAAATATACAAAACACACATATACATGTGCAGAGACCTCTCCCTCCCTCTGTTCACCACCTGTGTGATGAGCCAGATCCTCCCGTATCTGGTGTCACAACTTACTATCCACTTTCAGAGAACCCTTCTTCCAGCATTCACGATTGCTCACAAGCACAGGCCTCTTCCCGCCCATTTCTATAAGCAAACCTCAAGTCTTTTTCAAGATAAAGTACCATATGTTAGATGTATTTGTCCATTCCTTAACCATTTAACATGTGTAGGGTTCTGCTACTGTTTTTATAATAGGTTCCTATCTTGGCACATCATTGCTGAAGTGTTTGAATGTTGTGCCCAAACCCAAATATTTTTGCCATAAACCCTGTGCCTGTGGGAATTTGCACCATCTTACATAGCATGGTCATTCTGTTGGAATGTATGTGTTTGTTTTTTTTTTAATAACTGAACTGATTGTACCTGTCAGCTGGTGAGTCCCGGAAAGAATACTCCAAGGTGTGCATTAGGGCAGTATCTGCAATATTCTAGTGTCCTCCAGCCTCTTAGGTTTTTGGGTTCGTATTCTCCCTCAAAAGTATGTGCGCTTGCACACTCAACAGACATACATATGGGACTGGCCTGTAAAGCAGGCCTAGAACCTTCTGATTATGAAACTCTGCACATCACTATGTCCCTGTAGGATTTTTCTTAGATGTAGTGGGTTTACATCAGTTATTGTCATTTATTTTATCTTTGGTATCCTACAGCCATCAGAAAAAAATTGTCATCAAACTAAATCAAAAGAAAAAACTGAAGCTGTCTAAGAAGGTTTTGTCACAACACTCTAGACTTCCAACTGTAACTTACTGTGTTACTAATAATTCTTTGTTTTCTTCTTGATGCATCCGTAGTTTCTGAACAGACATTACAGTCAGGTACAGTATAGAAAATCAACCTGTCAATAAATGCAACTTTTTCTCAATTTTTTTTAAAAAGTGGATGTTGTATATAAATAAAGCCACAAATAAATGGAAACTTTATTTTGCCCTCTGATTCTGACAGGATAAATTGATGCTTTGTTTTAATGTGAGAAAAAAATGTTAAGTTTGAGAAGCTATGCTAAGCTCTTTGTCTTCTTGTAGCAAGTGCTTAATTTCAATTAAATACGGGCCATCTAGTTTTAATTTTACATTTCAGTGAACAAACATTATTAGTGTTATATTTTACCCTTTGTTGTTGTTTAGTCACTAAGTCGTGTCTGACTCCTTTGCGACCCCGTGGACTGTAGCCCACCACGTTCTTCTGTCCATGGAATTTCTCAAGCAGGAATACTAGAGCATGTTACCATTTCCCTCTCCAGGGCATTTCCCAGCTCAGAGGTTGAACCTGCATCTTCTGCATTGTTAGGAGGATTCTTTACCACTGAGCCTCCAGGGAAGTCCTGGAAGAAACCTAGATGTCACTCTTACAGATTAATGTTGAAGTACTACCTGTGATATTTACAACTACTCAATAGCACTTGTCACACAGATAACATTTTAAAAAAGACATTGACTCATTTTCTCATATGGTGTGTGAAGTATTTTCTGAAACTGGAAGACCTACACTAAAATATGATCTGAAATCTTTTAAAAATCATTAAGATTGCTAGCAAAGCTAAAAAAGCCAAGTGTGTAAGACCTAAAGGTCTTATTTTTCTTGTCATTCTGATTCTTAAAAATCTTATGCCTTCATTCTCTGGACGAGGTTTATGATCTTGTCTTTAAACCTGAATCTGTGGCGAAAGGAACTCTTGCCAGAAACTTTGCTGAAAAAGTATCTTTTCTTCCTTTCACTTAAGATTTGTTTCACTTAATTATTGTTCTGAGTGTTTTAAGACACTATGGGTGAGTTTTTTAAGAAGATGGAGGAAGAGAGCACTGGTATTTATTTTTGAATCGACATGAAATTCGTTTTCGGATATGATATTTAGGGATGGACATCTGTTTGAAAAGAGACACATTTCTTTCTGCACATTAAGGTGCCAGCCAGTTTTTTAAAAAAAGAATAAACTAGGAATTTTAAAACTTTTTATTCCATTTATAAACTGACTTTAGTAGCTTACTCAACGTGGCGACATGTTTTTCTTCACACAGTTCATTGTATGTCTTGCTGCATATTTTAAGCGATTAAATAATTACAGAGCCTGTGTTTTCATGTAGAAAGAATTGTAGAAGCTGTTTTCATAGTAGTAACAATGGCAGTGACTTTGGTTAGAAAGACCAGTGTTGATCCGTAGTAATAGAGAAGGATTCTTTATCCAGGTTTAGCCAACTTTCAGTTAACCATATCAACAGGCCAGAAAAGCAATCTGCTTTCATTCCCCCAGACACCTCTGTGCAGGTAATCAAATAATAGGGTTAGAAATGTATACATGTGCCCCTAGGAACAGTGAGGATATGCTTGTCACCTGAATCTGCAGTTCTTTTGTGGGACTCACAGGTCAGACTGTTTTCATTCCAATCTGAAAATGTCATTTGCCTTTTTCACTTATTCTTTCACAAGCCTGCTTGCTGTACCTCGGCTTCCAATCCAAAAGTAATAATCAATATCATAATAAAATAAGATCACCTGGTGAAAAGTGAAGATCATTTTGATTTCCGTCTCCTCTTGGCAGTTAATCACCCTTTTAAGGATGTATTCTCTATCATTATTAATAGATTGAAGTCCTAGGAAGGTTCTATTCTCTTTAAGTGCCAGGATTTGACTTCATCTAAATGAAATGTGGTTTAGAAGGCAGAGAGTTAGGTGGAAGCCAAAAGGTAGGCAGAGAAGAGAGACTGAGGATTCAAAATGTATTTCACATTTATTCATTTAACCATTATTTACCAAACACTCAGTATGTACCAGGCGCTCTTCTAGTCTGGAGATGTTGGAGCAAATAAAATAAACCAAAACTGCTACATAGCACAGGGAACTCAACTTAATGATCTGTGGTGATTCAAATGGGAAGAAAATCCAAAAACGAGGGGCTGTATGTATACGTATAGCCTGTTCCCTTCACTGTAGAGCAGAAACTGAGACAAAAAAGTGACTATTGGGGCTTCCCATTGGTGCAGCAGTAAAGAATCCACCTGCCAGTGCAGAGGGCGCAAGAGGCGCTGGTTCGATCCCTAGGTGGAGAAGATCCCCTGGAGGAGGAAGTGGCAGTGTGCGCCAGTATTCTTGCCTGGAAAATTCCATGGACAGAGGAGCCTGGTGGGCTTTAGTTGCAAAAAGTCAGACATGACTGAGCACATACACTCACACACCTCAATAAATAAATAAATAAAATGAAAGGATGTTCATTCTCTGTGGGTTAGTCTCTCAGTTGTGTTCTACTCTGTGACCCCATGGACTGTAGCCTGCCAGGCTCCTCTGTCCATGGAATTCTCCAGGCGAGAATAATAGAGTGTGTTGTCATTTCCTACTCCAGGGGATTTTCACGACCTAGGGATTGCACCCGGGTCTCCTGCAATGCAGGCACATTCTTTACTGTCTAAGCCTCAGAACTATCATATTATCAAGCATATCCACTTCTGGATATATATTTGCATACTGAAGTGGGTAGCCATTCCCTTTTCCAGGGGAATCTTCTTGACCCAGGGATCAAACCCAGGTCTCCTGCATTGCAGCCAGATTCTTTCACCATCTCAGCTACCAGAGAAGCTCCATTCATTCTGGTTCCCCACTCCCAGAAAAAATAAAAATGAGATGACCAACATTTCTACCCTCATAGAGCTTCCATTTTCAGTGAGGGGTGACAGTTACAGGATAAATAAATAAATTGCATAGTTTGTACATGGTAATAAACACCATAGAGAAAAGTAAAGCAGGGAGGTGATATGGACAGTAAGAGACAGAATGCACATTTTAATAAGCTGATCAGGAAAAGCCTCACTGCAGAGTTGATGCCTGCAGGCGGTGAGGGAAGAGTGTTGCAAGCAGTGGAAACAGCCAGTGCAGAGGGGGTCCAGGGCCAGAGCAGTGAGCGAACAGGGCTGGGGTGGCAGCTGAGGGCAGAAAGGCAGGGCAGGTTGTCTGGGGTCTTGTAGACCATTGGTGAGGACTTGGTGTTGCCTGTGAGCTGGCAGGCTTTTAGTAATGGCTTTATTCTCCAACATCTCATTATTGTCCATGATTTGTGTTTGTGTCAGGGAGCTATTTTTCATCAAGCTCCCTGTCAGTAGCTGGAGTCCTAAATGTCATGGTTCTTGAACATCTTTGTCTGGAGAGAAATAACTTATTTTTACTAGCTTCTGAATGAAGGTTGTCTGAAAGTCAGTTGCTATATTCCTTAAAACAGACAATCTCTGATTTGGTGTATCATAAAATGATGTACTGTCTCATTGAAACAGATTGCTTTGCATGTTTTATGTTGCTGCATTAATTTTGTAATAGCTTTTTTTACTTGGGCTGTTGTACTTCATGTAGTTGACATTTTAAAAGTGTATTGGTTACTTGCATTGTGTTGGGCTCTGTGTTGAAGGCTGATCTCTTTTGTGCCTGTGCATGTATTTGATGCTTGTTTGTGCTGACGATGATGATTGTACTTTCCAGCCATCATTTCTCAGTTATGAAGATCAACTGTAAGTGTTTTCATGCAGCCAAAATTTTGTTGTATTTTGTTTTTAATCAGCGTCTTCTAAAGTACTAAAGAGCATGTGTGAGAATTTCTACAAGTATTCGAAGCCCAAGAAAATTCGAGTATGTGTGGGCACCTGGAACGTGAATGGCGGGAAGCAGTTTCGCAGCATAGCTTTTAAGAATCAGACCCTTACGGACTGGCTTCTTGATGCCCCCAAGTTAGCTGGCATCCAGGAGTTTCAAGGTTGGCTTCTTACAATATGGATTACTTAACCCTGATTCTGATGTATTAACCTAGAAAATAAATGCGGCACTTCACAGTATGCATTACTTGATAAAAGGAACTTCTATATAGACATTTGAAGACCAACATTCTTCTTAGAGATCATATTTGTTCAAGTCTTAGGTCTTTTGTATTCAGACCTTTCTCTACTACTTCATAGGAACCCATGGTAAAGTGAGAAATCTTTTTCTTTGTTATTTGATTCTCAGGAAATGTAATCTGTACATGAGTAGATAACTCTTTTGTGTGTGGGTTTGTGTATTTATTTTTTTAAGATGTGATTCTTTTTTCTCTTATTTTTATTCCTTAAACTGATGCATAGCAAATTCATTTTGTGATTGAGAATTTTTCAGACCTAATGTATTTCATTTTTCAAATATAATCCTTTATTTGCTAAGATAAGAAATAGGGTAGGTCATGAGCAGGTTTACAAAATTCATTTTGACATTTATTGTCCTTTTATACAAAACAGTACTGATTCATCCTTGTAAAAACTCATCACTGAGTTTAGGTACTCTACCATAAAGCTCTTGATATCCAGAACCAAACATTAAGCTGAGGATGCTTGTATTAAGATTTTTAACTAGAATCATGGATTTGAGGACTCTTTGCTTAAGTCGACTTGAGTTCCTTTTTAAAATGGTACATATTTACCAAGTGTTACTTATGAAGGGGATATGTATAGGAAATAATGTGAGATATAGATTTTTCTTTTTTAGTTGCCTTTAATCAGTCACACCTTAAACCCGGGAAATTTCCCTGAACTTGTACTAAAATGCCGCTTTTCATTTACACTGAACCTAACTTGAAATCGTAGCTGTAGTATTAATAGTAATAACAATAATAAAATAACAGCTAACACTACTGTTATAAGTCCTTGACATCTATTCATTTAATCATTATAACAGACCTGGTACATAGTCACTATTAGTATTTCAGTTTCCCAGATGAGGAAACTGAGATTCAGGAAGAGAAGTGGCCTGCCCAACGTCAGGCAGCCAGTAGTGACAGAGCCAGGGTTTGAACTCAGGCAGTTTGGTTGTGGAGTTGTGCCACACTGCATTTTATGTGTGAACTTGGGCAAGTTGCTTGGACTTTCCAGAGCCTCAGTTTCCTGTCTGTAAAGAACAGGTGGATGTAATCTGTCTCATAAAGTTTCTGTAGTGAAAGAGAAGATTCATATGTAAGCCTTGCACATAATAGCAGTCAATAAAAACTTTTTAAGTTTTTTGTTCCTCAGTGTTTGTTCATAGTATTTATAAGCTTTTTCTCTAGCTGTTTGTCCCATTTCTGAATGCTCGGGTCACCCAGAATACCCTGGGCTTGCTTGTTGTCTGAAGCAGCTCTGTTCTCTTTTGGTCAGCTATGGGAGAGAGAGCTAATGGCTAGAAGAGAGGGTTGGTCTGCAGCCCTGACTTCAGGTTTTCCTAGATTGCTTCCACCGAGGAATTTTAAAATTAAAGTGTAAAATTCCCTCTCAGCTGTTTTCTCTGATTTGAGTTGGTTACTTAACCACCTTATTGTTTGTGTTCTTTCTGAAAAATTTCTCGGTGGCTAAAGAAGAAGGGGATATATGTATACTTAGGGTTGATTCACACTGTTGTATGGCAGAAACCAGTACAACATTGTAAAGCAATTATCCTCCAATTAGTAAATAATAAAAAATCTTTTAAAATTAATTACCTATCCATTTGGATTCACCTTTTAGCCTTTGGAAGCGGCATGTTTCTCTGCTGTCCATGGTTCAAACTTTAGCAAGAGTTCTTTCAAAAATGATTTCTGAAAGGACTTAACAATCTTCAAGAATAATAGTCTTCAAGAAAAGCAAACTTAGGTCACCTAAATAGAAATTGAAAGTCATTTTATCCCCCTCATGGTTTTTTGCCTTTAATTTGCTTTTGGTTAAACTTGGAAGATGAAACTGGATTTGTATGAGATCTGATGTTCATCTTAGTTCTGTTGGGGTAGGGAAGTTGCCATTTAACTTAAGGCCATCTTTTAAAAGCCTTTCTTGGATGCTTAATTTTAGATAAAAGAAGTAAACCAATGGATATATTTGCGATTGGTTTTGAGGAAATGGTAGAGTTGAATGCTGGAAACATTGTGAATGCAAGGTAAGCCATCCAGGTGACACATAGGGAAACTTTCTAGTTGATGAACATCGTGGGCAGGTAACTAAGTACTTATTATAAGGATAAATAAAAGTAATATATGTGAAGATGCTATTTAAACTATAGTTCAAATAGTAGTTCTCAAACTTTTTGGTTTCAGGTCTTTCTACACTCTTAAAACTGTTGAAAATATAGAACAAACTCGTGGACTCTGTGGAAGAGGGCAAGGGTGGGATGATATGGGAGAATGGCATTGAAACATGTTAATTATCATGTGAAATCAATCGCCAGCCCAGGGTTGATGCTCGGGGCTGGTGCACTGAGATGTCCCAGGGGGAGGGAATCTGGAGGGAGGAGGGAAGGGGGTTCTGGAGGGGGAGCATATGTAAACCCAGGCGGTTTCGTGTCATTGTATGGCAAAACCAACACAATAAAAAAAAAAAAAACTGTTGAAAATCTTGAAGAACTTTTATTTATGTGATTTTATCTCTTGATACATATCACGTTAGAAATTAGAGATGAAAAATTTTAAACATTCAGTTCATTTAAAAATAATAATAAACTCATTACATGTTAACATAAGTAACACTTTTTTTTTTCTGAAAAGTAACTATTTTCCAAAACAAAAATTTGCTAAGAAGGATGGCATTGATTGATAGTTTGCAAATCTATTTAGAGTCTGGCTTAAGATGGCTGGGTTCTCAAATTTACCTCTGCATTAGTCTGATGCAGTATGTTGTTTTGATTGAAATATATGAAGAAAATCATATAAATATGTAGTTGGAAACCAAAATATTTTAATAGCCTTTTTAGATTATTTCTCCTCTGATAATACTCAGCAAATAGTCATTTTTAATGGTTAGTTACAGTGTGGAATCTGAAACCATAATGATGAACGTTTTGTGCTCAGTTATACTAAAACATCATCCTATCTTTAACCCTTACATGATTTTGAAACGTCATTCATTAGTCATTTGGAACATATTAGTTTACTGAATTATGTAGATCTTTCAGATTTTGATATGTGTCATTATACAGTATCAAAACATCATATTGGTTAATTTCATCACCAGGCTCCTCAGCAAATTCTTCAAGTATTGGGGAGCTGTCAAGATCACAGTAGTAGATACAGGTTTACTAAATTCCCCCTTTTCCTTCAAAATGTAAATTTTGTTATTAGAAATATACACCATAGGTCATGTCCCTCGAAAACACAGGCATGGATGAAAACATGTTTGCCAGATAATCTAAATCTGAAAAACAATCTGTCACTAGTTCTTCCAAGTAAAAATTGTATTCTATGAAAAAAGTGGCTTTTCAGCTCTGACCTCACACTTAAGTGGTTTGCTCTGAAATAACCATCGTGTATGTGTTCAGTGTGCAGCAGAAGTGGTTGGTTTGTGTTTTCCCATTCATTACACAGAATACTAAAAAGATGGGATTCTGGGATTGAGCGTTGACAAAATTAGTAATGTTTACTGCTTCATCAGGATGCTCGTAGGTGAGATGGCTGTTGTTGCTTGCTGTTGGAGGTTCTTGGTGTTTCCCTGTTGGCTCAGACAGTAAAGAATCTGCCTGCAATGCAGGAGACCCATATTTGATCCCTGGTTTGGGAAGATCCCTTGGAGAAGGGAATGGCAATCCATTCCAGTATTCTTGCCTGGGAGTTCCCATGGACAGAGGAACCTGGAGGGCTGCAGTCCATGGAGTCACAAAGAGTGGGATGAGTCTTGGACACAAACTTATTACTCTGAAAATGTATAAAGAGAAAGACAAGCATTTTTCCTACCTTCTTTGTGTAAACATGTTTCATAATAACTGGATAGTTGATAAAAGCTCTTTACAGAAGAATTCCAACTCATTACAAATGCCCATGGAATGCTGAAATTATGAAATCAACATGTTGTAACCTCTGTTGATGGAGAAGGAAATGGCAACCCACTCCAGTATTCATGCCTGGAGAATCCCATGGACAGAGGAGCCTGGCAGATTATGGTCCATGGGGTCTCAAAGAGTCGGACACGACTGAAGCAACTTAGCACGCAACCCCTGTTGAAATAATGGATCTAGGCAGTGATCATCAGTTGATGTTAAAACCTTATAGAAGGATCAGTGGAGGAACTTTTATATAAAGAGTTAATTGTCACAGTCTGAACAGCCTATTAGATGTAATATCTCAGAAATTACATGCATCCTGCTGTGATGCAAGGCTGACTATACCACCATGAGGTTATTTTTGCCAAAACAAGTAAAATTGAATTAAGCTCCTATAGTCACCAATTTAAAACAAAGCTGACGGAAGTACAAGGTATCGTGAAGACATATCAGGCAAATCTGGACTGTTAAACATCTTGCAGACAAATAACCCAGCTTCTTAAAACATAAAGAGCATTAAAAAAGAGGATGGGACAAACCAAGAGACAGTTAAAGACTGAGAAAGATTTTTTTTTTCCATTTTGATTCTTTTTTTTTTTAGTTTTGCCTTACAATGACATGATATCACCATGGGTTTACATAAAAGGCTGAGAAAGATTTAAAGAGGCAACAAGCACATGTAGTGTGCAGACCTTATTTGGACCTTGTTTTAAAGAAACCAACTGTAAGAAACTTTTTTTAGATAACAGGGAAATGTAAGTATGAGCTCAGTATTATATGATATTGAGGAAGTGTTAATATTTAAATGTGATAATGACCTTTTGATTACAGAAAAATAAAAATCCTGTTGCATTAGTGATGCTTAGTAAAGCATTTCTGGATTAAATGGTTTATTTTTTCTCAGATTTATTGTAAAATATTCCAAGATTAGAAAAAGGGGTGGGGAGTTATGGAAGAAGAAAGAGTGGCAAAATGTGGGTAATTGTTGAAGCTGGGTAATGGGTATATGGTGGTTTATTTTATGATTATCTTTTTTGTATATGTTTAAAATTTTCCATAATAAGTTTTAAAGACCTATTATAATCCATTGAAATAAGAAAAAGGAGAAAAACGTTATCTGGAAGCATGTTCTTCTCTGTTATCCTAATGAATAAATAAGGAAAAAATAAAGTGTGCAAGTTTGAGATTACTCACACAGTGAGCACTTCTTGAATCAAAAAAGCTCAAATTTTCTTTGTAAGGGAGTCACAGGATAGACTTTTGACATGTGATGTTCTTTGGGCTCAGTTTTCAGTTCTCCTTTTTTAAAGGAGACAAAAACACCCAGCCCGCATAAAGATTTCACTGTTGGTATGGATTTCGTGATGTCACTAATTTTATTAAATTTGGGCAAATAAAGGTATAATTGATAACTGTCTTACAGAAATAGGCTGTATTACTGTCACCATCTTTTTGAAGATTCCCTTGTTAATATTTTCTGGTAGCACAACAAATCAGAAGCTCTGGGCTGTGGAACTTCAGAAGACCATCTCCAGAGACAACAAGTACGTGCTGCTGGCCTCTGAGCAGTTGGTGGGCGTCTGCCTGTTTGTCTTTATCAGGCCCCAGCACGCTCCGTTCATCAGGTGAGTGGACAGATGGCTCTCCTGAGGCTGCCTCCTGACACCAGATAACCAAGAGGCCTGGCATGTTTGTGGCTTCAGAGAAACACCGACGCATGGCTCTTGTTTTTGAGTGTTCTTTTTTTTTTTTTTAATTGAAGTGTAGTTGATTTATATGGACTTCCCAAGTGGCTCAGTGGTAAAGAATCCACCTGCCAATGCAGGAGACACGGGTTCAGTCCCTGGGTTGGGACGATCCTCTGGAGAAGGATTGGGAAATTCCATGGACAGAGGAGCCTGGCCGGCTACAGTCCATGGCGGCGCAAAGAGTCAGACATGCCTGCACATGAATATGCACGATGGGTGATAGCTGATTTAAATTGTGTTAGTTTCAAGTGTACAACAAAGTGATTCAGTTATACATTTTGTGTGTGTGTGTGTATTCTTTTTCGGATTCTTTTCCCTTATAGGTTATTACAAAAAATTAAGTGTAGTTCTCTGGGCTTTATAGTAGGTCTTTGTTGGTTATCCATTTTATATGCCCTCTCACTCGCGTCTTCCCTTTGGTGACCGTAAGTTTGTTTTCTGTGTCTGTGGGTCTGTTTCTGTTTTGTAAGTAAGTTCATCTGTATCACTAAGTAGTATTCCATTGTGTTTATGTACCACATCTTCTCTATTCATACATCTGTCAGCGGACATCTAGGTTGTTTCCATGTCTTAATATTGTGAATGGTGCTGCAGTGAACATTGGGGGGCATGTGTTTTTTCAAATTATAGTTTTCTCCAGATATATCCCCAAGAGTGGAATCCCTGGATTATATGGTAACTCTTGTTTAAATATGTTCTTGATTAAAGAATTGCTAATAGTTTCTCTCCACTATTTCACAGGCTTCCCTACAAAGTTCCCATGATGTATAGTATTGTAACTATGTAATAGACATTCCTCATTTTTTATGCATGCAGAACGATTGAAATTTCTGATCTTTGATTTCAAACTCTTTCCTTTTAAAGGGATGTTGCGGTTGACACTGTGAAAACTGGAATGGGAGGTGCAACTGGAAATAAGGGAGCAGTCGCAATACGAATGCTGTTCCACACCACAAGCCTCTGCTTTGTCTGCAGCCACTTCGCTGCAGGACAGTCCCAAGTCAAAGAGCGCAATGAAGATTTTGTAGAAATAGCACGGAAATTGAGTTTTCCAATGGTAAACTCTTGCTGCTTATTTTTGAAAAGGAAGCTTTGGAACATATTTCAGTTCACCCTATATTCTGTATCAGTTTTTGAAAAGTTAGAATAACTCCTAGAAATGTCACCAAATATATAACTCCTTGTGTTATTACTGTGGGGTTAAATAAATTGAATCTGGCAGGGTTAAGGCAAAGAAAAAGTTGTAAAACGTTTTTGGAGTTGATTGTTTGGAATTCTGTCTCCCTGCTTCCAGGGAAGGCTGCTATTCTCCCATGACTATGTGTTTTGGTGTGGCGATTTCAACTACCGAATCGATCTCCCTAATGAGGAAGTGAAAGAGCTTATCAGACAGCAAAACTGGGACTCTCTTATCGCAGGAGATCAGCTTATCAATCAGAAAAATGCTGGACAGGTATATACATACCTAAGATACTTGCATTGGGAAGAAGGGGATCTTTGATTATGAAAACATGCTTTCCCTAAAGTTTTTTCTTTTAACAACTTCTTGGAATCTATACTTAATGAGTATGTGCTAAGTCACTTCAATCATGTCCTTCTGTTTGTGACGCTATGGACTGTAGCCTCTGTCCATGGGATTCTCCAGGCAAGAATGCTTGAATGGGTTGTCATGCCCTCCTCCTGGGGATTTTCCAGATCCAGAGATCAAACCTGGGTCTGTTATGTCTCCTGCATTGGTTGATGGGTTCTTTACACTAGCACTACCCAGGAGGCCTTTACTAAGTATATATATCTATAGTTTAACAGATAGAAAATTGCCTTCTCTTTTATTTAAAAGAAGGAAAAGGAAAGGAAAACTTATAATAATTTCCAGGAGGAAAATTATATCATATTTCTATAAAATTCACTTTCAAGTAGAAGAATATTTTTTTTTCCTTTGAGTAGTAGCAAATTTAAGATCTTACTCATCAAGGCTATTGCCATTTGGCTCTTAAGATCTTATGGTAATCTACTTTCATTTTTTTGTTATTTATTTATGGCCATGCTGTGTGACATGTGGGATCTTAGTTCCCTGACCAGGGATCGAACCTGCACCTTGCCCTGCATTGGAAGCACAGGCTCTTAACCACTGGACCGCCAGAGAAGTCCCTGGAAGAATTTATTTAAAAAAAATTTTTAGGAAGAGGTGATTGAGGCCACTTGATATGGTACCTTTCTGGTCATCAGACTTAAATTCTGATGGATACCAGGTCACCTTCTTAGGCCTCAGTTCCTCTAGAGAATAAGACATCACACAATGTGATTTCCAAAATGCCATACAGTTCTAAACGCTTGATACTGCTCAAAAGTCTGGTGGAATTTCATTGTTCAAGTTTTTGTACTTTGTTTACTGAGATGTCAAGTGAGTGAGATAATAAAGCCCACGTCCTAGGTTATTTTTTCTTAAGGTCTGTTCCATTCAGTTAGAATGTTCTTCAGAGGCACAAAGATTTCATGAGTCTCCAGCACATAATAGACATTCAGTGCATGACTGCCTGAATGAAAACAGAATGCTTTTGCCTTTTTGAAATTCCTTTATGTATGTTTATTTTAGATTTTTAGAGGATTTTTAGAAGGAAAAGTGACCTTTGCTCCAACGTATAAATATGACTTGTTTTCTGATGACTACGACACTAGTGAAAAGTGCCGCACCCCCGCGTGGACAGACCGTGTCCTCTGGAGAAGACGGAAGTGGCCTTTCGATAGATCAGGTGGACTTCTTCACTTAAATAAGTCAGGGCAAATTTTACAAGGAAGAGGGGAATGATATAAATATCAAATAAGGCCAGGAGGACTACATTTTTTCCTCAGCCCAGGTTATCTAGAATAAAATAAATACAATTTAAATAGAAAACTTAAAAATATTCTCAGACCAGCTTATAATAAATACTTTGATTTTTCAGTCTATTTTCTTTCGGTGAAATAGTGTCATATAAAGAAAAGCAAGGAAAAATATTTTTATGCAATTATCAACTGACTATTAAGTAAGATTTCTAACTGGAATAACTCAAGTGGTTTTGCAGATATTTTGAACTGCTACTTGTCTGTTCAGTTATTTGTAAAACTCTGGTCATGAAGTCTCAGAAGTAAAGGCTCACCTTAGTTTTAACTAAGTAAAGCATAATACTATGACCTCACCAAAAACCCTGACTCAACGGAGTCTAGACTTCATGCCCTCTAGCAAGTGTATCTGGTGTCCCAGCCTCAGGCAGTGAAGCTAGCGAAATGAAGGAGCTCCATGTGGTCTGTCATGCTCAGGTGACTTCTCCCGTGTTCTGTTTTATTCTGGCTGCAGCTGAAGATTTAGATCTCCTAAATGCTAGTTTTCAAGATGAAAGCAAAATCCTCTACACATGGACCCCTGGCACTTTGCTGCACTACGGAAGGGCCGAGCTGAAGACTTCTGACCATAGGTTTGAGCAGTCTCTGTATTTCTAATCGTGCTTGAAATTTACTTGAAGTACATAATTTCTGTAATGTTCCTAACATGTCTCCCTTCCTTTATGCCAAAGGCCTGTTGTTGCCCTGATCGATATTGATATATTTGAAGTTGAAGCTGAAGAGAGGCAAAACATTTATAAAGAAGTAATCGCAGTTCAGGGCCCACCAGATGGTACGGTGTTGGTCTCAATCAAAAGCTCTTTACCAGAAAATAATTTTTTTGACGATGCTTTGATTGATGAGCTTTTACAGCAGTTTACAAATTTCGGTGAAGTTATACTCATAAGGTGAGTAACGTAAAAAAAAAAAAGCAACTCATGATTCACAAATAATATCTTCTGTATTAAAAGTTACCTTACTTAGTATTTGACTAGTATGTGAATATTTGTGGAAATTCCCTGGTAGCTCAGTCAGTAAAGAATCTGCTTGCAGTGCCAGAGACCTGGCTTCAGTCCCTGGGTTGGGAAGATCCTCTGGACAAGGAAATGGCAACCCTCTCCAGTATTCTGGCCTGGAAAGTCCCATGAACAGAGAAGCCTGGCAGGCTAAGTCCATGGGGTTGCAATAGTCAGACACGACTTAGCAGGTAAACCACCATGAATGTCTGTATCTTCAAACTAAAAGAAAATCATGCTATAGATATATTATTCAAAGAACCCTTGGGTATTGAAACTGGCCTCTCTACTTAGAAAATTTAAAGTTGAGCAGTGAAATTTTACGTGAACAACTGATGGCAGAAACACATGTGCATTTAGATGTATTCTCTCAAGACTCCTATACGTTGCAACATGAAAGCCCTGTGGGAAAGCACATGTGTGATGTTCGTGTTTTAGGTTTTTGAGGAGTGACGGGAGTAGAGCAGAATGACTCTTCTGCCCTCCGTTGTAAGGCATCTGATGCTGTCAGTGATTTTAAGGGGTTTGATCGCCATCTGATGGAGGAGCAGTGCTGCCAGGCACTTGGTTAGGAGTCATCCTTCCCCGTCTTGGTTTCTGGCATTGACTTAACCGGTGCCTCTTGCGTTGTTTGAAAAAAATGTTCTCTTCCCAGTGTACAGCAGTTTTGACAAACTGAAAAACGTGTGTTCTGATTTCATAGGGAAGAGGCACTATTAAATTCCTTTCTGCACTGTTTCATGTGTTTACTGAGGGATGCTTTATAGCTGTTAGTGGGCAGATCTCTATATTGGGTTCTCTGGCAGATGGAGGAGGAATTGAAGACTCAGTTCCTGTTCGGAATCTAAGAAAGACAAGCATGTGTGTAATGGCTTCCTCAGGTGTTTACCAAAACGGCCCACAGAATGAAGACGGCTTTGTTTCTTGCAGAATGAGAAGCTTGCCCGAGAAGCCTCCTCTCCTTTCTGAGAGTAAATGGGCAAATAGGAAGGAAATTATATTTAGACTGACCTCAAATTGTTTGACAAAGATCTACCCCAAAGGTTTAAAGTGAATCAAAAAATGTCTACAGATCTTAAGACTCCAGCAAGTACATGGTGAAATTTCCCAATGACAGTAAGCATTGCCAAGTACACTTGGGAAATGCCAAACCACTGGGAGCATCACGTGGACTGTGTGAGTGGGCAGCGCAGAAGCAGATAAATGTCCTTCTGAGCAAGTGTAAACTATTGCTCTGGGTGAGAGAGAACCCAGAGTGTGCATAAGGAATGAATGACAGATGCAGGGGAAAGACCTTTCGTGCCTTTTTTCTAGTCTAGTCTAGTCTAGTCTAGTCTAGAGCTTGGTGTTATTAGGTAATTAAGAATAGGAAAAGGAGTCCAGAATGGTGGTGACTAAAAGACAAGGGAAAAGCCCTCGAAAATAGAACAAAGGAAGGTCCGAGGACTGGAGTGAGGACCTCAGGTAGCACAAACAGCACTCCTGGCTAGCCCAGTTTACATAGGGGAGGCCCAGGGGGAGAAAAAAAACATACAAAAAGAGGAGCCAAAGAGCCAGGGGGGTCTCTCTCCCGCGCACTCGTTCTCTCTGTCTCCAGCGCTTGCTCGCCCTCTCTTTTCTCTTCCTGTCTTTTGGGTAGGAATGCCCTCATGCCTCGGGGATGTATCTTCCTTTATTTTCTAAATAAAACTGAGGGAGCTGTAACACTGTCCAAGAGCTGTGATGTGCCAAGGGCTTTAACGTCCGTTGCCTCAAATTTTTGTTGTGACGGGGCAGAACTGAGGAAAATTACCCACTCCCCTGACAGTGCAACCAGAAGCTTTCCCCAAAATGCTCGTTATCATTGGAAAAAGTATTGGTAACAGAACAAGTACTGGTAACAAAACAAGGATAATGTTATCCTGACATTATAAAACCATGTGGTACCTCCTCACCTAGAATATTCTGATTGTTCCACCTTAAGACCACCAAAGTAGAACAAACAGGGGACACGCTGAAAGTAAAGGAGGACAGGACTACTGTCCCCTGTCACCTATAGGCTAAACTGATCATCACCTTCGACTCTAGAATAAGCCAACTTGAATAAGCGAACCATTAGGGAATGACTGAAGTCATCATAAGTAAATAAGAGATTTCCTGGAAATATAGATGGGGCAGCCTACTTATATTAATTGGGGGGAAAGTCTAGAATGCTTCTATCCTATTGAGTAAAAATAGGAAGAAAGTACAACATACATTTGGAGTTCCACAGGCCCATTCCTTCTGACAGTTTTAGTAACACTCTATTGGGTTAACCAAAAAGGTCTTTTGGATTTTTCCATACCTTCCAAGGGAAGAAACCCGAATGAACTTTTTCCGCCAACTCAGTATCTAAAGGAATTTGAATTTGAATGCTTTTAGGGAAAGAGTGCCCTCTCCAGGTCACTGCTGGCCCTGCCGGTCTCACACTTGTATTTTTGCTTCCTGGCCTCTGTAAGTCCTTGCTCATCAGTAATCATTGGACAAGTTGTTGGGCTGGTTATATCTGAGGTATTCATTATGTCTTTTTATTTTTTGTTTTTCTCTTCCTTAAAGATTTGTGGAAGATAAAATGTGGGTCACGTTTTTGGAGGGGAGCTCTGCCTTGAGTGTTCTGAACCTGAATGGGAAAGAGGTAAAGTAGCATTTGTTGAATCTAAACCATTCAGTGATTTACTGTCTGAGGGCTGTATTTTTAAGATACATGCATCAAATTATCTAAACTTGTTTCGAAAATCTAGTTGCATGATGCCTCGGATTACCTAACATCCGACATCCTAATAATTTTTTAACTTTGACAGTCTGAAAAACTAGAAGTAGTATGTCACTTCTGTGTTAAGATTTCAATGGCTAGTTTTTCAATTAACTGGTCATTTCGTACTTGTCTGGCAAGAGCTGTTTATGACCTTAGCCTGTGTTCCCTCCGGGGTACTCATCTTTTGAAGCTCCCTTGATGTTAATTCCTTTTCATAATGTGCTATATGTGTTCTTCCCAGTTCGTCTTGTGACTTTGTTGTGTTTTCACCATATAGAAATGACTGATTTTTAAGTTTAATTCTGCCTTTAATATCTTAAGCCTTTCTTCCTCCCATGGTGTCATTAATATTTAAGAGCAGCTCTCAGTTTGGCATGCCTTGTCAGCTTTTACTCCTTTTTTGAATATTTCTTTTGTCTTTCCTCTGGTCATTTTCCTTGTTGAGTTTTTTTCTCCCTTCTTTTTCAGCTCTGTCCCTCACCTTCAAGTCTGTGTTATACTAGTAGAAAGTACTCACCCTTAGCTCCCTTAAAAGATTTTCAAAATTCTGAAAAAATAATGTTTTTGGAGAACATTTTGAAAGTCAGACATTTCCAAACCTCTCCTCTGTCTTGTTATTACAGTTGTTTCAGCCCAGATCTTCTAGATACAAGTAGATCAATAGGAACTCTTACGTTTCAGGGGAGAATCTGGAAAAAGTACACAGCGTAAGCAAGGCAAACCTAAAGGAAAACCTTCTTGAGCATTTTTTTCCCATCATCTAAATTTATTCCTTTTCATTGGGTTCTGATCTCTGCCAAGTGAATATTCTTGATGAAGTGCATGTTAAATTGCCATTACAGTGATTGAGGCTTAAGAAGACTTGTTTGTATTCTTTGGTGAATATATAACAAAGGTTGTTGACTTAAAAAAATAAATGGTTCTTGAAGCCTGTTGCCTAGTTCTGAGTTCAAACCTCAGCATGGACGATAAATTCCTATTAAACATGGCTGTGCTCTTCGGACTGGCAGCTGTCAACCTTTCCAGACTGTGCCTTCAAAGAATTCTGATGTCAGTAGCACTTAAGGAAAGTATTTTTTAATATGACAGGACAGTGTAACTTGATTATAATACATTAATTGTTTTAGACTATACTTTTGTCTAAAAGCGTCTCAACTTTTTAGGAACGGCATTGTGCCAGTTTCACAGATACCAGCCTTTCTGTTTTCAGAATGGTTAACTTTTGTTGACAATTTAAAATGATCTTAAATTCTCTTAAGTATTCTTGTGACATTTGAAATGCTGAAAAGTCTAAATGAACAGGAAAGTATTTTAAGAATTTTCTACTGTCCTTTCTTTGATTGTCTCATGTGGGAACAGTTAATCTGTGGATCAAAGTCAAAGGAAGTATAAATTTATGTGGCAGAGTTCTCAGTGAATTTATATCTGGCCCTTGAAAGATGTTTACTGCAGCAAAGACAACTTGAATTTGTGTACATCCTAGAAAAGAAGACCTGAGATTAGCAGCAATAAGCTGTTTTATTTTGGCCACACTGTGTGGCTTGTCAGATCTAAGTTCTGAGTTCAAGGATTAAACTTGGGCCGCAGCAGTGAAGACTTCACTGACTCAAGGGTCATGAGTTTGAGCAAACTCCAAGAGAGAGTGAAGGACAGAGGAGCCTGGCGTGCTGCAGTCCAGGGGGCTGCAAAGAGATGCACATGGCTTAGCAACTGAACAACAGCAATGACAGTGAAAGCCTGGAGTCCTGATCACTAGGCCACCAGGAAACTCCCTGAGATAGGTTTTTAAAGGGAGGACCGAGGACATTTGAAACTAGGTGACAGTACAGTATATGTGAAATGATTGTGTTGAATGAATCTGGCTGAGTTAAGCCTATACTGTTGTAATTACTTAAACAGACACTTTATTCCAAGATACTCAGTTTTCATGCCAATGAATTTTTAACTTTGTATCTCTTTTGCTCAACCAGTTACTGGGTAGGACTGTAACAATTACTTTAAAAAGTCCAGACTGGATCAAAACTTTAGAAGAAGAAATGAGCTTAGAGAAAATCAACGTCCCCTTGCCATCATCAACCAGCTCGACCCTCCTAGGTGAAGACGCGGAGGTCACGGCCGACTTCGATATGGAAGGTCTGCTCATTGAACACATTGACTTCTACCCTTCTGGACAGGTCGCCTTCCCATCAGCAAAGTCTCAGTCTCCAGATTTATCCTTCTCTTTCTTCTTGTAACATTCAGAGAAGTATTAATAAGATTTGGTTTACATCATTGTGTGTGTTTTTTGCTTGTTCCTCAGACTTCAGATGTATGTGCCCTTCTGCCATACAAAGGTCAAGACCTTTATAGTAGATAGTTTATGTCTTTGTGTGATGAAAGCATAAAGTGGTATTTTTGGTGTGTGGTTTGGTTCCACTGATTGTAGTTCAGGTAGAAGAGTAGGAGCTCTGTGCAGAAATGAGTTCAAAATATTTACTACCAAAGAGGATATATTTCAAAGTCATTTAAAAAAATTCCTGAAGTGGCTAGGAACACATTTGAAACTGAACCCACTCATGTAGATGTAATCATCTCAAGTTTACGAGTTGGGCCAGGTTATCTTAATATAATAATATAATAATTTCCTTAAATGTGATTGAGAAATGTATTTGCTTTTCAATGCTGTATCTGCTATATTTTTTTAACATATTTTCCACTAAAATGCATACCTTAGTTTATAAAAGGGCAGTATATCATATTGTGATATCCTGTACCTCTAGGTAACACATTTAAGAGCTGAATACCTTAGAAGATCAGCTTGTTTTCACATTTCTCTGTTCATTTGTTTGCTTAGTCCACACATTTATGCAATACCTTTTATATGCCAGGTACATGCTGGGTGCTGGAAATTTCAACAGATGGCATCCTTGCCATCCCTAAAGTCACAACTCAGTGGGTGTTCATACAAGTAAGCAGAGAGTGACATCAACGCACTCATGAATGGTGCTGCAATAGTTCTTGGGACAGTCGCCTAACTTAAGAGTTGGACAGTTGGGAGAATGTATCCAGAGAAATTGAAATTGAGAATCTGAAGACTGAGTGAGAATCAGACTAAAGAGGCTAGAGCGACATGAACCAGGAAGAAAGAATGTGCAGAGACCTAACGGGGACAGAAGGATCTAAGTAGATGATGCAGGTGTGCTTGTGCAAGAGGAAGGAAAGAAAGAGCAGGAAGAGGAGTGGGTGTGGATGGACGGTGAATCTGTTTTCTGTTTGGTTTGAAGTATTTATTTATTTGGCTGCACTGGGTCTTAGTTACAGCATGCAGGATCTTTAGCATGTAGACTCTTGGTTGTGACATGTGGGATCTGGTTCTCTGACCAGGGATCGAACCTGGGCCTCCTGCATTGGGAGCACAGAGTCTTAGCCACTGAACCAGCAGGGAATCCTGAATTTGGTTTTGAATGTGTTGAAGCTGAGGCATCTGTGGGGTGCATCGGATCCAGAAGTAGGCTGTGGGCATGTGGGCCTGGCACTCAGCAGAGAGCTCCGGGCCCATGAGGCAGCTTTGATGATAGGTAAGGCCCTGCATTTCGATTTGCTTGGCCAGAAACCTGATAAGGAGATGGGAGAGGACCATCCTAGGATGGAACTGAAATGCAGACTTTGAAGGACAGGCAGAAGAAGGCTGCCCATAAAAAGAAAACCAGAAGAAATGACTAGAAATGTCAGAGAGCCAGGAGAATATAGCACTTAAAGACCAAGTAAAGAAAAGATGACAAGGAAGAGTGATCCGTAGTGTCCTCTGTCGCGGGACGAGAAGAAGTGAGCCCCACAGCTTGCCCTTTGGGCTTGGAACCAGGGGAGGAAGCTGTTGGCGACAGTCAGGAGAGTGGTTTCAGTGGAGTGAAGAAGCCAGATGGTGGTAAATCCGGGTGTGGATGGAAGACGAGGAAGTGCAGAAAGTGTCTGTAGACAACAGAAGTTTGCCTGAGGCTGGAGAGAGAGAGATGAAGGCAGTTGCTCCCTGAAGTGTGGTTTTGAAGTGGAGATGCTTTGAGGAGCTTAATGCTGATGGAAAGGGCTGGGGAGGGGCAGGGCAAACGGGGTGGGCAGAACCCCACCCTTTCCATCCATAGGTATCTGAGTGTTGGCCTCATGGTTAGGCCACAGCTGGGGGCAGGTTGTTGAAGAGAGGGGTTCCCACCTTAGGACTTCCCTTTTCTCTGTGAAGTTTAAGGAGGGCAGCACATGGTTTCAGGAGAGTAGAGAAGGTTCAAGATGAAGCTCCTGAGAAGCAGTCAGATGGGGAGCCAGCCAGGAAACTGTGGGTTGGCCAGGAGGCCATGGGAGCCCAGATGAGGCTGAAACCACAGAGTTAACACAGCTGCTGTCCTCAGGACCACGCGGTTTTCTCTGCAGCACCCAGCAGACCGTCTGCAGTTATGGAGAGATTAGACTGCAGAATTGATGCAGGGGCGACGGACGAATAGTGCAGGAGGTTACCGGCCAAGGCAGGGACCAGAGGGTGTGACCACAGCTGCAGGGGCAGCTGCAGAATCCAGTAGCGGCCAAAAGAAGAGGGCTCAGAGGCCTGGGTCCTGGTGAAGGCAGAAGAGGGGGGAGAGTAGCCTAGGGCAAGACTGAGCAGCTGAAAGGTGGTCAGGGGGAGGGCCTTGAGTTTACTGTTTCGGAGGCACTGCGGTTCCGAGGGGCACACGAGTGTGGAGTAGAGCACATGGGCAGGGCAAAGCGTCAGGTTGTTGGTGCATTATCCACAGCGGCTTCAGTGTCACCCAGAAAGATGGTGGGACCCATCTTACCATCTTCCTCTCTCCTTGGTCCTCGATGAATGGGTTCAAGCGACCAAAAGGGTGGAGGTTGGAGATGATGGCAGCAAACGGGGATTGAGGGTGTTACATAAATTCCTGACAGCACAGCCTCCAAGAAATAAAGAGGCCTTTTTGTTCAGGGTTGGAAGATTAAAGTTTGGGAATTGGAATCAGGTGGCATGGGGCTCCCTGACACCACTTCCCGACCCTGTGGGAAATGGAGGTGAGGAGACCCTCAGGGGAAAACCAACTCCCACCTGTTTAATTAAAGCAGAGAGGGTTATGTGTCAGGTGGGGGTGCCCAGGGCACCAAGTAATGAGGAGACTTCCTGAGGGAAGGGTGTGTGACTGTGTCTGCCTTGAGGGCCTGACCTGAGTTGAGGGCACTGCGGAGGGGCAGTTCCATAGATCTAGAAGGCAGGTTTGGAGGGAGGGCAGTGAGCGTCCGACTCAGCCAGCACTGAGAGCGCTGATTGGTGCATATTGAAAGCTATGGAGTCAGCCCAACTGCAGATGGCAGCCACCACTGGGCCTCCTGTTGCTCTGAGACGAGACTTTTTTTAAAATTGTTATTATTAAATGTGTTTATTTTTAATTGAAATATAATTGCTTTATAGTATTATTCTGGTTTCTGCCAATATTGGCATTAATCAGCCATAGGTATTACTATGTCTCCTGTGACTATCTTTTTGTAAATAATTTAATTAATGAATGGCTGTGCTGGGTCTTGATTGCTGCAGACAGGCTTTCTCTCGCTGTGGTGAGCAGGGGCTGCTCTCTCTGTGGTGCACAGGCTTCAGTATTTGTGGCATATGGGATCTTCCCAGCCAGGGATTGAACCCATGTCCGTCTGCATTGGCAGGCAGATTCTTTACCACTGGACCACCCAGGAAGTCCAGGGGACTATCTCTGATTATGTTTTCTACAAGAGCATTTGCAGTAATTCTAGTTGTATGCATATAAACTCTTTATATATGCCCACATGCTTAACTTATACATGTTTGCAGTATCATCATGTTAAGGTGTTTATTTTATGTATTTAACCCCTTAAGCCTAGACTGGGGGAAAAGAAACCTCTGAGAAAGTTACGTGACAGTAACGTGGCCGACCTTGCTTTTTGTCAGGTGATGTGGATGACTATAGTGCTGAGGTCGAGGAGATCCTTCCTCAGCATCTCCAGCCATCTTCCACTTCTGGCCTTGGCACTTCCCCTGGTTCTTCACCCCGGACCAGTCCCTGCCAGTCACCTACCATATCGGAGGGGCCCGTGCCTTCTCTCCCAGTGAGACCAAGTCGAGCTCCGTCAAGAACGCCGGGGCCCCCAGCTTCACAAAGTATGAGTTTTGTTTCAAGTTTTGTATGACTTCCTGGGCTGGTGTGTTTGATTTTAGATGGTTAAACTTTTAATGCCTTCGGATCGCCTTTGGAGAGCTATTTTTGCTTAACTTTGACATCCACAGGCTAAAGTCTAACATGTTTTCTGTGCGTACAAAAGAGGGAACTTTGTAGATGGTTCCACCATAAGTGAAGAGGAAGCTCATTGCTATCACTAGATGAGAACTTTACTTCATCCTTTCTCTATGTGGCAGGTTTGTCCATGGGTTATCACTGAAGATTTTTAATCATTATGGTCGGAACCCATAACTCTTTGGGCTTAACTATCTATATGTTACCTACATTATAATAGGAAGCAGAAAGAGACAAAACAAGTATTTTGAATTCAACTTGATAGTCAATGACTCCTTCAAAGTCTTTCTCTGGAAGTTGTTACGTCACATTTCAGTCTCTGTTCCACTAACCAGTATTCCTTGAAAAATACCTTGCATTTCAGCAGTTTCTGTAGCTCCCCCACACTACTCTTCAGTTCAGTTCAGTCAATCAGTCGTGTCTGACTCTTTGTGACCCCATGAATCGCAGCACACCACGCCTCCCTATCCATCACCAACTCCCGGAGTCTACCCAAACCCTTGTCCATCGAGTCGGTGATGCCATCCAGCCATCTCATCCTCAGTCGTCCCCTTCTCTTTCTGCCCCCAATCCTTCCCAGCATTAGGAAGGATTGACTCTTTTCCAGTGAGTCAACTCTTTGCATGAGATGGCCAGAGTATTGGAGTTTCAGCTTCAACATCAGTCCTTCCAATGAACACCCAGGACTGATCTCCCTTAGGATGGACTGGTTGGATCTTCTTGCAGTCCAACGGACTCTCAAGAGTCTTCTCCAACACCACAGTTCAAAAGTGTCAATTCTTCGGCATTCAGCTTTCTTCACTGTCCACTCTCACATCCATACATGACTACTGGAAAAACCATAGGCTTGACTAGACGGACCTTTGTTGGCAAAGTAATGTCACTGCTTTTCAATATGCTACCTAGGTTGGTCATAACTTTCCTTCCAAGGAGAAAGCGTCTTTTAATTTCATGGCTGCAATCACCATCTGCATTGATTTTGGAGCCCCAAAAAAATAGTCTGACGCTGACTCAGCAATGGCCACAGGACTGGAAAAGATCAGTTTTCATTCCAATCCCAAAGAAAGGCAATGCCAAAGAATGCTCAAACTACCACACAATTGCACTCATCTCACACACTAGTAAAGTAATGCTCAAAATTCTCCAAGCCAGGCTTCAGCAATACATGAACCGTAAACTTCCAGATGTTCAAGCTGGTTTTAGAAAAGGCAGAAGAACCAGAGATCAAATTGCCAACATCCGTTGGATTATCAAAAAAGCAAGAGAGTTCCAGAAAACCATCTATTTCTGCTTTATTGACTATGCCAAAGCCTTTGACTATGTGGATCACAATAAACTGTGGAAAATTCTGAAAGAGATGGGCATACCAGACCACCTGACCTGCCTCTTGAGAAACCTGTATGTAGGTCAGGAAGCAACAGTTAGAACTGGACATGGAACAACAGACTGGTTCCAAATAGGAAAAGGAGTACATCAAAGCCGAATATTGTCACCCTGCTTATTTAACTTATATGCAGAGTGCATCATGAGAAACACTGGGCTGGAGGAAGCACAAGCTGGACTCAAGATTGCCGGGAGAAATATCAATAATCTCAGACATGCAGATGACACCACCCTTATGGTAGAAAGTGAAGAGGAACTAAAAAGCCTCTTGCTGAAAGTGAAAGAGGAGAGTGAAAAAGCTGGCTTAAAGCTCAACATTCAGAAAGCTACGATCGTGGCATCTGATCCTATCACCTCATGGGAAATAGATGAGGAAACAGTGGAAACATGCTACTCTTAGAAATTGTTGTTACATAGTCGGTGAGTCGTATCTGACTCTTTTGTTGCTCCATGGCTTGTAGCCCGCCAGGCTCCTCTGTCCATGGGATTTCCCAGGCAAGAATATGGGAGTGGGTTGCCATTTCCTTCTCCAGGAGATCTTCCTGATTCAGGGATCGAACTCACATCTCCTGCATTGGCGGGCAGATTCTTTACCACTTAGCCACGAGGGAAGCCCTTAGAGGACGGGCGTCCTTCAAGGTGTAGAGAGAAGGGGCTTCCTTTGCTTTTTCTTCTCTCTCCTTGGCCAGCAGTTGGATTGCAGATGACCTAACTCACGTGATGCTTCATGCCGTCTTTCAGTAAGCCCCCTTTCAGCACCCAGGGCCTGGTTAAGAGGTCCACAGAGAGTAACCTGGTTGCTCCCGTAGTGCCAAAGGGTAAGGTATCGGCACCACTGCCTGTGTCATTGATACCAAATGTGTGTCACTCCTCTGTAGTACAGATTTAGAAGGTCAGCAAAGTAATCCATCATGCGCCTGTGGGGGTACCTGTGTGCTTGTCCCTTGGAACCTGATCCTCTTACCTAAGGAACTTCTTTCTGGTAGATTCTCCTGTTGACACTCTGCCAGCAACACAGCTGCAGCAGAAAGATTCTTCCCAGACCCTGGAACCCAAGCGGCCTCCCCCTCCCCGCCCGGTTGCTCCTCCAGCACGTCCAGCTCCCCCACAACGACCGCCTCCGCCTTCAGGTGACAAATCCTTGTATTTCTATCTCGGTTAGATTTCACCACTCTGCTGAGAAATGTTTTGCATGTTTTTGAAACGCTGGCTTCTAGATTTTATCAGTTTTCTGTCACTGGTGCTACTTTCTTAGTTAGCTTTTCTCTAACAAATGGCGTAGGTGTGACAGAACAGCTAGATTCCTGTAACATGTTTTCAGAGCTGGCCTCTTACAGGTGTGCAGGAAACATTTATTTTGTTTTTGCTAATTTGATGTGGTTGCACTGTGATTTCTGTAAAATGCATGATTAGTTAAAACTGAAAAAAATTTTAATGCATGATTAGAACCAAAGAACATACATCTTTCTGTTTACTATACAGTTTTGTATATTTGTTTAAATGTTCTCTTAAAATAAATATAGTATTGTTTCAGAAGTATTTGCATTACATAATAGCTTTTTTATAGCACCAAGATATAAATATGTAGTCTCTGCATGATATTTGACATCTTGGAAACTATAGTAAATCTTTGACATTTCACATCTTTATTTAATGTCATTTCCTTTCTGCTGCACATTCTCTTATGAACTATAAGGGGCTAGGAGTCCTGCACCTGCTAGAAAAGAGTTTGGAGGTAACCGTTTGCATTTGTTACAATGTATGGATCTCCGTTAGTTAATTGTTCTGGAATTTGAGCCCTGTGATTCAGTGACATTTTTGGTTTGTTTGATAAAAGCCAAAATGAATGACATTTATATGCCAACTTAAAAATAACTCCAAACTTTCATTATACTTCTGGTAAAAGATTACAGCTTGATTTTATTAGTGAATATTATTAGAATTAACAAGAGCTTCCATTTCCCAGATAAACAGAGTTGAATTACTTAAGGCCTGATATACTTTTTATTAATAAATATAGTCAATTCCATTATAAAGATTAAATGAGTTAGATGCAATGAAGATAAGTGGTTTCCCAAGGATTTGATTATATTGGATTATATTAGAACTCTAGTACATCGTCTTGCTAGTAGCCTGTGAATTAACAAAATATCCTAGGAATGCAATTTAAAGTTATAATTATCTGAAATATAGCTTTCATTTTGCATGCCTTTATCATAACTTGTCATAACATTCATGCTTCATTTTTAAAATAGAAGAACAAGTCTCTGTTATATATTTTGGTAAAGAAATTCTTAACACATGGGTCACTTTTTGTAATTGACTTGTTTTACATGAAGATGCTCGCAAAGCTCAGCTGAAGGTATACATTTGACAAGTTGATTTAATCTAGTTCTCAGGAAAGGCTGAGGCAGAATATCTCAGTCCCACAGAAGAGCTTTTACTAATCCAGTTTCAATATCATTAAGGCTGACTCTGCACAGGCAGCTGGTCTCTTCCTACTCTAGCTGCCTAAGGACGTTGCTGACCGACTCATACGCTGTCACAGATTGACTTTGCTGTGTGCAGATTTTAATGACTTTGTATAATAAGCATTCTTTCAGCACCAAAGCTTCTGTAAGATACTACTGGAGGATAACTTTTCCACTGACTTAAAGAAAACACTGATTTTTTCCCACTTCAGACTTGTGCTTTGATTTATAGCTTCGTGGAAGATTTTATTTACCTTCCCCTTTAATTAGGAAATCAATTTGTAGAAAAATAAAAATCTTAAAGAAATTTGTGAAAAGCTATACATATGAGCAACTCAGTGACTTACTTAGAAATCTGATGTAGTTTTTTAAAAAATGCTTCTCTTCATAATTCTTTTGTAGGCAGAGTTCAGAGCACATTTTTTAACCCTATAAGCCAATAACTGCTTGAAGGCAATAAGCTGAAAGTAATTATAGTACTTTTAGAGTTCTTTTTTTTTTAAATAATGCATTGAAAATTAATTTCTAAGGGACTAACATAGTCTCATAGAGATTTAAAATGAAATTAGAACTTTCAGGTGTTTTTTTTCTTTATGACTGGCAAATACTGGAGCTTTTATTAGTGGTTTAATTCTGAATATAAAGAATGAGATGATTAAAAAGCAAAGACTTTCATTATACATATTTTCAGATTCCCTACCACTAGTGAAAAAGTGAGTGTTAGTCACTCAGTCGTGTCCAACTCTTTGCAGCCCCATGGTCTGTAGCCCACCAGGCTCTGCTGTCCATGGGATGCTCCAGGCTAGAACACTGGAGTGGGTTGCCATTTCCTTCTCCAGAGAATCCTCCCATGATGTCAGATGTAAAAAGAAAACTATTCTCTCCTTTTGATTCTAACTGAAGAAAGGGCCAGGATCAGGTTTGGGCCAGGCATCTAGAGGCACTTTGGTTTATACAGACATCTTTGAAGAACTTTGAAGCAGTGAAAGAACTTTTTTTGCAAAAGGAAGTGTATCTCAGAAACTGTTTTGTGTGCCTGCCTTTCCCTGTGTGCTATGGGCCCTGAACAATACACAGCTTCTGTTCTCTCTCTAAAAAGGTGTTGGAGCCCCTCCCAGTCCGGGGGTAGCTAGGCGAGAGATGGAAGGTAACAAGATGTTTGCATCCTAGAAATGGATCTCTCGTTTTATTTCTAAATGTCAGCCCCTCCAGTGTTTAAAGACATACCAAATCTTTTCTTGGTCCAACTGTAAACTCCCCTTCCCCCTCCTTATGTATATATCTTGTAACTTCGTATTTTTTCTCTTTTCATTCTGTGTGTGTAGTTTCTGATGGTTGTCCATTTACTTTCTCTGTGATTCTTAATGTTGTTTTGAGCTGTTCTGTTTGTATATATTTCATATACACTTAAGATGTGAAATTAATGTGCAGAAGATGTGAAATTAATGTGCAGTGTTATTTTAAGAATAATGCCTTCAAAATTCTTTTCAGAATAAGTCAAATGTTTAGAAATGTACTATACTAACTCTGAAGTTTTAAAAATTAACAAATAATTAAACTTTGGTAATTCAGTCTAAGGATATAGTATTTTTTTTAATTAACTTCAGATAACATAAATATGCTGAGTAAATTTGCTTAAAAACCTATTAAAACTGGAAGCCATTCATTAAGATTACAGTTATTAAAAGGCTGATGGGTTTCATGTAACAATTACATTTGAATTTCCTTTCAAAAAGAAGAAATCTGAGATGCTGACCTTAATAGTGTCTCCTACTCCTTTTGGCCCCAAAAGTAGTTTATTTCATTTCAGTGTTTTCCTACATTTTGAATGAGTTTGAGCAGTATTTCAAAGCTGTCTTGCATAAGGCAGATATTGTAATAATAAGTGCTTCTACCTTAATGATAGGGTTTTTCTGTAGAAATCCAAAAGATCTCATTGTGAGAGTCCTTATCCGAATGAAGCCCCACAACAGTGCTGCTCGGTGTCTTGTGTGACTCGGAAAGTGCGGGTCTGTTGGTCCTGGAGCCGGGAGTCCACCAAGCTCTGGGAAGCAGTGGGGCCACATCTTGTGATCGTTCCCCTAAACTGACCATGTGTTCTCAGGGTTCACAGGAAAGAGCTCTGCTGGGAAAGTTACCTTCCGAATGAGGTATCAGACCAACTGCCAACTTGTCCCATAAATGTCACTCTCAGTAGTCTAAATTTTTCTCTTTTGGGTGTATTTTCTGAAGGGCTGTGGGTGTATTTTCTGAAGGGCTGATAATACCCTCCAGCATTTCTAAAGCAGAATAGTTTGTTTTTCTTTTTCCACCTCGTGCCCCCATTTCTGCTGGCAATGAAACAGAGCAGCTAGCTAATGTTATACAATATGGCTTAGATTGTTTATTTATGGCTAATTTTTTTTTTCCTTCCTGCTTCAAAGCACCCAAAAGCCCTGGAACGACACGGAGAGATAATCTAGGTAAACACTCAAATTCAGCTATTTCACCTTAAAACTGGACCATGAATAGACAGTTTGGATATAAGAACATGGTTTCATGTTTCTTTCTTAAAAAAAAGCAAAAATCTGAACTCCGTGGTGCGATGTCTTTGTTCCAGGACGCAGCCAGCCTCCACCTCAAGCCGGACTGCCGGGCCCAGGACTTGGTGGATACAGTGCAGCCAGACCGGTAGGCAGCACCTCGCTTCTGAGCCAGGAGCTCTAGGTTCTGGATCCCAGCTTGCTACTAATCAAAAGTGTTATCTTGAGGAAGCCATGGCCCATTAAGACTCCCAAGTTCCTCAATTCTAAACAGGTGGAATTCCACTTGATGCTCTTCAAGGTACCTTCGTGTGTGTGTGTGTGTGTGTGTGTGTGTGTGTTTACTCGCTGAGTTGATGCTCTTCAAGGTACCTTCGTGTGCGTGCGTGTGTGTGTGTGTGTGTGTGACGGGGAATTCCAGTTGATGCTCTTCAAGGTACCTTCATGTGCGTGTGTGTGTGTGTGTGTGTGTGTGTACTCACTGAGTTGTGTCCGACTGTTTGCAACCCCATGGACTGTAGCCCATCAGGCTGCTATGTCTGAAATTTCCCTGGTAAGATTACTGGAGTGGGTTGCCATTTCCTTCTCCAGGGGATCTCCCCAACCCAGGGATCAAACCCACTTCTCCTGCATTTTAGAGGCAGATTCTTTACCACTTAGCCACCAGGGCAGCCCCACCTTCA
Organism: Antilocapra americana; assembly: GCA_007570785.1. Classification (NCBI taxonomy): domain Eukaryota; kingdom Metazoa; phylum Chordata; class Mammalia; order Artiodactyla; family Antilocapridae; genus Antilocapra; species Antilocapra americana. The sequence goes on along the minus strand of ML664172.1, from coordinate 2,200,556 downwards.
ACTCGAACGGTATTCTAATATCCTCTTCAGAAGTAAGAGCATCCTTCATTATTTGAATAAAGTGGTACAGTTAAGTGATTATAATATCTTAGAATCTTGAAGTATATGGGGAAGTGATGTACTAGGGCAACTTTTTATGACACTGTCTGAGTAATTAATGAGGTAAAGTCATTCTTCAATCAGAAAGATTTTATTTTACTTTTATTTCCTTATGTATTTATTTTTGCTGCATCTCGAGCCATGCGGAATCTTAGTTCCCCAACCAGGGATTGAACCCATGCTCCCTGCAGTGAAGCATGAGTCTTAACCGCTGGACTGCCAGTCCAGAAGGATTTTAAAATTAGATTTTAGGAGGCCCGTTTATGATAGTCTGTCAACTAAAACCAGTTCTAAAGGTTTAACCGCAGGAGAGCAGATGGCGTTGCACAGTTTCTCCCTGTGTTGTAAGTCTGTGGTTTTCTGCGTGTTTATCCATGTTTTGTTATACACAGAATTATTCTGTTATTCACCCGCAAAAAAGAAAGAGAAACCAGTGTCAGTTTGGTGGAGCCTGGGGTTATTGAGAGGCCACCAGCTGAATCCTGGGAACTGTGACTATACCTGGAAATGAAGAAACTTCTTCTAATGAAACTACTTCAAGATTCTAAGAAATTCTCACAAGATTTCTAAGATAGAGATATTTTGTTTTTCGTCTTGTAGCCAACCTGAAGGCCTTTATCTGTATATAATATTATGCTCCAAAGTAAAGTGTCTGTGGAATATACCTAAAATAGCCATTATCCACTCCCCTGTTTTTTTTGTTTTTCAAAAACGGAGAAATTGTTATCCACCGACTCTACCACTTCCCACCAAGTACTTTGCTTACGGAATATTGTAAGAATAGGGAAGGAAAGCCAGGATTTTGTGCAATCATATTCGTAATTTTTGCTTATGCATGCACGTGGAATCTAGAAAGATGGTACTGATGAACCTGTTTGCAGGGCAGCAGTGGAGACACAGACATAGAGAGCAGACTTGTGGACACGGCGGGGCGGGAGAGTGTGGGACTAATTGAGAGAGTAACATGGAAACATATATTACCATATGTAAACTAGATCGCAAGTGGGAGTCAGGGAGCTCAACCCTGCGTTCTCTGACAACTAAGAACCCAGGGAGGGGGTGGGAGAAGGGAGGGGGCTCAGGAGGGAGGGGACATATGCCTCCATGTGGCTAACTCATGTTGATGGGTGGCAGCGGCCAACAGATATCGTAAAGCAGTTATCCTCCAATTTATAAAAAAGTAAGAAAAAGGTACTGAGTGCTTCAAGCCTTCAGCCAACATGTGAAGATAGAAAAGGACGTTATTTCCCCAGTGTATCTTCCAGCGTATGTATTTCAGCTCATTGAGTTAGCCATTCCAGAGTTTTTAACCTCTGTGTTTAAAAAAGAAAAACAGCCTCAGTGTAGCTTTTGGTAAGCCTCTGAGTTCCACAATGTATGTCCTGCTCCATCTCCTCATGACCTGTAAAATCGTCTCACTAAGGCAGTATGATACAGGATAAAGAACACGGGCTCTGAGTTCGGTTCCTGGCTTTATTTTCTAACTCTATGGCTTTGGGACAGTTGTATGCATTTCCTCATTTTCATTTAAATTAGAGATGATAAAATAATACCTTACCCTCCAGGGCCATTTGGACATTGAAATGTAGATGCCTACCCAGTGCTTAGTTAACACAGTGCCTGGCACATAGTAAACAGTGAAAAATAAAAAGGAAGATTTTGGAAACTTAAGAAACAAAATTGGGTCATTTGTAGAGACATGGATGGATCTAGAAAGTATCATACAGAATGAAGTGAGTCAGAAAGAGAGAAACAATATTGTATATTAACCCATATATGTGGATTGTAGATAAACAGTATAGGTGATCTTATTTGCAAAGCAGTAACAGAGACACAGACATGGAGAACAAATGTGTGGACCAAGGGGCAAGGGAGGAATTGGGAGAGTCGGGTTGACACGTATGTGTGTGTGTGTGTGTGTGTGTGTATAGATAATTAATGAGAAACTGCTGTACAGCACAGAGAGGTCTACCTAACGCACCGCGGTGAGCTGAGTGGGGGAGACCCAGAAGGGAGGGGATGTGTGTGTATGTAGGACTGACTCATTTTGCTGAACAGTAGAGACCAACGCAACATTGTAAAGGAACTATGCACCAATAGAAGTTAATCAGTAATGAGAAAATGAAATGTAGGACTATATGGCAATAAGTAGCGCCATTAAAATGACAGGAGGCTGCGGAAATGATAGGAGATGCACAGACAAAATACTTTCACTGAGTCTTATCCATTGCAGATGAGGTAGATGTCTCAGTGGTTTTCGTTCCCATCTTTAGATCGTTCCGCCCCGTGCTGGAGTCATCAGTGCCCCCCAGAGCCATGCACGGGCGTCGGCTGGGAGACTGACTCCTGAAAGCCAAAGCAGACCCTCAGAAGTGCTGAAAGGTAGACCTGTCGTCGAAACGGCAGTGCCTTCTGTGTCCTTCCCTTCCACTTCTTTTCTTTTTTCTTCCTGCAGTCTCTCACTTTATACAACTTAACTCAAATTGAGATAGCCTCCTTTCTTTCTCTCTCTCTCTCTCTCTTTTTATTCTGTCTTTCTGTATGCCATAATAAAGGAGGCTACTGGGGGCCGGGGGTGGTCGGGACAGGGGCTGGAATCTCCTACCATTTCCCGAAAGGAAGGATAAACTCGGTTTTCCAGTGAACGCCTAACATCTGGAAATGACTTTCTTTAGGGCCAGCTCTTCTTCCTGAACCCCTGAAGCCTCAGGCCGCCCTTCCTGTGCAGCCTTCTCTGCCGCCACCTGTTCAGAAGATGCAGGAGCCTCTCATCCCGGTGGCCGCACCTCTGCCCCAGGCTGCCCCACAGCCCAGCCTGGAAACGCCCCCGCAGCCACCCCCTCGGAGCAGGTCATCGCACAGCTTGCCTTCTGAACCTCCGGCGCAGCCGCAGGTAAGTCCTTCCAGCTGGGAGAAAGATCATCTGAATTTGTGTGTGTGTGTGTGTGTGAGGGCTTTTGCTTATTTTTTGTTTTGATTTGTGTGTGTGTGTGTGTGTGTGAGGGCTTTTGCTTATTTTTTGTTTTTTTTTTTCCTTTTTTTCTTTTTCACTCAGGCATATTTGATGCCCTTGCTGTAGTCTTTGAACATACTTATTTTAATTATTAGCTTAAGAAAAAAACACCTAAGATTTGACTTTTTTACAATTTTGTCATTTGCTGGCAGTAGCATATTTAAATACGACTTCAACCAGTGAGGCTTCTCTTGTGTCTCAAATGGTAAAGTATCTGCCTACAGGTGGCTCAGACGGTAAAGCGTCTGTCCATTATGTGGGAGACCCGGCTTCATTCCCTGGGTTGGGAAGATCTCCTGGAGAAGGAAGTGGCAACCCACTCCAGTATTCTTGCCTGGAAAATCCCGTGGAGAGAGGAACCTGGTAGGCTTCAGTCCATGGAGTCGCAAAGAATCAGGCGCGACTGAGGGACTTCACTTTTCCTTTTTCCCCCTTTGAACCAGTGAATGTCATCTGACACCTCAGACTCATCACACAACAAATGCACGTTTGGCTGTTTCAGGGTTTGGGTTTTTTGTTTGTTTGTCCAACCTGTTGTTTGGATCAAGGGTTTTCAGAGAGTGACCCTAGATTAGGGCTCTTTCCCTAAAGGCTCTTTTCCCTAAAACTTCCAAGTGGCTCCCAGGCTGTTTTATCTTGTTTAAAGCACAGGTGATTTTTTTTGGTTTTTCTGTGTGTGATTTACTTTAATGAGAACAGAAAGTAATAATTTAGTTTCTTATTGTTCACACCTATTAGATTAGTTTTGGCCTTTGCCTCCTGGACAGAGAGGAAGTCAGGTCAATCCCTGGCCACTGGCAGTAAATTTCCAATAATCCTTATTTCTCCTGATGCTGCAATTAGCTCTTTTCTGTGATGGAGCCAGCACTGGGCTTCCTTGGGGATCTCTAACAGTTTCAGACGCTACTGGAGCCTTTTAGATATTTAAGGCGTGCAGCAGCAGCCTTATTCACCAGAGTGAAAGCCATCAAAGTAATGTTCTCATGAGTGTCATACCGAAATCAGGGCCATTGCCTTGGTGGGTGGGGATCACAAGATCACAGGGACTTTTGTTATTCCAGAGTGATCTCACATTGGAAAAGCCTTCTGGTGTGTATGCACAAAGTTGTTTGAACACAAGGATATTCATGCAAGTTGAATTGTTTTATTTGGAGGCTATTTTATTTAGTTTTTAGTATATACATCTCAGTAAAATCATTAAGGTTTATCTTTAGTATAAGTATTTCTGTTGTCTAGTCTCACATTGAATTTTATCCAAAAGTTTTAACTTGAAAATGCCACCAAGGCCAAAGAAGTAAAGTTTTAAGTCTGCTTTTATTTTGGAATGGTCTAAAATACAGAAATATTACATTGGGCAATGTCCCTTAAGTATGTTTATAATAATAGTTTGCATTTATTTTTACCGATATGTGAGTATGCCCAGCCAGTTGTCAGAAGTTAGCAATTTCTTATGCTTCTTCATAGTGAAAAACAGATTGTAAAGTAAATACGAATCTTGAAACAATATGAATATTATTAGCAATTAGCACTTACTAGACTATTGGTCACATCTTTTAAGAAGCTAAGACGGATATATAATTGAGAATAATGTTCCCTTAAGCTAATTAACACCAAAAAGTATTGTATAGTTGAGGATGCTGAAGATATATAGTAATTATAGAAGTCCTTCAAACAATAATGTCCATTATTTTCTCTGTTCCAATCTACTTTTAGTGCATGATTTTTTCTTTTCATTTTCTTGCAAGGTGTAGTATTGTATTTATTATTATTATTATTATTATTATTTTAGTGTAATTGGAGGGTAAGAAACTTTCCAAGAAGCCATCTTAGAGCTTTGTATTACTACAGTTTTAGGACAGAAAGTGATCATGATTTTCACAGTAAAGGTGAATCCTAATTCCTAAAACTATAAAATGTTTTCAGTATTGAAAGTAAGTGTGGTACTCTGAACAGCTTCAGAAAGAACACACTGTCAAGGAAGATTGCAGTTCTCAGTAGAAAGTCATCTTATGACACAAATAGTATAGGATGAATATTCCATGACTGCCATTTTCTTAGGTCATTTCCCCCTATTTTGCTTTCTGATTTTCATTGGAATGGGTATGGTAATTTGTTGACTAAGCACAGCAAGCCTGTGCTTTGTGTGTAGTTTAGTAGATTGTGTTCTTGACTCTTATAGTCTGCTTATCAAAACTGTGAAAGGGGTTTGTTTTAAGCCTTTTTCTTGCCTCAGTCATTGATATCAAATCCCTCTACACATTATATACACAGACACACTTTTTTGGGGAGTGGAGGTCTTGTTCATGTGTTGACTGCCTTTGTGAAAGATCACAAAGACCTTGGTTTCCTCCTGGGAGCTTACAGTCAGAGAGGGAGGCATTTTACCTTTTGTGCCATTTAAATTTTGAATCATAAAAATAATGCCTATTCAAAAAATAATAAACATCTAAAGTTTTAAAAATTCTTCTATAATGGCTATAACTTGAAAAGGGTGAGTTAGTAAAATAACTCACATTTTGATATTTTGGTAATAATATGAAATAGTCTTAGAATTGAACACTTAGTAATGTTTACAAGTCTTTATTAATTCTGCCAAAAATATACAAGGTATTTAAAACATAGAAACACACATGACTCAGCTTTACTTGTTACTACTATTCAAGTTTTTTGATTCTATAATTCTATATAGAAAAGATTCTTCTAATCAAATGAGTATATATGTTATATATCCTTTAGAAAATGTAAAAATGCCCCACTTATCTGACTTTCAGTGTCTTAGTCATCTGATTATCAGCTGAAAACCAGAAGTCAGGAATCCAATGGGAAGTAAAGTAATAGCATCACAGCTATACTACTGAAGTGATAGCTGATAGTGAGGAAAGAGACCAAGTAGAAAACCTCGGGACTTCCCTGGCAGTCCAGTGGTTAAGACCCCATGCTCCCAATGCAGAGGGCACGGGTTTCATCCTCGGTCAGGGAACTAAGATCCTGCATGCCGCACAGCACAGCCAAAAAATAAAAAAATCTCAGCTTTCTGGATCAGTTTAATACCATCCCCTTGCATCTTAGTATAAACCCATTCCCACTTTTTATTCAACTCTTCCAAAACTATTCATCAGGATCAAGAAAGTATTAAATTCTGGAGTCTTATATTTTGTAGTAATACATTTTATATAATATAAATGTATAATAAATATTTATAAAATAATCTATTTTAGAATGGTGTCTCTAAATTGTCTAAGTGAGTTGGTATTCTTAAAAAAGCTAAGCTTTAAATATTGGGAAAGATTTCTTCAAACTATTTCTTAAGAATACTGTAATTTTTTAAAGTACTGTTACTATATTATAGAAAGATTATGATTTCATTTTAGTATCACCCTTCAGAAAATTTGAGTGATCGAGTAATAGAACAAGCCTGGATCCTGACCATGTTAAAATAAATACCAGTTTTCACTTTTCTGCAAAGTGATGCCATTTTGTACCATTTCTCTAACCATGATAAACCCATAGGCTGTCTTAAGGCTGTGTCCTAACCTTCTTGGGCTGCTGTAACAAAATACCATGAACTGGGTGACTCAGGCAGTAGAAATTTGTCCTCTCAAGTTCTGGAGGCTAGAAGCCCGAGATCAGGATGCCAGCATGGTTGGGTTCTGCTGGGGTCTCTTCTCCTGTGCCCACATGGCCTTTCCTTGGTGCTTGCACAGGGAAGAAAGAGCAAGCCCTCTGGTGTGTCTCCTCTAAAGGGTGCTACTCCCATCAAGAGGGCCCCACTCTCACGACCTCATCTAACCCCAGTCACCTCCCAGAGGCCACATTTCCAAATACCATCACATAAGGAGGCTGGGGTTTCTGCATATGAATCTGGGGGGGACACAAACCTTTCATCTGTGGCCAGCTGAAAATATTTCAGTGCTCCAATAATGTATTTGGAATATTATTTTTGGAATGACTACTTTGAACTAGTTAGTAATCAACCTCAGACAAATCCTGAGCCCTATTACAGTGATACATTTTATTGTCTCTTGATCTTATACTGTGACCTGCAGATCTCACTGCTCTTGGGTTTTGTACATAAAATAAAACAAAGTGTTTTGAAGACTGAATTGTTAGGGTTGCTGGTTGGTCTCAGATTGTCCTCCTAACTCTTTCCCTTGATGTCTGTGTTTCGTTTCTCAAAGCAGGAGCAACCATCAGGGTAACAGGTATCGGATTATTTCTCAGTCTTATATGTGCTTCTCATCTGTCTTAGCACATTAGATGTATGAATCTTTTGCTTCATACATCTAAATTTTCACCCATTTTAAAAAACCACCTGTCCACATTAATAAATTCTGTTATCATACCATAAATCCTGCTTTTTTCTTAGTATTTTGAATTCTTAGAAACCATTTTAGTTCTTGCTAATGCTTTCCCATTATTGTGCTTTTTTTTTTTTTTTTACAAAAATTAACAAGACTAAAAAGTATAGCTTCAAGAAGGTAAGCTTTAGATATATGAAAGTATCTTTGGCAAAACCAGATTGGTTCTTGGTTTTAACAATGGCAGAATTATATAAGTACAAAATTCCATTTTTTTCTTAGATTTCTTTTGGGAAATTAAAAAAAATAGTAGCATGATTTTTTTGTTAAGGAAGAATTGATGATTTACAAAGATGAAAGTTAACATTATAGCAGGATTATTTAAGGACCTTTCCAACACCCTTCTCTGTAAAAATACCATCGTCATTAATGTAAAGTCATCATAAATACTGCTTAGATATATAGAAATTCATTCTAATAAATGATGATGTGGCTCTCATTATAATTTCAAATCTCATTGAGCAAAATGATCATGTTTCTATTAAATTACCTTTAACTTATTTTGAAAGAAAAATTTGTTAATGTATAAAAATAGATATTTAAATGGGCAACATTTATTTGGCAAAGGCCTATTATTCTAAGCTGTACAAAGCATGAACTTCCTACCTATAATGTTTGTGTTGTGGACTCTTCTGTCTACCATGGGAGAATTGGGGCCCAGACCCACTCAAGTGCTTCTGTTTTGTCATATGAATCATAAGTAACCCAGTCATTATTGGTAATGTATAGCTAATTGTAATTTTAGTGTCTATAGTAAATTTGTCTCTCAAGTACTATAATACACTTAGAATACAGTTTAGAATCCATGATATGTCTGCCCTTTAATTTTGTACAAATTTATTGTCATATTAAGTTTGAAGAAAAATAAAACTGTTTACTCAATTATAAAGTATACTCTAGACCAGTTGAATAAAATAGGTCTTAGAGAGTGATTCACATAAGAAGTTATCCACACTGTTTCCTTTTGCAAATGAGCAGCCTTCCTTATTCCTTTGTTTTGCCACTCCATGTGGCTTGTGGGGTCTCTGTTCCCTGACCAGGGGTTGAGCCCAGGCCCTGGCAGTGAAAGCACTGAGTCCTAACCACTGGATCGGAGAGGAATTAGCCTTCCCTATTCTTAAGCACCAAGTTGGTTTAATAAGATGCAATTATGTTTTATTGGAGTTTCCCAGACGGCTCAGTGATAAAGAATCTGTGTGCCGAAGAAGAAGACACAGGGTGAATCCTTGGGTTGGGAAAATTCCCTGGAGAAGGGAATGGCAACCCACTCCAGTTTTCTTACCTGGTAAATCCCATAGACAGAGGAGCCTCGTGGGCTGTAGTCTAGTCGTCTTGTGGGGTCACAGAGTCAGATATGACTTAGTGACTAAAACAAGAACAACAAAATAATGTTTTATTGAGACTGCTGCTCTTCTTTTCAACATATCTTAATGAATGTTTAGTTACTTGCTTTAACAATGACCTAAATTCATTTTGGGTCATGCTCCATTTTGTACATTGCAAGTCTTGAGCTAAATAAAAGTCTCCCTCTCCTGTGCTTTTCTTACCTTTAGTTTGGCATAAATATCCAAGTCATCCACCTAGTTTTAATAATTATATAGAGTGATTTTTTTTTAATTAAAATGGAGTTCCCGATAAGCTAGCTCCTTTTTTTATACAGCCAGGCTTCATTTCTGTTTCCCTTAGGAAGGTAGCCTGTGCCCAGTACCACAGCTGGGCTCCACTCCATCCAGCTTCTTTGTGAACTGGGCACACAGGGCAGATTTTTCATGACTGTGAAGTAATTCTGACCTCTCCTCCTGCCAGTAACCATTCACAGCCAGCTCTACCATGCATAGCTTTATTTTGGTTGAAGAATTACTATCCCAAATAGAAATGGGATTCCTCCCCCCAACCCCATCCAGTTTTAAAGAATCATTACAGTTAGTTATTAATAAACATATCTATTTTGGAATATTTTTACAAGATAAGGAAGGTCAATTAAAAAATATTGTCACATTATTCAGAATTTATTCGACAAAGGAGAGCTGACATTAAAAGGCAAAGAATGCTTTGAAAATTTTATTCTACAAGTGGAAAAGGAAACAATGCATTGTCTTCAGCTTATGAATACAGATATACTAATAAAATTAATTTTTCTCCATAAAGTTGAATTTCCATGGTAACATTAACTCTCAATGAAAATATATTTCAAAAAACAATGAAACCACATCATCATCATAGATGGGTGTTGGAAGTTTATTCATAGCAATTTAGCATAAACTTTGTGAATGTGAGTTTCTTAAGTTCATTTGATTATCTCGTAGAACTGGGCATGAGCCAAACTCATCTGCTAATTCAGTGCAATTCTCCATTTTACGTATCATACTTGCATGGATGAAATAAGCTGAATTTATAAAAGAGCTTATTTAGCAGGGAGTTTTTTTAAAGAAAATTTCATAGTACTTGTTTAACCACCAGAGTAACAGACTACACAAAGCAACTTTTTTTTTTTCTGAGTATGTATACTTGACCCCCTCAGAAGGAAGAATAATTGAGATAGGAAGCAGAAGGGGCAAAGTACCTGTATTGCTTTTTGTTTGTTCGGATTATTCAGTGGGCTCTCTCTTTCCCAGGTGAAAACAAACGGAGTCTCCGCCATCAGACTGGACTCGCCGTTAAAGAGTGACCCATTTGAAGACCTGTCATTGAACCTGCTTGCTGTATCAAAGGCTCAGCCATCTGTTCACACCCCAGCCCCAAGGGAGTTGATGCCGTTGCCTTCTGCAACCCCAAGTAACACGAACACTCTGAGTTCTGTAAGCTGCATGCCGACAATGCCTCCAATTCCAGCCCGGAGTAAATCCCAGGAAAACACGCGATGTTCCCCAAACCCATTCATCCCAGGCTTGAGCAGCACAAATCCTTTCACTGACAGGACTGCCGCTCCCGTAAACCCCTTTCGAGCTGAGTCTCAAGAATCAGAGGCCACTTCATGGTTCTCCAAAGAAGAGCCTGTTGCTCAGAGTCCATTCTCTTCGCTGAGGCCTCTGGGTCAGAACAGTAGCAAGCCTTCATCCTCCCTGGATGGCTTTAAGGACAGTTTTGATCCGCAGGGCCCACCTGCACTAACAGTCAGCAACCCCAAAGGATGGGTAACCTTCGAGGAAGAAGAGGACTTTGGTGTGACAGGGAAGTCAGGGTCCCCTCGTCCAGACGTATTACTGGGTAAGCAGCCGAGTTCGTCCTCTGGCTCCAAGGTGACGCTTGGTGATGACTGGAGTAGAAGTACCAATGTGTCTTTCTGTGTGTTGCCAGCAAGAAGACCACCCCCTCCGCCTGCCCCTCTGCTCCTACCTGGCACCACCCCTCCCGCAGACCCTTTCACAGCCTTGGCCTCTAAGGCATCACCCACACTAGACTTTACAGAAAGATAACGTCACACAGTAGAGAGCAGTTGTCCCTTTAGTTTTGGCAGGGTAGAGCCAAAAGATTTGGGCATTCGTTATTCATGATGTGCAATAAGTAACTGTTAAGTGCACTGATGTTGTCATGACATACCACTATTTAATGTGTACAGAGTTGGAATATGTGTATATCAGAAATAAGGAAAAATCTTTCTCATTATTAACTGGAATTTTGGTGTGTTTCTGTTTGGGTAAATAAGAGAGAGTAGAAGCCATAAAAAGTGCTCGAAGCTACTTTAGGAAATAGTCCTCATTCAGAAATTCTTCGTCAGTCTCCTTTAAAGCATCTCAAAAAGCCCGAACAACTTCTAGCCGACATTGCTGCCAGCCCTTTCCTACTTGTTAACAATTGGTATTTATAAGTATTTACCAAAGAGCCGTCAAAAGTATACTGAAACAAAATTTAGAAAGACATTGCTTAAAAAAAAAATATGTATACACACAGAAACACACAAATGTATACACTTACATACTGGTAAAATGCATCACTTAAATTGTAGGGTATAAGTCAGACCAAATTTTTACCTAAAAGTTGCAACAGAGTTCTCTTTTCCATATAATCAAATGGATGGCTGAAAATGAAATTTGGACATTTCCATTATCTTTCTTTCCAACATTAGAGTAATCTCGCGATGGAACCAGAATTTGCCCCCATTGCCACCCCTTCTGATGCACATAGCACACAACCCCTTGTCACTCTGCTCCCACACCTCTGCCTGCTCTTCTGGAGGGGGAGCTCCTTGCAGCCAGAAGCAGTGTATTGTGTGGTCACTGACTTTTGTGTGGACCGACCCTCCTGCCCTTTCAAAAAAGCATGCTGGCCACAGATGTCAGGAAAGCCTGTGCCACCAAGTTCAGTGAGAAGTAAGTGAGAGCTCAAGGTCCACGACGGTGTCCGAGGCCCCTGGCCCTCCTCACTTCTCTAGCTGGTGAGCAGGGCCGCCCCCTCCCCGGGGGCCCTGAACTGGAGTCCACTGTGTGTGTTCTCTCGCCCCATCTGTGATGCTGCTTTACGTTCTTAGAGGCTACATCTCAGATTAGCTGTGGATTTTGTCTCCTGCACTGCCAATATGCAGCTGATCCTGCTTTTGATTAATTGTATGAAGACGTTCATAATTTATACAGAATGTAGTATTTTGATATCATTGAGGAATCTCAGTCAGAAAACTGGAGCAATAGTTGTTTTGTTGTCCTTTTGAAATCACCTTTACCCATTATATTAGTGTTCCTTTTATACAAAGAGTTGTAAATGTCACCTGAATTCCAATGTCCACATTTAACCTTTAAACATGTGCATTGGGGGAATGTCAGAAAATGGAGTTCATGGCTAAGAATACATAAGATGTGAAAAAGCACAGCAAGCTGCATCGCACTTAACCACATAAAGCAAGTCTATTAGGAAAAAGCACTTTTCTAAATGCTCAGATGTTATCAGAATACTATATTTATAAAAGTAATTCTCTCTCTATTAACAGCCAGGACTTGCTGTTAGAAATAACTCTCGTGAGTTTTATATTGTGCTTTTTGAGGGGTTCTAATCATTTCAGCAGTAGTATATTTTAAACAGCAGTATTACTATAAGCAATGTGCTTCAAATGTGAATTAACTGGTTGAAACTGTGGCTTTAACATCTGTGTGATTAGTGTATATGGTATTTGCTCTCCATTAGGAAAATAACTCATTATAAACTTTAGTGCGACTGCAGTTCTGTGAGCAGTGTTTCCTATTGAATAGAAACTACTGTCTAAAATATACATATCAAGCAGCAGCTCAGCCTTTATCAGGAAATTCTATTGATACTTGGCAGGTTGCTGAAAAAGTGCACAGAGTTATGACAGTTAAAGGTATGCTGCAAATAACTAGCCATTATTCTGCATATTATTAAAATATTTACCAGTTCTGTTAAAAGCAGAGCAGAAACTAGACACTAAGGATCTCTTTGTGAATTCTTTGTTCTCTATAGTAGATTGCTGTTTATATGTAAGAATTTTATTGCTTATGTGGCACACAATATTTATAACTATATACTTTATAGGAGTACAGTATTAAAGTCAGTGGCATATAAACACTGAACATATCCTGTGAAATGTGCTGTCATATGAAATAAATACACCTGTCTTTACCATACTGACTGCTTTGCTCAAAAGGGAAGAATTTTTCTCAGGCATTTTCCTTTAATTTTACATAGATGAGTTTGGCAACGTTTGAGGATTAATTCTTATTGTCAAATCAGGATTTTTTTCAAAATCAGGTATTTTAATTCAAGGTGTTATTCTCATCCATTTTATCTCTCTGTGTGATTGTTATTGCCGTTCAGTCTCTCAGTCATGTCCGACTCTTGGCAACCCCATGTATTGCAGCGCGCCAGACTTCTCTGTCCTTCATTCTCTCCCGGAGCTTGCTCAAACTCATGTCCATTGAATTGGTGATGCCATCCAACCATCTCATCCTCTGTCTCTATGTAATACTTCTGCTGAAAGAAGCTATTCTCAAATTACTAATCATCATTAAGAAGTCATGTGGTTATTCTGTAAGAGAGGCCCTCATTCAAAATCTTGCTGGCTTGAAAAGAACAGGAGGCATGAACGAAGATTTTCTGGCCCACAGCAAGAGAAAGAGCTGGGGGATGGGGACAGGGAGGGGAGCAGAGGGGAACCAGGCCAACGAATAGCCAGACAAGAGACCACCTTAAAAGCCCCAAAGTAAGAGACTGAGGCTGGTGTTCCTGTGAGTATTGCCTTTTTTTCAGATTGCCGTTTAAAACAATAACCTTGATTCTTAAATTAATTCAGTTATGTTCATTAATCTCTGATTAAGAAGTTACAGAAAAATAGGCTTTGTAAAAGCTTTTTATTTTAAGTTAACTGTAGATTTGTATGGGTGTCCTTGGCGGCTCAGGCAGTAAAGAACCCACCTGCCAACGCAGGAGACACAGGTTTGATCCCTGGGTCAGGAAGATTCCCCCGGAGAAGGAAATGGCCACCCACTCCAGTATTCTTGCCTGGGAAATCCCCTGGACAGAGGAGCCTAGCAGGCTCCAGTGCATGGGACCACAAAGAGTCAGGCACAGCACAGCAACTAAACAGCATGCAGTCGTAAGAAATAATACAGAGAGATCCCAGGCATCCTTTACCCAGTTTCCATCAGTGCCAACATTTTACAAAACTGTAGTACGGTACCACAGCCAGGACTTTAACGCTGATACAAAAGATGGTCGCCTCTCCCTGAAGATCCTGCCTGTTACCTTTTCCCCACTTCTCTCCCACCCCATGCCCTTCTCCTGTGTCCTTAACTTCTGGCAACCACTAACCTATTCTCCATAATAGATTCTGTTCTCCATATCCACTATAATTTTGCCACTTCAAAAATGTTACATAAGTTGAATCATACGTGTGTCACCTTTTGGGATTGACTTTTTTACTCAGCACAGTTCTCTGGAGATTGATCTGGATTGCATGTATCAATAGTTTGTTCCTTTTTATTGTTATATAGTATTCCATGGTATGGATGTACCACAATTGGTTTAACCATTTATTCATCCACTGAAGGACATTTGGGGTCTTCCCAGTTTGGGACTATTATGAATGAAGCTGCTCTGAACACTTGGCTCAGGTTTTTATGTGAACATGTTTTCATTTCTCTGGGATAAATGACCAGGGGTACATGCTGGGTCATAGAATGGTTGCATGCTTGGATTTTTAAAAAGCTGCCAAGTTTTCTTCTAGAATGACTGAGCCATTTTACATTCCCATCAGCAACGAGTGACCCAGTTATTCATATCCTTGCCTCAATTTCAATGTGGCTTTGTCTTTACCCTACGAGTTAATGATGGTGAACATGTTTTCATGTGCTTATTTGCCATCTAATGCCTTTTTATGTGTGAAATATGTATCTTTTGCCCATTTTCTAATTAGATTGTTTTTTAACTATCATGTTTTGAGGGCTCTTTATATATTCTAGAGACTCCATCTCTGTTGAATATGTGGTTTGTAAATATATTTCTCTGTCTATAGCTTCTCTTTCAGCCTTTCCACATGATTTATAGCCAGACCCTGAGCCTGAAGATCCACAATTACCAGCATGAGTGATTGACATGGGAAAACCAAACTCACATATAAAGCAAAATGCCACTATATTAATGTTAGAAAAAAAGTCTGACGACATCAAGATATCAAACATGAAAAAAGGGGAACTCATACATTGTTTGTGAGAGGGAAAATTGGCACATCAATTCTAGAGGACAATTAAATAACATCCAGTAGGACTTCCCTGTGGTCTAGGGGTTAAGAATCCACCTGCCAATGCAAGGGGACATGGGTTCGATCCCTGGTCTGGGAAGATTCCACATGTCACTGAGCAACTAAGCCCATGCACCCCAACTGCTGAGTCTGAGCACTAGAGCCCATGCTATGCAACAAGAGAAGCCACCACCGTGAGAAGCCAATGCACCATAACTAGAGAAAGCTTTCGAGTAGCAACAAAGACCCAGCACAGCCAAAAAATGATTAATTTAAAATATATATAAATAATGTCCAGTAAGGTTCATATATTCTATCACAACAAATTTGACTTGGAGAGAAATTCTAGGACAAGTGGAGTAGGAATGCGCATTGTTTGTAATGGGGAAAACTAGAAAGAAACTAACCATCAAGAAGGGAATGGAGTGACATATTTCTGGTGGAAATTTCTTTGGCCACCTCATTCGAAGAGTTGACTCATTGGAAAAGACCCTGATGCTGGAAAGGATTGGGGGCAGGAGGAGAAGGAGATGACAGAGGATGAGATGGCTGGATGGCATCACCGACTCAATGGACATGGGTTTGGGTGGACTTGGAGTTGGTGATGGACAGGGAGGCCTGGTGAGCTGCGGTTCATGGGGTCGCAAAGAGTCGGACACGACTGAGTGACTGAACTGAACTGAACTATGTAGCAGTGAAAATAAGTGAATGAAATATTAGTAAATTTCATTATGGAGCCATAAAGCAAGGTACAAAATAATACAGTATGACACTAGTTATCAAATTTAAAACTTACCAAACATCGTTCTCTATTTGTTAGGGATATATATGTGTGTTCTGTATGTATGCTCAGTCCCTCAGTTGTTTATGACTCTTTGTGACCCTATGGACTGTAGCCCACCAGGCCATGGGATTTTCCAGGCAAGAATACTGGAGTGGGTTGCCATTTCTTTCTCCAGGGGAATCTTCCTAATGCAGGATCGAATCCACATCTGCTGGATCTCCTGCATTGCAGAGATTCTTTACTATCTGAGCCATGGGGGAAGCCCCCATATGTGTGTCAGTGGTATTAAAACAATTTTTTTTCAGTACAGTAAAAAATTTTCTTTTCCTCTCTGGTTTCCTGATATCTATCAGTCAACATGAATGCCCCATAAATTATCTGTACCAGAGTGTTTATCACTAATGGATTGCTTCAGCAGATATAAATGCTCGTAAGATGCCCTTTACACTAGAAAGGAAACCGTACCTAAAATATTTAGAGATAATAAGCCAAAGTACATAGGAACACACAGATGTCATATTTGTCTTCAAATTCAGAACCCACTTGGGTGACAAGACAGTAGACTTTGGCATGATTTATGATCACTTAAAACTACAATGAGGAAAAGCTACACACAAAATTTGTATGACACAGCCTATGTTCTCACACAGTAAAGGACCTTAAGAAAACACAGGAATGCAATGTAAGAATAAAGAGGACTACAAAGGCAAATAGCAGTGCTGGCAAAGATTAAAGACGGTGCAAGTGTTCGATCTGTGACAATGTAGTTAATGGGCTTCCATGGTGGCCCAGTGGTAAAGAATCTGTCTACCAAATCACAGACCCAGGTTCAATCCCTGGGGTGGGAAGATCCCCTGGAGAAGGAAATGGCAACCCATTCCAGTGTTCTTGTCTGGAGAATCCCTAGGACAGAGGCTGGTGGGGTACAGTCCATGGGGTTACGGACACAACTTACCACCTAAACAACAATGTTGAGTTAGTACGTGCATACTTAAACAGAACTGGAAGACCAGTACAAACATGAGTTTTCTATTCTTTTCGTTCCTTTTACATTTATTAAAAATTACACCCCGAGACCCTGTCTGTAATACATGAGTGTGTAGATTAAGTGGTTCTCACTACCTAGAAGGCTATATATAAAGCAAGTTTTAAGCAGGAGTGGCCTGATGGATACTTAGTTGGATTCAGGAGAAAACAGGAGGATCTTACAGCCAGCAGTCAGGAGGTAGGTGAACCCAGTAGACCCCTTTCTCCCTCTGGGTAAAAGACATTTGCCAGTCTGACCAGTACTGCATGTTCCAGGGAACGGGTGGTCCCTGCCCCGACAGTACTAGAGACGAAAACACACCTGCCCCTGGGCGCCGTCCCCCTTCTGTCCAGTACCATTCTGGCGGTCTTCACATGAGGCTCTGGGTTGGCTTGCTGCATTCCCAGGCCTAGTCTCACACTTTCTTCCCTCTGCCCAGGAACTTCAGGGATACAGATTCAATGCAGGGAGTCAAAGTTTCAGGTATGCGGAGGAGCAGGTGCTCGTAAAATTCAAATCAAATCCTATTCGACAAGGGCCCTTCCAAGGAGACAACCAGGGGTGCGGGCCTTGCACTATTTTGATAGCTTTGCGAGCGCCTCGTGAGCAAGGACTCAGTGCCAATGTTACCCATCCTTTTAAGACAGTCCTTGACCATCCTAGCTATAAATCACCCTGTTTTATTTTTTTTACTTTTTTATTTTTTTTACTTTGCCTTATCCGTTTATGTTTGCTTTCTTTTTGTCACTTTCACTGAATATAAGCTCCATGAGGGCAGTGACCCTGGATTTGCCGCCCTATTTGGGAATAAACAGCGCCTCCCACGATTGCCTTTAATAAGAATTCCGCCGGACAGTGAATGACAGTTTGGGAGGCGTCGTTCCGGCGTTAGCCGCGCCAGACACACTAGATGTGGGGATCGGAACCACCCCGCATGGAGAAGTACGGACACCTTCCCCGGGTCCTCAGTCCTAAAGAACGAAGAGCCAGCAGCCCAGCCTCCCGACCGCGGCGTCACAGACTCCTCAGCGCTCCAGACCGGAAGCAGCCGGAGGCGTTTCCGGAAGTGGAGGCGGCGGAAGGCGGAAAGGCCGGGTGCGGGCTGGAGCGGCGGTGGGAACACTGCTGTGGGGGCTCGCACCTCTGGGCGCCCACCACCCCCCCCCATTCCCGGTCGAGCAACCCCCCCCCCCCCCCCCATCTCCCTGCATGGAATCGCGGGCCCCGGGGGAGCCGACCTGGCGGCCCCAACTCCCCTCAGCCGGCCAGGAGGTTTGAGCGTTGCCACGGCAACAGCCACTTCCGGGAGCGGGGACTCGGCGAAGTCCGCTCGGCTGGTGAGGGGGCCGGCCCGGGAGCCCTTCCCGGACTCTGCTCGGCCGCACCTGCTGTCCCGGTAGTGGAGGGAGGCCCGGGTCTCCGCGCGCCGTAGCTTCCCCGGCCTCAGGGTCTGACCTTGAGCCGCGGGCCCCACTCCCTCCCGCACCCCGACCCTGTTTCTCTGTTGCTCCTGGCAACAGCCACTTCCGGGAGCGGGTGCGGTTTTCCCCACGCCGAGGCCGTGTTTCTCTGTTGCTCCTGGCAACAGCCACTTCCGGGAGCGGGTGCCGTTTTCCCCGTTCCCCCGCGCCGCCCCAGCATCGCGAGCGCTCCAACCCAGGGTTCCGGCCTACCGGCCGCCGTTAGTCGGCGATCTTCGTGTCCGTCTGCGGGAGCGGGTCACCGCGGGCCGCTCGTCCCGGGCCTTCCGGCGGGGCTCCCGCGGCCACCATGGTTCTGCTGCACGTGAAGCGGGGCGACGAGAGCCAGTTCCTGCTGCAGGCGCCGGGGAGCTCGGAGCTGGAGGAGCTCACGGCGCAGGTGGCCCGGGTCTACAACGCGCGGCTCAAGGTGCAGCGCCTCTGCTCAGGTGCGGCCCGGCGGCGCGGGGCCTGGGAGGGGAGGGGAGAACTGGGCCGGCGGGGACGGGGCAAGTGGGGCGGGACCCGCCAGGCCTCCTCGGGCCGGCTAGGGGCGAGCGAGGGTCAGGCCGGTGAAGACTGCAAAGAGGCGCAGCTGCCGGGCTTGAGATGGGACCGCGGGATTCCCCAGAGATGCTGCCAGGAGCGGCTGCACCGCGTGGGAAATCAGCCCTGAATATTCATTGGAAGAACTGATGCTGAAGCTGAAACTCCAGTACTTTGGCCGCCTGATGCGAAGAGCTGACTCTCTGGAAAAGACCCTGATGCTGAGGAAGATTGAAGGCGGGAGGAGAAGGGGACGACAGAGGATGAGGTGGCTGGATGGCATCACCGACTCTCCGGACATGAGTTTGAGTAAACTCTGGGAGTTGGTGATGGACAGGGAGGCCTGGCGTGCTGCAGTCCATGGGATCACAAAGAGTCGGACACAACTGAGCGACTGAACTGACTGCCCCGCGTGGAGGGGTGCCCGGAGCCGACGGGGCGGGCCGCTCCAGGGTCTGGGGAGCTGGGATTGGGGCGCTGTGAGCAGAAGAAACCGACCTAAGACCCGAAACCAAGGCGAAGGGGGGCACAGGAAGGAGCAGAGAGACGGGGCCCAAGAGCAGGTGTAGGGTGTCTCAAGTGTGAGAGGTGGGGCGATCCCCGGGCCGATTTTTAAGAGTGAGTTTTCTCTTTTGAGACTTTGGAGGTAGAGCAGTCTCCGCGGGGAGCCACCCAGCTTTGGGATGTTTTTCAAGGGCGAGAGACAGTAAGAGAGCCTGGGCGTTCTTGCCTCCCTCCGTGTTCCCTGCTCTAGGAAACAGCCTGATCCTCATGTTACAGTGTTTCGGTCAATGCTCCCCACTCTTCCCCCACCCCAGCCCCGCCACACTCCCTGAGCGGCGGCAGCGGCGGCCAATGCAACTTTACACAGCGCTGGAGATGTTCCCTGGCAGTGCCGTCTAGCCGTGGTAGTTGCTGTGAGTCGTGTCGGACTGTTTGCGACTCCGTGGTCTGTCCACGGGATTCCCCAGGCAAGAATACACTGGAGCGGGTGGCCAGTATCACTGGTGGCTGTTGAGCACCACCGAGACCCTGCATTCTTTATTTCAATTCATTTAACTTTAAATTCTAGTGGTAACACGCCTGCCAGTGCAGAAGACAAAAGACAAAAGCCGCAGGGTTCAATCCCTGTGTTGGGAAGAGCGCTGGAGGAGGACATGGCAACCCACTCTAGTAATCTTGCCTGGAGAATCCCATGGACAGAGGGTGCCTGGTGGGGTGACAGCCCATGGGGTCGCAAAGAGGCGGACACGACTGAAACAACTTAGGGCTCACAGCCTCAGGAAGCTCCTAACTGTCGCCTTGGGCTCCACAGTACCTGACAGAGTTACTCCAGGTGTGACCCACCATGTGATTGTTTCTGTAATTATAACAGGTGATCTTTGTACCATAGAGTACTCCTTAAGGATCATAAACTATCCGTTCCTTAAGAACTCATTTATGGGTCATACCTATAGTTTCTTAGTGAAATTTACTAACTCCAGACCAAACTCAATTAAGTGTTATTTTAAAATCAAAGCGTTTGGGGAGAAAAGGGGCTCAGCCTCTTTTTCTGTGAAATTATCAGTTGAAATGTGGTGCTGATTGTTCAGTCTCATTAGTGAACTGGAAATCCATTCATTTACTCTGTGCTATGTGCTCAGTCTTGTCTGACTCTTTGCATTTTCATGGACTGTAGCCCGCCAGGCTCCTCTGTCTGTGTAATTTTCCAAGCAAGAATACTGGAGTGGGGTGCCATTTGCTCCAGGGAATCTTCCCAGCCCGGGGATCTAATCTGCATCTAGCAGGCAGATTCTTTTCCTAGTAGCTCAGACAGTAAAGCATCCGCCTGCAGTGAGGGAGACCTGGGTTCAATCCTTGGGTTGGGAGGATCTCCTGGAAAAAGAAATGGCAACCCACTCCAGTATTCTTGCTTGGAGAATCCCATGGACAGAGGAGCCTGGTGGGCTACAGTCCCTGGGGTTGCAGAGTCAGACACGACTGAGCGACTAGCACACAGAACCACCTGTCTGTAGTCCTTATTATGGACCTTGGTTCAGGCAGGCTATGCCCAAAGACAAGGACAAATGAGACCAGCTCCTTGTCCCCCCTTCCCCTTGCTGCCAGATACTTACAGTTGGGTTGGGAGAGAGAGACAGTAAGTATCCCATTAATAGCCCATTAAGTTCGACCATTTGTTCCATCAGTTCAGTTCAGTTGCTCAGTCATGTCTGACTATTTGCAAACCCATGGACTGCACATCAGGCTTCCTTGTCCATCACTGACTCCGAGAGCTTGCTCAAACTCATGTCCATCGAGTCGGTGATTTGTTCTATAGTATTTGTTCCATAGTATTTTGTTATTACAGGCCACCTGGTGTCTTCTCAAAGTGCTTTGAAGACCCCACATACCTCTTTCATGGGGAAGAAGGGAGAGAGAGAAGGAAGGAGAAGAAAGAAAGGCAATTTTTCAAGGTTAAAATGTGGATTCATTTTGGGGTGAATACGTATGGAAAGGAAGAATATAAAGCATGCACTAGCAAAAACAAATAATAAAAAAAAAACAAAAAAACCCCTGCATATCAAAACAAACAAACAAAAAAAAGCATGCACTAGTATAGTGAGCATGATAATAGAAAATCAAGGTCTTTTCCTGTTTCTGCCACCATGGAAGGGCTGCCGTAGTGTGACTCGAGCAAGCCTCAGGTGATTCCGCTGCAAAGTGGGGAGATGGGGATGTTGTTAACTGTCTGGCCTACCTCACAAGGAGAAATTGAGATAACCTATGCGAACGCACTTGCAAAACCATTACACCCTGTGTGGGTGTGTATTCAGCCTGTCAGTGGATTTGGATTTATGCCTCCTGAGTGCCAGGAGGCATAACATAGCACAGAGGATTGGAGCACAGGAACTGCAGCCTGTGACCGGTGGCTGAGCCCCCAGACTCTGCTTCTGTTGATTTAGGATGCATCAGTGAGCATTTGCAGAGTCAAGGACAGGTAGGCCGTAGCAAGTGGCATCTAAGTGTCTGTTACATAAAATAGCCCACGGGCCCGACCTCTAGGACGCTTCCGTTCCAGTGAAGTGTACGGTGTTAGAATAATGGCTGTGATGCATATTGTCTAACTTCCTCTTGTTTTTAAGAAATGGAAGAATTAGCAGAACATGGCGTATTTCTGCCTCCTAATATGCAAGGACTGACTGATGAACAGATTGAAGAATTGAAATTAAAGGATGAATGGGGTGAAAAGTGTATCCCTAGTGGGGGCTCAGTATTTAAAAAAGACGACGTTGGACGGAGGAATGGACAAGGTAATCCAGCATTTTTCTTCCCTGCACATACCTGAATATAGTAATCAGTTTGAAAACAGTTCTTCAAGTTAAAAAACTGACCTCAAACAAACTGACCAACTGACCTTTGTTTCTATTCAGACTTACAAAATACTGTACCATATAACCCCTTGTCGTTGTTCAGTTGTTAAGTTGTGTCGAACTCTTTTGTGACCCCATGGACCATAGCCCGCCTGGCTCTTCTGTCCATGGGATTTCCCAGGCAAGAATACTGCAGTGGGTTGCCATTTCCTTCTCCAGGGGATCCTGACCCAGGGACTGAACCCAGGTCTCCCACATTGTAGGCAGATTCTTTAGCCTCTGAGTCACCAGGGAAACTCTATCAACTCCTTGTAGCAAAATGCTAATCCAGGATGAATTAGATGGAAGAGAAGGCATCTGTCTTCTTGCTCTTACTAAGTTTCAGCTAGCTTTTAAATGTAGTAGATGAACCCTAGGAAATTACCAACTTTATAGGCAGCAAGTGATTGAAAGTTGGCATTTTTGTATCGTTCAGTCTAATGGTTTCAGGGGATAATTGTTGAAAATGTATTGCAGGGTATGTGAACAGTTTGTACATCAGGGTTCATCTAGTGATTCTATGTGGAAAGAGGAAATGAATGTCAGCCAAGCGGTCTCCACTTGAATTGACGACAGGCCTCTTTTGTACGAAGCAGTTTAGTACAGGCAGAACACTGAAGAAATTGCTCTCCTTTTAATATACTGTTGTTTGTGTGGGATTGGAGGGGAAAAGGGATGATAACCTATTTTGATACCATATCCCTTTTAACCTGCATGAAAAGCTCCCTTTAAAAGATTATAATTGATCAGCTAACAAGCACTTAAGTACCTATTATACCCTTAAAACACTCTTAGGAGCATTAGAAAGAAAGCCTTTCTTATGCTCCTATAAAGCCTTTGCATGCTCAGGAAAAAAAATTAATATTGAAGATAATAGGAATTTCTATTAATTGTATTTAATTTGAACTTTAGCCTAGAAAATAGTAATAGTTGGTTGTCTTCCACATCTTTTCATACCTAAATCCATTCTCAGTTTGGAGAGGTTTTTTTTTTTTGCTTTTCAGCTGAAATTACATCAAAGAAAGAAATCATAGTATATTACCAGTTCATTATTCATCTTTAAATCAAGATTCTCTTAATCACTCTGTTTGAGTAGTTTTTAGTATTTTCAGTATTTTCTAGTATTTTCAATGGCTAAGTACCACCATAACTTATTAAGAATATCAAGTTTGAGAGATTTAACTAACTTCTGACAGCCAGCTTTCCTATGTCCCTTGCCTGGATTCCATTCTTATACTTTCTCTTATCTCACTTCCTCCCCGACTCAGACAGAAAGGGTTAGGATGTTTAAGAAGAGTCCTAAAGGTGGCTGTTTCTCTCTCCCTTTATCCTTTTTTTTTATTTCTTTAGCTCCAAATGAAAAAATGAAGCAAGTTATAAAGAAGACCCTAGAAGAAGCCAAAGCAATAATATCTAAGGTTAGCTTTTTAAATGATGTTCTGAAGTTTGTCTTTTGAAATATAAACTCCAGTTAATGGCTTCCAGAGTTATCTGCCAGCCAGCTTTTTTTTCATTATTTCTTTTCCTCTCTCTCTCTCTTCCTGTCTGTCTGTCTCCTCCTCTCCCACCGCTGCACCCCCTCCCCTTTCTTCCGGAGGCAGAGGAGACCAAGTTTCGAGTGGGCCTTCGCTTTTTTTTTTTCCTTTCCCATCGTTGTGACCGTTGTCCTCAATCCTCTCAGTTCCTTCAAGTCAAACAAAAACAGTCATTGGCTTGTGTAAATGTGGCTCAAATATGAATTGGTGCTTGTATGATATTGCTTCCTTAGCACCCCCCCCCCTTTTTTTTTAGTTGAGCTATAGTTGATGTACAGCGCTGTGTTCCTTTCAGGCCTCGTAGCGATTCAGTTGTGGTTTCTTCCTTCCAATTATGTTGTTACAAGACATTGACCATAAGGCCCCGTGCTATACAGTAAATCCTGCCGATTGTCTATTTTACGTGCCGTAGTTTGTGACCATTGAGAACTAAAGACAGGTAGGGCAGGTGCGAGACTTGTGGCCTTACACTGGGTCTGCAGAATCTGACGGACACAGCACATGTGTATTAGGATAGCTCTTTGTAATCATCTGAAGTACTCACACACAAAATATTTCATTGAAGGAGGATCATTAAGTCAGACCATTGACAGGCATAGGCTGTGAGTCTGGAGGAAAGTCATTTAAGGATTTTTCAGGAGTTGAATGTTTTTACTGGTGGCTTTTATTTACGTGTTGCTGATGATCGTTGCCCCCACCCTCCCTCCACTGCGGGTCTTCTTCCTGGATAACTGCTGCTGCTCCTGTTCCTCCCAGTGCTCTGGGTATCATTGTGATTCCTAAGCCAGCGAATCTTCTCAGTGCTTCAGGAGAGCCTGCTCCTCTGCCTGTCAGTATAGAAAAGGCTTTGGGAAGGCTTTGGTTCGACCCAGGGTTTGCAAAATGCATTTGGCTGCAGAGACTTTTCCTTTAAAGGGTGAAAGTTCAAGCCCCTCAGTGGTGTCCAGCTCTTTGTGACCCCAAGGGCTGTAGCCCGCCAGGCTCCTCTGTCCATGGGAGTTTTCCAGGCAAGAACACTGGAGTGGCTGCCATTTCCTTCTCCAGGGGATCTTTCCAACCCAGGGATCGAACCTGGGTCTCCCGCGTTGCAGGCAGACTCTTTACCATCTGAGCCCCCAGGGAATCCCAGAGAACAGGAAACAACTAGTGACCTGTACTCACGGCCCACCCCAGAACTGGCTAGGAGAGCAGTGGCCTGGACCCTGCTCTGCCTGCTCTACTCCCCCCCGCCTCCTTCTGTGGAAATGCTTCCTATTCCTTTGTATCACTTCTTCCCTTGTGTATATTTTTATGTTGGCATTTCATAGTTTAGAGACAGCTTCCATAGGGATTCCAGTCGCTTTTCTGCAGCAGTTTGCCCAAAGTGGCAGAGCTCGCGCGGCCAGGGCTCGATTCTCAGCCGGGGCCCTTCCCCGCTGTCTCCGACATGTAGCCAGCCTGGCTCTCACCTCCCCAGACCTCCCACGTCGGGGGCAGCTAGCCCTGTGGGTCAGAACACACGGGCAGCCAGGTGGGCACTCAGATCCCAGAAGCCCCACCAACCAGGCCCTGGGCCTCCCACCTCCATCACTCAGGTTCCTCTGGGGGAATATGGAAGGTGGTGGGGCATCCAAACTGGGGCTCCTTGGGGGTGGGCAGCGAGGTCTATGCACTGGACCCCGCCCCCCGGGACCACACTCTGCCGAGAGTGGGAGCCCAGGACCACGGGGAATCTCTTGTCCTGAGCCTGCATCGTGACTTTGTCTGCGCCCCCGTGGCGCCTGGTAGGGACCACCACCCTTGGTATCAGTGGAGCTTTTGTAGAAAGTGACCCCTGGTGCCCCCAGTCTGGCATATTGCGGGGAGGGTGGCGTCCTCTGGGCAGGACAACTGCCCTCAGGTGACCTCGGGTCTAGTGGATCTTCACACCTAGGGCACAGACCCCTAGTGGGGAGGCCTGATATATGTGATGGGGATTTCTGACTTGGAAACAATTTCATAAGCCAGCGAGGCCCCCAGAGCCTCAGGCCCGATCCTCCTGGGTTTCTGAGAACCTGGCCCCTGCTTTCTCCCCCCACCCCCCAGACATAGCCACCTTGGGGCCCCCAGTGACCCCCGACCTGCAAATCCAGAAGCCTTTCCCATCTGACTCCTGAATCATACCTGACTTCGCACCATGTTCACGGGCCTCCTCTATCCTGGCTCCCTCGCAGCTTCTGGTTGCTGTTTTCTCTTCCTCTTGCTTAAATCCGGTGTTTCGCCAAGTTTATGTTAGCCTCAGCTCTCTTCTCTTCTCTTTCTGTTCTTTCTTCCTTGGCGTTTTATCTTCTCTGCCAAATACCAGCTTCCACACCCTGCAGATAACTCTCCAATCTCTGTCCTCTACCCCAGAATCCTTTACTTGCAACCTGGGTTTCACCTGAAAGTCCAGCCAGCCCTTCAAACTCAAGTTTTCTAGACCTAAACTCATTGATTCCTGTGCCGTGTGTTCTGTACCCGGGAGCTGGCACTTCCTGCAGACTTTTCATTTCTACTGACACAGCCGCTGTTACATCAGGGTCCCCTTCGCCACTTCCTCTCTTGTCACCTGAATGCCTTAAGTCTGGGCCCGTACCACCCACTCCCATGATGCCTCTTGAATCCCATTTGCTCCCCTTGTTTCCACAGTTAGCACTTCGTTTACTGTCCCCCTGATAGTCTTTGTGTTCAGACATCAGCTGGGGGGCCTGCAGTTCAGTTCGGCTCTAGCATTGACTACCCGGCACTCGCGCAGACCCCACGAGCTAAAGCGTGAGGTCCCCAACCAGACTTCCCTGGCAGTCTCGTGGTTAAGACTCCACGGTTCCACCGCAGGGGGCGTGGGTTCGATCCCTGGTCGGGGAGCTAAGATCCCAGGATTCTTGCCCTCGGAGTGTTCTCTGTGCTTTACCCCCTCGATGCCGCTCATATTCTGCCGTTATCGCCGAGGCTGTACAGTCATGGCTCAGCCCCACAAATAGATGATAGTCACTTGGGTAGCAGCACCGTCTCATTGGGTTTGCTGCTCCGGCAGGAGCTGGCATGGGTCTTGTACAAGAACCCGATTGACATGTGTTGAGTTGATTGGCCGCACCATAGATAACTGCCCGCAACCACTTTCAGAAACAAGTGGAAGCCAATGTCTGCATGACCATGGAGATGGTGAATGACGCCTTGGACCAGCTTCGAGGTGCCGTGATGATAGTTTATCCCATGGGGTTGCCGCCATACGATCCCATCCGGATGGAATTTGAAAATAAAGAAGATTTGTCAGGGACTCAGGTATGTGGGTGGCTCTTCTAATGTGAGTTCATGACTACCCCTGTCAAAGGGCAGAAGCCCCTCATATTTGACCTCATATTTTTCCTGATGTAGTTTTTACTTCATACACAGCTTTTCATCTTGCTAGGCTCAGCTTCAGAGCAGAGTTGTGAATTCAGGGGAGGACCCCAGAGGTCTGCTCTTGGTTGAGGGCTTGACCCACAAACAGAGGGGTGGCAGAGAGGGGAGGAACTGAAAACTTTTCCCATTTTCTTTGGGAAATGGGAAGGCAGGAACCTCATTTGTGCCTATTTCTACCAAATGTCTTGGTCCCTTTGATGGAATTTTGTGTTCTAGCCTTCCCTCTTGCTCCTGAATATTTTCCTACCTTTATGTTCCACTTTTCTTTGTTTTTTTCATTTATTCCTTACCCTGTGGGACAGTATCTTTTCCTCTGAGCCGTCTTAAATAGCCAGAATATTCAAACTAACAGCCCCATTATACCTACATAGATCTTCCTCAACTTATGATGGGTTATGTCCCAACAAGCCTAACATAAGTTGAAAATATATTAACTGAAAATGCATTTAGTGCCCTCAATATCATAGCTTAGCCTAGCCTGCCTGAAATGTGCTCCAGAATACTTACATTAGCCAGTCCAACACAGAGCCTATTTTATAATGTGATTTACCGACTACTGTACTGAAAGTGAAAAACCAGAGCTGTTGTCAGTGTATTGGTTGATTGCTCTGGTGATCGTAAGCTTACCACCACAGCCCAGCATCATAAGAAAATATCACACTCTTATCACTAGCCCGAGAAGAGATGAAAATTCAGCATTTGAAGTATGATTTCTACTGAGTGTGTATGCCTTTCACACCATCATGTGGTCAGTAAGTCACAGATGAAATCCTCGTGAGTTGGAGACCTTTGTATTTAAACATGCAGCAGGATCCCCGTTTTCTTCCTTGGCTGTAGTCTAAAAATCCGTCTAAGAGGGACCTTACATCATGCCTGGATGAGGGTGCCAATGAGATAGGATACCCCTGCTTCCCAGAGCAGGAAGTTACCTGAGTCAGGGAAGGTGGGCAGGGGAGCCGGTGCTCCTGAGGGGCAGGGAGGGCAGGGCGCCAGAAGCCTGTCCCATGCCGGGAGGGGCACTGACCACGCCGATGCCCCGAAAACCTTAAAGCCTGTTCTTAACCGTGGCCCCCAGGCAGCACTCAGCGTCATCAAAGAAGCAGAGGCACAGCTGTGGTGGGCAGCCAAGGAGCTGAGACGAACAAAGAAGCTTTCAGACTACGTGGGGAAGAATGAAAAAACCAAAATCATTGTCAAGATTCAGCAGGTAAGCGCTTTGACTTTAACATGTCACTGTTGGGTTTTTTTAACGTACTTTCACACTGATAAAAATTTACAGTAAATCTGGAAGATTTAAAACTCCTGATGTAGGCACTCTAATCCTGTTAGGTCCCAAGCTTAAAACTGTCCTCTTTATGGAGCAACGAAAACTGGAAGGAAAAGTGAATCAGTTGACAGTATCTGGGATTTGTTTGGGTGTTTTTTTTTCCATTTAAAAAAATGTATTATTTACTTTTGGCGGTGTGGTGTCTTTGTTGCTGCATAAGGGCTTTCTCCAGTTGGGGTGAGCAGGGGCCCCTCCTTATTGTGGTGCGTGGGCTTCTCTTTGCAGAGCAGGGCTCTAGCTGCTCAGGCTCAGTTGCTCATCAATGTGTGGAATCTTCCGAGACAAGGCCCCCGGACCCATGCCCCCTGCCCTGGCAGGCAGATTCTTAACCCCTGCATGACCAGGGAAGTTCTGGAGTTCCTTTCAATTAGGGGGGAAAGGAGAGTGTACCAAGTTGATTTCAACTTTAAAAATACGGCTTATCAGTAACTCAAAATGTTTCTTGAGATGAAAAATACAGCCCCAAGCACTGATCTCAAGTTTTTCAAAGTGCTGATAGTCTGTGAACAAGGCGGAAAGCTGGAGACCTGTAAGGACCTGGTATAGAGCTGTGTGCCTGCAGGCTGCTGTGTTCCGTGCTCTCTCCTAAACCATTTCTCTAAAGTTTGGGGGAAACGGGGTGGCCTCCACGATTATCTCTACCCCTTCCCCACTAGACCTGCAGTGGCTGGCTTGGGAATGGCTATAACCAACACTCACCCCCCGGCCTGCACCATGAGGGCCCAGAACAAGAGTGAGACTCCCTTAAAGAGTCACTTTGGATGATGAGAGATCATGACCTCTTTCAGTTCAGTTCAGTCGCTCAGTCGTGTCTGACTCTTTGTGACCCCCTGGACTGCAGCACACCAGGCCTCCCCGTCCATCACCAACTCCCAGACTTTACTCAAACTCATGTCCATTGAGTCGGTGATGCCATCCAACCATCTCATCCTCTGTCGTCCCCTTCTCCTCCTGCCTTCAATCTTTCCCAACATCAGAGTCTTTTCAAGTGAGTCAGCTCTTCGCATCAGGTGGCTGAAGTATTGGAGTTTCAGCTTCATCGTGACCTGTTTAGCCGTCCACAAAGAACAGTTGGGGCTTTGGGCTTCCCAGGTGGCACAGTGGTAAACAATCTGCCTGCCAGGGCAGGAGACCCAGGAGACAGGGGATTCTATCCCTGGGTCGAGAAGATCCCTGGAGAAGGAAATTGCAACCTGCTCCAGTGTTCTTGCTTGGCGAGAATCCCATGGACAGAGGAGCCTGGTGGGCTACAGTCCACGGGGTCACAAAGAGTCGGACACAGTTCAGCACAAAACAACAACCACAGCAACAAAGGCAGTTGTAAGACATGAGCTGTAACCTCCTGGGTCATCCATAGAACGCCTTCACCCACAACGTGCTGTCGCCTTGTCTTTTCAGAGGGGCCAGGGAGCTCCAGCACGAGAGCCCATCATTAGCAGTGAGGAGCAGAAACAGCTGATGCTCTACTATCACAGAAGACAGGAGGAGCTCAAGGTACCACGGGACTGACGGGTTTTCAACAGAGCCGACACTTGGGGTGTTCTCCCCTCCCCCCATGCCTCACCCAGGCCTTGGGGTACCTTGGGGTACCTGGGGGCCATAGGTCCTGCAGGACGTGGCGGGGGACCTTCTGAGCTTCATCCTCACCTAGGCTCTGGGGGCCCTGCCCGGTGTCCCCCTGTGTTAGAGTCTGGAGGTGTCCTGCTTCTCTGGGGAGGCAGGGAGCAGGGAGGCTGGTCGTAGATTCTGTAGAACACTTTCCTGGAATGGCCTCCTGAGCAAAACCCATGTGTTTTCAGAAACTGGAAGAAAATGATGATGACTCCTGTTTAAATTCTCCGTGGGCAGATAACACTGCTTTAAAAAGACATTTTCATGGAGTAAAAGACATTAAGTGGAGACCCAGATGAAGTTCGCCTGTTGATGAAACTTTCTAAAATATTAGCTCACTTTTCTTTAGGCAAAACAATAGTAACCGTAACTTGAAAAAAGATAGCCACCCCACTTTGTTGTGAACGTTGTTGAAATCTCTAGTTTTCCTTTCAGTTTGAAGTTTTAAAATGTATGTTATTCAAGGTTTTGGAACATAATAAATACATTCTCAAAAGAATCTGGCTAAATTATTTTTATAATCTGTCTACTATTTGAGGCTTTTCTTTGGCAGGTATAGTTTCGTTTTTCCTCCCTGATTGCTTGATTTTACGTTCCCATGACATTGCAGGATGTTGAAGGTCCTTTTTCCTCTACAGCGAGTCGGGGGTCCTCTGTGATACTTGGCCGTCAGTGGCCACTAGGGGCCGCCCGATGCTGAGTCTTGTTTCCGAGACAGCGTGATCTGCCCGAGGGTCTAAGCGTGGCCTGACGTCTCCCAGCTTCAAAGGTGAAGTTCTGTCCCCGGATGATGACCTGGCTGCCCTTGTCTTCCAGGTGTGAAGGCCGCACCTGTGAGGGAAGTTGGGTGGCCAGAGCAGGCTAGCCTTGAAACGGGACAAATTCCTATGTCATTTCTGGGCTTTTCCTGAAAAAGAACACACACCCTGATGACGGATGATTGTTTCCGTGGGCTCAGCGTGCTGAGGTTGGCACCAAGGCTTCAGAGGTGAGCCGTGTTGACTCGGTGGCCATCCGGCCGCAGGATGCCCTGGCTCCCTCGTTTATCCCACCTGGTTTTCTGGTTCACCGTTTGAGTTTTAAATTCTGCCACCTCATCTCTGCAAGTGCTGACGCTTCAGCAGCTCAAGGACACCTCTCAGGCTGTGCAGGCAGAGGCAGCCCACGTGTCTGGTCCTGCTTCGTTTGGCCCACAGAGGACTCCTCCCAGCAGGAGGAAAGGCCTCATGCTCACTCTGAGGAAGAGTGAAGCAACAAGGATGCTCCCTGCCCTGGTCTCCCGCGTGCCCACTGCTGTGCTGGAGCCCAGGGCGGGAGCCAGGACCCTTGGTTCCCAGGCCTGGTCCCCTAGTGGCAGGCAGGGACTGGCCGGATCTGCCCCTGCCCTTCTCCACACACCAGCAAGGCTCACTAAGACTCTCCTCGCATCGGGGTGGGGAGGCCTTGGCTCCTGGCAGACAAGTCCCCCTGGAGAGCACCCCACACAGATTCTTCTTCCAGAACCTTCTACCGCCTGTCCTCACCGCCCTACCATGTCCAAGGTGCTTAGGGCAGTGGCCCCAGAGCTGACTACTGCTGCTAAGTCGCATCAGTCGTGTCCGACTGTGTGTGTTCCCATTAGCTGGCAGCCCACCAGGCTCTTCCATCCCTGGGATTCTCCAGGCAAGAGTACTGGAGTGGGTAACTTTTCCCTTCTCCAGGAGATCTTCCCAAACCAGGGATCAAACCTGGGTCTCCGGCATTCTAGGTGGATTCTTTACCAGCTGACCAACAAGGGAAGCCCAAGAATACCAGAGTGGGTAGCCTATCCCTTCTCCAGGGGATCTTCCCAACCCAGAAATCAAAGTGGGGTTTCCTGCATTGCAGGCAGATTCTTTACCAACTGAGCTACCAGGAAAGGCCCCTCTGTGCCCCCACCCCGGGGTCTATCCCTCCTGAAGTAGTTGCCCCTTAAAAGTACTGCAGCCCCCATCTCGGCTATCTGTCTGTAAGGAAATGAGGCGGGCAGTTCCCGCTTGCTCTGTGCTTCCGTAGGCTGATTCCCTTCATGTCAACCCCTGAGGAAGGTGCTGTTGACCTCAGGTGGGTCATCTCTGGTCACGCTGCAGGTAAGGGTAGAGGGGCTTCCCTGATAGCTCAGGGATAGGCTACGCACTCCAATATATTCTTGGGCTTCCCTGGTGTTTCAGCTGATAAAGAATCTGCCTGCAATGAGAGGGACCTGCGTTTGATCCCTGGGTTGGGAAGATCCCCCGGACAAGGGAAAGGCTACCCACTCCGGTATTCTGGCCTGCAGAATTCCATGGACTGTATAGTTCATGGGGTCACAAAGAGTCGGACACGACTGAGCGACTTTCACTTTCACTTAAAGGGTAGAGAGTCAAACGCCATGTCCAGGACTTCCCAAGAAATCAACTTAGCGGAAGTTATCTTGCCAAACAGCAGGCTATGAATCAGCTTAATTAAGCATTAGGGCTTGATATGACTTTTTTTTTTTAATCCCATACATCTGTGGATCAATAGCAAGGAAACGCAGTGTCTGCTGTCTGCTGGGGGCCAGGCTGGGTCTGTGATCTCATGCTATGTAACGTGTCTTCTCACACGGTTGTTTGAAGGATACCAGGAATGCTCATGATAAAATTTGACACAACTCCATGCCCCTTCAACTGGCAAACTGAACCCCCAGGCAGTATTTCTGTCAGAATTACCTTGTTCCTTGCCAACTGTTCTGTGAAGAAAGTGCCATCGAGCTTGAAATCAGCTGCCACAATCTTACGGCACAGTGTTTTGTTGTTGGGCAGTTACTAAGCCATGCCTAACTCTTTGCAGCCCCATGGACAGTAGCACATCAGGCTTCCCTGTCCTCCACTATCTTCTGGAGTTTGCTCAAACTCATGTCCATCGAGTCGGCGAGCCATCCAACCATCTCATCCTCTGTCATCCCCTTCTGCCCTCAGTCCTTCCCAGCATCAGGGTCTTTTCAAATGAATCAGCTCTTCGCATCAGGTGGCCAAAGTATTGGAGTTTCAGCTTCAGCATCAGTCCTTCCAAGGAATATTCAGGACTGATTTCCCTTAGGATGGACTGGTTGGCTCTCCTCGCATTCCAAGGGACTCGCATGTCTTCTCCAACACCACAGTTCAAAAGCATCAATTCTTCAGCGCTCAGCTTTCTTTATGGTCCAACTCTCACATCCATACATGACCACCGGAATAGTTTATGTATACCTAGATGCTAAATAGTGTGCTAGTGAACTTCAGGAAGGGAAGATCCACAGAACACACATCTGTGAAGGGCCCCAAACAGGGGTGCCTTCTCCAGAACAGGCAGACTGCAGTCACTGATTATTTTAGTGTCTGAGGCCAACAGTGATGGGACCACGGGTCCTAAGTCTGCTTTGGTTCACCAACCACTGAAGAGAGGGAGAAAGAATTGAGCCCATCTTTTTTTTTTTTTTTTTGACCATGAGGCATGCAGGGTCTTATCCCCAACCAAGAATCAAACCCACGCCCCCTGCAGCGGATGAGAAGTCTTAACCACTGGACCACCAGGGAAGCCCAAGTGAGCCCATCCTTGAGATGCTTTAAACAAATAGACACTTGGCTCGACTCTGAAACCACTGCCCCGAGTGATTAAAAACGAGTCTGGGGTTGCGTCCCAGCTGGAGGAGGGACTCCAGCCTGCTGGCAGGCCTAGCACACGCGGGTCATAGGATTCTGCCTGTAGGATACTGGGCCACGCTTCATGGCAGAGGTTAGGAGATGAATAAATCCCCACAGGCTAAATCTCGGTCTATCATGCCTCTGAATAGATTGAACTCTGCACTCAATAAGGAAACAAGCGCCATAGCTGTCTTGCTATTCCAGTCATAGGGCAGGATTCCAAAAGACGCTGTGAGCCAGCATCATCACTAAATGCAGAATGCAAAGCGCCAAAAACCTCGTTTGCAGTTTTGTCACTGAAACCCCTGATCCTACAACCGGCCTTGCTCAGCAGCCGCATAACCACAGCTGTGTCCCTGCCTTGGCCCTGACCCCTCCCCTGTTTACATTGTGCTGGAGCAGGTCATCCAGGCCCTGAGAAACCGTGTGTTTCAGTAGTAAATTAGCAAAATAAAAAATGCACTCCTGCTGGGAATTCCCTGGAAACCCAGTGGTTAGGGCTCTGTGCTTTCACTGCCAAGGGCCCAGGTTCAATCCCTGGTCAGGGAACTAGGATCCCGCAAGCCGTCCAAGTCAAAGCTATGCTTTTTCCAGTGGCCATGTACGGATGTGAGAGCTGGGCTATAAAGAAGGGTAAGCACCGAAGAATTGATGCTTTCCAACTGTGGTGTTACAGAAGACACTTGAGAGTCCTTTGGACTGCAAGAAGACCAAACCAGTCCATCCTAAAGGAAATCAGTCCTGAATATTCATTGGAAGGACTGATGCTGAAGCTGAAGCTCCAATACTTTGGTCACCTGATGCTCAGCACCCACTCATTGGAAAAGACCCTGATGCTGGGGAAGATTGAAGGCAGGAGGAGAAGGGGATGACAGAGGGTGAGATGGCTAGATAACATCACTGACTCAACAGACATAAATCTGAGCAAACTTCAGGAGATAATGGAAGATAGAGGAGCCTGGCATGCTAGAGTCAATGGAGTCTCAGAGTTGAGCATGATTTAGTGACTGAACAATAACAAAGCCACGCCAAAAAAAGTTCCTGCTGTCAGAATCCTATGTTGAAACGAAATCACTTATGATTTCGTTTTATCTCCATCTGTAAAATAGAACAGATGGAGATAAAACTGCTGAGGGCATTACCGTGTAAATCAGACCCCCAAAACTGAAAGCTGCTCTAAGTTTAGTTGTTAGATCTTCACAAACTGAACTCAGCTCACCTGAACAGATGTCTGCGTTTTCTTGCAACTATTTCCAGGTCTGAAAATGCTTGGCATTTCTAGAAGTAACTTAGCATCGAACTGAGGAGTTTTCTAGTCGCATGACTGTTGATTTTTCCTTGGAAGGTAAATCTGATTTAAGTCATTGAATATGGGATTTTATTAGCTTTACACTAAAGGAAGTCAAAAATTGACAAACATGTCTAAAAAAACATAAATGGCACAAATTTACTGTTGAAAAAGTGAAAGTTAGTCTACTCAGTTGTGTCTGACTCTTTGCGACCCACCCCATGGACTGTAACCCACCAGGCTCCCCTGTCCATGGGATTCTCCAAGACTACTGAAGTGATTTGTCATTTCCTTTTCCAGGCAACCTTCCCATCCCAGGGATTGAACCTGCATCTACCTGCATTGCAGGCGGATTCTTTACCATCTGAGCCACCAAGGTACAGAACTCACCGTATATAATAGATTGTCTACAGTTTTTTAAAGAAAACATTTTGGGGACAGGCATTTATAATGGACTATTTCCATCAGCACAGCTGAAATGGGGGCAGCAGGTCCTGTCTGTTCTTTGAGGCCTCCCTCCAGTCCTTGTTTCTCAAATAGAAAGTCTACCCAAACCTTCATAGAAAGTTTTCAAATAGGAGAGGATGTCTCGAGGAAGCATCCTGCTGTGCGTGTGGAGCAGAGTTGTGTAGAGGCCCACCCTGCCCTCACCCCAGTTATGTTGCCTTCTAGAAGTGGGGTGGCACCCTTCCCCACGAAAAGGTTTGGAGACCTAGACCCCGTCTTTAACCAGCCGTGTCAAATGGGCTGCAAGTAATGCTCCTACAGAGCTTCCCTCACACCAGCTGAAACTGGTCCTGTCTTCCCAAGGCCAGCTCACCCACCTGCGGTCTCTGCACCATCCCTCCCCGAGGCCAAGCGGCCACTTGCGGTCACGTGTGAGAACTGGCAAACACGGCCTGGTGAGGGCAACCCCCACATCAAGGTCCTGGGGAACCCAGCGTGTCTTCTGGTCAGAACCCAATTATCAGGCTTACTTTGTTGTTTGTTTCTTGTTACATTTCCCGTATAATTTTTCCAAGCCGACATGTTGTATTTTCATTTTTACTCACTTCAAGGAATTTTATTGTTTTATTGTTAGCTGTGTGGCGCGGGATCTTGGACCCTGTTCGGGGATCTAACCCATGCCCTCTGCAGTGGGTTCTCAACCACTGGACCACCTGTCTTGGCTTTAAAATGCCTATACAAGGGGGCTTTTAACTCTATGGTTAATATGGGCTCAGTTTTTAAAACACTGAGGTGAAAAAGGAAATGAGTAAAGAAAGAAATTAAAAATAATTCTAATACTACCACCCACAGAGGATGTTAACTCTTTTTTTTAACCAGAAAAATGGAAATTTATCATGAAAGTGCAGAAAATAAAAATCATGATGAACCCCCAAGTACACACCACTCAATTTCAATGGCAACCCACTCCAGTATTCTTGCTTAGACAACCCCATGGACAGAGGAGCTCAGTGGGCTACAGTCCATGGAATCCAAAAAAGCGACTAACACTTTTTTACTAATGACTGGTGTAAGCCTTAGGCCCTGGAAACTAGGTCTTCTCTTTTTTTGTAATGT
Organism: Antilocapra americana; assembly: GCA_007570785.1. NCBI lineage: Eukaryota > Metazoa > Chordata > Mammalia > Artiodactyla > Antilocapridae > Antilocapra > Antilocapra americana. The sequence goes on along the minus strand of ML664172.1, from coordinate 2,163,811 downwards.
AAGTGCTGACTTAAGCTTTGATTGAATAAACACACTGTCAGCCACAGGACTAGATAAAGAGCCAAAGCCAGCTTCCCCCACTGAGGCTCTTTTGTTTGACAGTTCTTTCAAAAGATCTCTTTGTGACCCCAGGAACTGTAGCCCACCAGGCTCTTCTGTCCATGGAATTCTCCAGGCCAAGAATGCTGGAGTGGGTAGCCTTTCCCTTCCCCAGGGAATCTTCCCGACCCAGGGATGGAACCCAGGTCTCCAGCATAGCAGGCAGATTCTTTACCATCTGAGCCACGAGGGAAGCCCTTAGAGATCTTAGTTGATTTCAATAGCTGACCATTTGGGCTGCTTGTTTTTTCTCTTCCCTTCCTTTAAGTTTGCACTCTTACGTTTTAAACTCTCAGCAATAGTGAGCCCATGAAACCCTAGGCCCCCACCCTCGACCCCAGTAAAAGCAGAACCCTGGACCTGTGTTCACACTCTTTCTACCCACAGCCTCGCTGTCTGCCCCCAGGGGAAACCATGTAATTTCTGGGTCCTGCAAAGAATAGTTTTGTTTTGTTTTGTTTTTCAGTTTCCTGATGGTTATTGCTGCAAGTGTGTCTTGCAATCATAATCACAATGGCTGGTCCAGCCACGACAATGGTTATTAGCAGCTGAGACCAGCACACAGCATTGACCTCATCTAGCCTCGTCTCCAAATGCTGTCACATTGTGAGATGCTCAGGGTTTGGGCTTCACCACATGAAGTTTGGGAAGACACGGTTTAGTCCATAGAGGCTAGAGGTTCTGTCATTTAAGAGCTGCCAGGCCTTGGAAAATTTTATTAACATTATAAGCTTCAGTCGCCTCCATAAAAGGAAATAAGAACACTGTCTGTTTCATCCATTAGGCCGATGCACGAGACTCGGGTTCGGTCCCTGGGGGAGGGATAAATCCCCCGAAGTAGGAAATAGCAACCCACTCCAATATTCTTGCCTAGGAAATCCCACGGGCAAAGGAGCCTGGCGGGCTTCAGTCAATGGGGTCGCAAAGATTCAGAATGGCTGGGCACACACACATATGCACCAAAGACATAATCATAGTAATCTCATTAAAATAGAGGTACCATTTTTCTCATATAACAGGAGGTTGGAGGTGGAAACAGTGGCTGACTTTATTTTTTGGGGCTCCAAAATCACTGCAGATGGGGACTGCAGCCATGAAATTAAAAGATGCTTACTTCTGGGAAGAAAAGTTATGACCAACCTAGATAGCATATTAAAAAGCAGAGACATTACTTTGCCAACAAAAGTCCGTCTAATCAAGGCTATGGTTTTTCCAATAGTCAGGTATGGATGTGAGAGTTGGACTGTGAAGAAAGCTGAGCACCGAAGAATTGATGCTTTTTGAACTGTGGTGTTGGAGAAGACTCTTGAGAGTCCCTTGGACTGCAAGGCGATCCAACCAGTCCATCCTAAAGGAGATCAGTCCTGGGTGTTCATTGGAAGGACTGATGTTGAGGCTGAAGCTCCAATACTTTGGCCACCTCATGTGAAGAGCTGACTCATTGGAAAAGACCCTGATGCTGGGAAAGACTGAAGGCAGGAGGAGAAGGGGACGACAGAGGATGAGATAGGTGGATGGCATCACCGACTCAATGAACATGGGTTTCGGTGGATTCTGACAGTTGGTGATGGACAAGGAGGCCAGGCGTGCTGCGTTCATGGGGTCACAAGGAGTCGGGCACGACTGAGCGACTGAACCAGAGGCAGACAGCTTGGGATTGGTGCAGCTGAGGACCCAGGCTCCTTCTGGCTTCTTATCCCATCATCCGGGGCTTGAAGCTTCCTGCTTTTATGCTTGGAAGTTGGCTCTCTTGTCTCTAAGCGCCCAACTTGTATATCAGGCAGGAGGACAGAGGAGGGGCAAAAGGCAGGAGGCCAAATGTGGGTGCCACTTGTGTCTGCTCCCTCCTGAAAAAGTTCCTAGGACCTCTTTCCTTCGTATCACATTGGCTAGAACTGGTTGTTGCATCCTTGTCACTACCTATTAAGCAGTACAGAGTAGTCAGTATTTCAGCCAGGTATGTTGCTATCTTGAACACAATTGGAGTTCCCCTGGTAAGGAAGAAAGGGAGAATGGATATTAAATACTTCACCACTCTTATCTGCTTCATCTAACCTCAAAGTTGTTGAAGGATTACTTGAGATGATATGTTTGACAGAAGACAAATAAATAGTGGTGATGGTATAAGAATTTAGCCGTTAATTCAACACACAATGTCCCAAAACATCAAATGTGTAAAATGAAGGATTACATTATTGCACAACCAATGAAAGGAAGAGGACAGTACTGGACAGCCAAAAGTGAAAGAAAGTGAAGTCGCTCAGTCACATCCAACTCTTTGCAGCCCCATGGACTGTAGCCCACCAGGCTCCTCCATCCATGGAATTTTCCAGGCCAGAGTACTGGAGTGAGTAGCCATTTCCTTCTCCAGGGGATCTTCCTGACCCAGGGATTGAGCCCAGGTCTCCCGCATTGCAGGCAGACACTTTACCATCTGAGCCACCAGGGAAGCAGTCCATGGAATTCTCCAGGCCAGAATACTGGAGTGGGTAGCCTTTCCTTTCTCAGGGGATCTTCCCAACCCAGGAATCAAACCCAGGTCTCCTGCACTGGAGGTGGATTCTTTACCAGCTGAGCCACCAGGGAACAGCCTGGGCAGCCAAATGGCTGAGCAATTCAGGGTCCAATGGCTCAACCCATGCCCATCCTGGTCAAAATTGAGATCTGACACATCCATGTGGTTTCTGATGCTTTGACTTGGGCCTTTGCTGGCTCCCAGTAATAATAAACCATATATTTTAACGCAAGAGGACAACACAACATTTAGGCAAGAACAGGCAGTTTAGAGAACAACAGGTCATGCCTGGGAAGGACTCCTACCTTGGAAGGACTGATGCTGAAGCTGAAAGTCCAATCCTTTGGCCACCTGATGTGAAGAACCATCTCACTGGAAAAGACCCGGATGCTGGGAAAGAGTGAGGGCAGGAAGAGAAGGGGACGACAGAGGATGAGATGGTTGGATGGCATCATTGACTCAATGGACATGAGTTTGAGCGAACTCCGGGAGATAGTGAAGGACAGGGAAGCCTGGCATGCTGCAGTCCACGGGATCGCAAACAGACAGCTTAGCACCTAACAACAATGTGCCTAGGGGCGTGGCTGAGATCCTGGCATGCAACTTGGCTTCAGGTGGGCTACCTGCCCCCGCCAGGCTCTGAAGGTGCTGCTTCTTTTTCCTGCATCAAGACAGGATGCATGACGGGGTTGGGGCACATGGGTGCCCACCCCTGCTTCCAGGGGTGGCCCTTCTTGGCAGCTACCCCCTACATTGCTATCTGACCCTTGCCTCATTGCCCAGCCCTACCCAGCCCACCGCACCCCGGTCACAAGGCTGAGTCAGGCACAGTGGCCAGACCTTCAGCTTCCCGGAGCACAGGCTCTAGCTGAACCCATATTTGGGTAACAGAGTGGGGAGAAAAGCTGCCAAGTTTAGAAACTCAAAGAAAAGTTCTGCAGCCTGTGAACCCAGATGCGTTCAGTAAGAGGAAGTTTATATAAAGCTGTGGGAAACGTGGCACTTCCTTGGATACAAACAGCCCAGAGACCTTGCTGTCATGAGGGTGAGTTTCAATAGCTGGAGACGAAGCCGCCTCCCAGCAAGAATGTGGGTGGCCGAGTGAGGTCACAGGGACCGGCTGGTTCTCTGAGGCTCCAGTCCTTGGCGTGGGGAAACCAGGCGCTCCCTGGACGGATGGAGCTGGGCTGGGTGTGGGGAGGTCATCACACAGCCGGGCCCAGGGTGATAAATGGAACCTCAGGTCATATGTGGGGCAGAACCTCCCCATCACAGCCCCACCTTCTCTCTAGAGCTAATTATTTGTCACCTCTGAGTGCCCGGGCAGCTGCCCCGAGGGTCGTGATCTTTTCCAGTCTGGCTGGTGAAACGGGCACCTCTAGTCTGCATAGAGCTCTGGATGTGGTTCCTTCTAGCCTTTCCTGTGGTTTTCTGATCCCGGCTTTGGGTGGTTCCCTCACAAGCACATGTGATGAGCTCTCAACCACATTCTCAAGGGGGCCTCTGCTCACCTCCGAGTTCTCCCTCCCTGTGCCCACCTCTTATCCCCGACATCCTGTCCCTGCAGCTGTGGTCCCCTTGGTCTCCCTGGAACCCTCCTCTCTGTGTCTTCAACTCAGGTGGCCCACTGGGGCCCCCACCCCCAGGTTGCCCCTTTCCTACGCTGCCCCCCAAGGCAGGGGAGTTAGGGAAGCACTGCCCCTCCTCACCTGATGCCCAATGTCTTAAAGATGTCGTTTCACATACTTTTAAAAGAATTTGGTTGTTTCAGGTGGCAGGGTGGAGGAAGGACACACATCAGTGGGGCTGGAGTATGAGGTACCCCTCACACTGGGGAAATAATTGCTTATGGTTTTCTGGGTGGCCAGGAAACATGATGCCAGCCCCTAGTCACTCTGCTCTATACTGGGGTTGCCGTTCACAGCGGTTCAGGCTGTGCACTGCACAAATGTTCCTGGCTGTGTGGGAGCTGAGATTCAGCATGGAGCTGTATCTCCTCAGAGAAAGCGATGTTTCTTACTTTCCACAAACATTGTCCTATGACTGGGCCCTATGTATCCAGGACTCCATCTATTTAGAGGAAGGACATTTTTGTCATTGTCACAGTGGCAATGTCTGGGCCTGTGGGGGCCCTTAACCTGTCCCACCTAAGACTCCTTCTACAGGGGTGGCTTACTTAGTTTTGGAAGCTGGATTATGCATGGACGCTTCCATTTTAAAATTTTTATTTGTTTTTGGCTATGTTGGGCCTTCATTGCTGCACGGGCTTTTCTCTAGTTGCAGTGAGCCAGGGCTACTTTTTAGTTGTGGTGCCCGTGCTTCGCATTGCAGTGGCATCTCTTGTTGCTGAGCGCGGGCTCTGGGGCACTCGAGCTTAAGTCGTTGACGCACGTGTGCTCATATGGTTCCCCGGCTCTAGAGGACCAGTTCAGTAGTTGTGGTGTATGGGTTTAATTGCTCCATGGCATGTGGGATCTTCCTGGACCAAGGATTGAACCCATGTCTCCTGCATGGGCAGGCGGATTCTTTACCACTGAGCCATCAGGGAAGCGCTATGCATGACCACTTCTAATAACTGGTCTGAATTCATGAGAGACTCTCTGACATTGTCAAGGATCCTGCAGTGACTTGCTGGATGGCAAATAAATAGAGACTGACAGGGACCCCATAGTGCTGGCCCTCATCCCTGGCATGATGAAGTAGAGTGGACTCCCACTTCAATTGGCTGGGAGACAGATTTAATGTCTTATTTTTCTCATTTAAATAGCACCCCCTCCTGTGTGTCCCACCTCCAGGCTCTGGGGGAAGCATAAACCACCCAGCCGCCTCTGGGCACTCTGCCTGCATATGATTTTCTACCACAGCTTGTCCACAGAGCCCAGCCCCAGGCACAGGCATGTGGCCTAGTTCTTCCTGAACCCGTTACCTCCATCTCCTTCCTTATATTGTGTGTTAGTCATTCAGTCCAGCTCTTTGCAACCCCGTGGACCGTAGCCCACCAGGCTCCTCTGTCCGTGGGATTTGGAGGCAAGAATACTGGAGTGGGTTGCCATTTCCTCACAGGGAATCTTCCCAACCCAGGGACTGAACCTGGGTCTCCTGCACTGCAGGCAGATTCTTTACCACCTGAGCCACCAGGGAAGGAGTCTTTCTTATAATACAGGACAGTAACTATAACAAAGTCTGCTATTTGCCTCCGACTAGCAATTCTTTCCTTTTCTCCTAGCAAAAGAGCACTATTTTTTTTTTTAAAGCTGGATACACTACTGCCAAGTAAAACACTACATCCCCTAGTATTCTCTACATTCAGGGGTAGCCAGATAATAAAGCTTTGGACAAAGGAATTAAAGTGGAGGGGTGGAGATATTACTGGAACATCTCTTTAAAAGTGACTTCTCCCTCTTCTCCTTTCTGTCACCCAGAATGCGGAGGTAATGGCTGGAACTCCAGCAGTCATATTGGACTATGAGATGACCTAGGAAAAGAAAGCCACGTGTGTTAAAGCAATGAGATAGAGGAGCCTGAGTCTGAAACATCAGGTACCTCGCAGGAATGCATATTTGTGTTCTTCTGTATAGATTAAGTCACTGTTTTCAGGATGAAGTTACTTGTAGGTGAACCCAATCTAATTGGTATAGCAACACAACCCATCTCATCTTCCTCTCACGGCCTGATGGCCTCATTCCTGCAAAGCTGAACAATGTAAACAAGAGAAATCGGAGTAGGAATTGATGAGGTTGCCTCCGGCTCTGGAAAATTGAGATCCACTCAGCCAATGCGTGGTGCTGGAGTGTTGAAAGATGGAAGGGCACGTGCCTAACAAAGGAAAACAGAAGAACACTTCAAAGAGTCTTCCCCGAGTTCCACACTCAAAAGAAGATCCGCGCCAGATGCTGCAGTGGAAACGTTGAGTCCTAACCCCTGGATTGTCAGGGAATTCCCTTGGCAGTTTTGAAATGGTAAGTCGCCTCGGCAAGCAGTGTTTGGCCATTTAACTGAGAGGGAAGAAACAATAAGACTTGGTCACTGAGTGGGTGACTGTAGAGGGGGGATGGGGAATAATTTTTGAATTGAAAGAAAAATCTTTTAACTCCAGAGTTGAGGTAATTGAGCAGCACCCCTGGTCTATAGACATTTCAGTTTAGGCTTTTTTGGCCCTTGCTTGTGATGATAGCAGGCAGAGGAGCTTGGGTGAAGACCGTGGGCTCCATGTTCAAATCCTGAAACCACCTCTTGCTGGCTCTGAAATCCAAACAAGCTACTTTACCTTTGTCTGCCTCAAGGTCCTCATCTTAAAATGGGAATGATAATACACCCAATTCCATAGGGCTGTCATGAAGATGAAAATAAATACTCCCTTTAAAAGCTTTTAACATGGCACAGAGAAAGAGTTTCAAAATCTCAGTGATTTGGTCACAGTTGCAGGGGTGTGATTTCAGGACAGTCAAACCCACCAGAACCAAATGATAATTGAGCTCTCCTGGACAGAGGGATGGACCTGGCATATCATATCCTCAATCTCAGAACACAACCTCCCCAGGAAAGCTGTTTGTCAGGTTTGGGTCCAGCGGGGTCTCTCTTGTAGTGCCGGCCACAGGTAAAACTTAAATAGAAAATTGTTGGGAAAAAAAAACAACTAGGACTAAAACTGCAATATGACGCAGCAATCCCACTACTGGGCATATACCCTGAAGAAACCATAATTGAAGAAGACACAGGTATCACGATATTCATCACAGCACTATTTACACTAGCTAGGACATGAAAGCAACCCAGATGTCCATCAACAGATGAATGGATAAAGAAGCTATGGTACATATATATGATGGAATATTACTCAGCCATAAAACGGAGCACACTTGACATGGTTCTAATGGGAAAGCAAAGAAGAACTAAAGAGCCTCTTGATGAAAGTGAGAGAGGAGAGTGAAAACGTTGGCTTAAGGCTCAACATTCAGAAAACTAAGATCATGGCTTCTGGTCCCATCACTTCATGGTAAATAGATGGGGAAACAGTGGAAGCAGTGACAGATGTTATTTTTGGGGCCTCCAAAATCACTGCAGATGGTGACTGCAGCCATGAAATTAAAAGACGCTTGCTCCTTGGAAGAAAAGCTATGACCAACCTAGATAGCATATTAAAAAGCAGTGACGTTACTTTGCCAACAAAGGTCCGTCTAGTCAAGGCTATGGTTTCTCCAGTGGTCATGTATGGATGTGAGAGCTGGGCTATAAAGAAGACTGAGCGCCAAAGAATTGATGCTTTTGAACTGTGGTGTTGGAGAAGACTCTTGAGAGTTCTTGGCCAGCAAGGAGATCCAACCAGTCCATCCTAAAGGGGATCAGTCCTGAATATTCATTGGAAGGACTGATACTGAAGCTGAAACTCCAGTACTTTGGCCACCTGATGAGAACTGACTCCTTGGAAAAGCGAGTTGATGCTGGGAAAGACTGAAGGCAGGAGGAGAAGGGAACCACAGATGATGAGGCATCACGGACTAAAAGGATATGAGTTTGCGTAAACGCTGGGAGTTGGTGATGGCCTGGTGTGCTGCAGTCCGTGGGGTCGCAAAGAGTCAGACACGACCGAGTGACTGAACTGAACTGAATGGGGAGGATGAACCTAGAGCCTATTATACAGAGTGAAGTGAGTCAGAAAGAGAAAAACAAATATTGCATATTGATGCATACAGATGGAATCTAGAAACATGGTACAGATGCACCTATTTGCAGAGCAGCAATGGAGACGCAGACATAGAGAACAGACTTGTGGACACAGTAGGAGCAGGAGAGGGAGGGACGATTTGAAAGAGTAGGGTGGAAACATCTTGATTACCGTATGTAAAATAGATAGCCAGTGGGGATTTGCTGTATGATGCGGGGAGCTCAAGCCCAGTGCTGTGTGACAACCTAGAGGGGTGGGATGGGGTGGGCTGTGGGAGGGAGGTCCAAGAGGGAGGAGACATGTACACCTGTGGCTGACTCATGTTGCTGTATGGCAGAGACCAACACAGTGCTGTAAAGCAATTAGCCTCCAATTAAAAAATTGTAAAAAAGATGTCCAATGAGGAACTTCACTAGAATGTAGAGGGTCCAGGGCCCCGAGATCTGCTTGGGGACCATCCTGGGTGGTCCCATCATGTCCTTTATTCCAATTTTTGATGGTCCCAAGGATCCACAGAGTATGTAGCCTTCTCTCATGCTGACCTGACATCCTCCCATTAGGCTCTTGAGAGCCTGGGATACATTCGCAAAATCCCTCATACACTCAGCCTCCCCTTCAATGTCTCCTTCCTTGTGAAAGTGAAGTCGCTCAGTCGTGTCTGACTCTTTGCAACTCCATGGACCGTAGCCTGCCAGGCTCCTCCATCCATGGAATTTTCCAGGCAAGAGTACTGGAGTGGGTTGCCATTTCCTTCTCCAGGGGATCTTCCCAACCCAGGGATCGAATCCAGGTCTCCCGCATTGCAGGCAGACGCTTCACCATCTGAGCCACTAGGGAGGCCATCTCCTTCCTTGTGTCGCATCGAAAGCCTGAGTCAGAATACACAAAATCTGTAATGTGCAGAATAAAATATAAACAATAATATGTTCATCAGAGTAATCAAGATTAAAAGCTATAACTAGTATTTACAGAGTTCCTTAAAAAAATCGATGTTAGAGATCACGCGTGGCTTAAAGGAGTGTTTGTGGATTATTTCACATAAGCTCAAATAAATAAAAAGAGAGAAAACAGAATAAAAGAGAAAGGAAGCCTGGCTCTCCCGTGAGGACGCTCTCTGAGCAGCTGTGAAGTGGGGCCCAGTTTCTCCCTTACACCCCGATTTCCAGATGGGTACCAGTTGATGTCTCCCCTGGTCATTCTAGATCATAACCCTTCCTCCCCCCTTCAAAACCCTGCCTCTGACACCTCATCACCCCTCGGGGTATTCGTTTGGCTCTGTTAGCTCCCCCTCAGCACCCCCACATCTGAGTAATCCTCCACAGATCTCAGGGCACCATGAAATAACCCCAGCAGGTCCAGTCAGTGCCCACATTCAGCTGTCTCCTTGGGGCCCATTGGTTTGGCAAAAACCTCAACCATCATTAAAACCAACATTCCAGCAGCGTGGTGGAGCGAACCCCAGAATCACGGTCACAGGGACCACCCCAGGTCCTTAGATTCTCTCCCTCGGCAGCTGCATCATGCCTCCTCTCTCAGGAGCTCCCTATCTTCCCTCGCACCGTCCTCTCTTACCCCCTAGTTCACATAGAAAACAGACATTCCTCCACCCCTGGGCAAGAGATGTCCACGTGTTCCCGCCACCAGTTCACCCCCTCCTCCCATCTGACGTCTGTCCGGGCTCCCACTGAGGCCACCCTGGGCTTTGTTCCCCACCCAGGACACCACTCTGGTGGGAACCCCTCCCTCTTCCACAGCATCACCCATCCCACCAATCTCTAATTATGTAATAGTCCCTATCTTTGAGGAGACTTCCCTGTAGCTCAAACAGTAAAGAATCTGCCTGCTAGGCAGGAGACCAGGGGTTCGATCTTTGGGTTGGGAAGTTCCTCTGGAGAAAGGAATGGCAATCCACTCCAGTATTCTTGACTGAAGAATTCAACGGGCAGAGAAGCCTGGTGGGCTACAGTCCGTGGGGTCACAAAGAGACAGACACGACTGAGCGACTAACACAGTCCACAGTCCCTAGCTTAGAGCGTTTCCCAGGTGGTGCTAGTGGAAAAGAACTTGCCTGCCAATGCAAGAGACACAGGAGACCTGGGTTTGATCCCTGGCTCGGGAAGATCCCCTGGAGAAGGAAATGGCAACACACTCCAGTATTCTTGCCTGGAGAATCCCATGGACAGAGGAGCCTGGCGGGCTGCAGTCCATGGGGCCGACCTATCTTCAATCCTCTCTTTCCATGTAATCAATTTGGCATCAGAAGTATCTCTTCTCTTTAGGGCTTCCCAGCTGGCCCTAGCGGTTAAGAACCTGCCTGCCAATGCAAGAGACACAGGACATCTGATGTTTGTATTTAAAAAATGGTAGAACGGCATATTAGTTAGGGTGATGTAACCTTCCAGAGGCTGAGTACGATAGAAATACATTGCTTCCTGTGTAAGAGTCCTGCGGATGTTTCTGGTTGGTGGACAGCATTTCTCCGGGGGTGGTTCAGTGACTCAGCGATGGGTTTCCCATCTAGTGAGCTCTAGTGGGTTTCCCAGGACCCTAAAGGGGCTTCCAGCTGGTGAAGATATGCCCACCTCCTCACTTTCCCTGGAGGTGGGCACATCACTTCTGCTCACATTCCGACAGCCAGAGGTAGACTTACAACTTCTCTTGTCAGTGAAATGTATGTGCAGGAGGCCAGGTGGGGGATGGGAGGTCACCCTCCGTGGGGGGACAGGCATTCTTGTTTGCAGTCATCAGTTGAAATCACAGCCACCCTGATGCAGGGCGCTTTGGCAAATATCTGTGTGTGTTATTAACCCAGTCGTGTCTGACTCTTTGCGACCCCATGGACTGTAGCCCGCCAGGCTCCTCTGTCCATGGAATTCCCCAGGTAAGAATACTGGAGTGGGTTGCCACTTCCTTCTCTGGGGGATCTTCCTGACCCAGGGGTCGGAACTGCATCTCCTGCATTGCAGGCAGATTCTTTACTATCTGAGTCGCAAGGGAATCCCTGGTAAATATATACCGGATTCTAAAGTATACATAACCTTTGACCTCAAAATTCCACTTTCGGCAATCTTTTCCTATAGATACATTTACAAATGTGTATAGATTTATGTTTTAAGGTTATACTTAGTGTATTTGTTTCTTGTGGCTGCTGTCACAAATGACCACAGTGAAAGTGAAGTGAAAGTTTGCTCACTCGTGTCCAACTCTTTGTGACCCCATGAACTGCAGTCCACCAGGCTCCTCTGTCCATGCGACTCTTCAGGCAAGAATACCAGAGTGGGGTAGCCACAGAATTGGTGGCTTAAACAACAAAAATTTATCATCTCACATTTTGGAAACCAGAAGTTCAAAATCTGTGTTCTGGAGCCAAAAATCAAGGTGTCAGCAGGTTTATGCTTGTTGAAGGCTGTTGGAGACAGTTCTCGCTTGCCTAAGAGAAGGGAGCCTAAGGAGCTCCCTTGCAGTCCAGTGGTTAGGTCTCTGTGCTTCCAATGTAGGGGGTGTAGGTTCGATCCCTGGTCAGGGAACTAGGAGTCCACATGACACGTGGTGTCACCAAAAAAAAGAAAAAAAATAGGGTGACCACGTGTGCCAGTTTGCCTGAGACAGTCCCTACTAAAGAGAGTTCCTCCGTGCATCTTCCACCTTTTGGTGGCTGCCAGCATCCTCATTTCTTCCTCCATCTTCACCTCACCATTGCTCTATCTATGCCTCCTTCTCTTCTTCATAAAAAATCATATTAAAAAGTCCTCTCTTGGGAATTCTCTGGCAGTCCAGTCGTTAGGACTCTGCTCTCTCACTGCCAAGGGCCCAGGTTCCATCCCTGGTCTGGAAACTAAGATTCCACCAACCACACTGCTCTGTCAAAAAAATTAAAAATTCTCCCTTGACCTCCCATTTTTCTCTAGCTGTTGCCTCCCTTCCCCACTTCCCTTTATAACAAAGTCCACACCTTCCATTCCCTCTCATTTTCTCTCGAACCTACTCCAGGTTGGCTGTAGTCCAGAAGCGGCTACTGTCAGACCATCATGCCGCTGACCTCCACGCTTTGGAAATAGAGTCTTGGCAGATATAACGAAATTCAGGACAAGCTCATCCTGGTTTATTCAGGAGGGAGCCGCATCCAGTGACAAACGTCCTGATAAGAGACACACAGAAAAGGAGACAAGGAGAGAAGGGAGGCCACATGGAGATGAAGGCGGGGACTGGAGAGGTGCGGCCACCAGCCAAGGACCAGCCAGGAGCCTCTCCTGCAGCCTGTAAGAGGGCACAGTCCTCCCGACACCTGGGTGTCTGACTTCTAGGGTTCAGAACCGTCAGAAACTAAACTCTGTTGTTTTAAGCTGCTGAGTTTGTGGTACCTTGTTACAACAGTTACAAGAAATGGATGCACATTCCGAAGGCAAAGTCTTTCCCAGGGGCCTACAGGGCTCTTGGTGACCGGCCCCTGCCCTCTCCCAGTCTGACTCCTCCACCCTGACCTCCTGGCATGTTTTCTTCCCAGGGCCTTTGTGCTCACCTGCCTCTTCCCGGAGCCCCGCTGCTCCTTCAGCCTCGTGGCTTGTTCACGTCCTTCTGGTTTGTTCTCACATGCTGCCTTTTAGTGGGGGCTTCTCTGACCTTTCTTGTAAATAGCACCCCACGTTCCCTCCCTCCTTTACTCTGTTTTATTTGTCCCCATAGCATTTATCACAAGGTGGCCTGTGGTGGGTTACTTAGAAAGTAAGTTTCATGCAAACAGGCTGTTTTCTGTTTTGTTCATTCCCTAGAACAGCACTCAGCACAGGGTAAACCCTCATATTTTTTCAAAAGTCTTCATCTGATCAAGGACGAACCTATGAAATATATAAAGAGCTCTTAAAACTCAACAATGAGAAAACAAGTTTATTTTGCCAACTCAAAGTAGGGGGAAAGAATCTGAACAGACACCTCACTAAAGAAGAGACAGCAAATTCAAGAAATATTTATTGAATGGATAAATGAGAGGAATTTCATAAACTTGGACGTTTGCTAATTTCTCAAGAGCTTTTCTAGGTCCTTTTTTTTGTTTTTTAAAGTAGGCTTTGTCTGTGTGTGTTAGTCACTCAGTCATGTCTGACTATTTGCGATGCCATGGACTGTAGCCCACCAGGCTCCTCTGTCCATGGAATTCTCCGGGCAAGACTACTAGAGTGGTTTACCAGGCCCTCCTCCAGGAGATCTTCTCGACCCAGGGATCAAACCCAGGTCTCCTGCACAGCAGTCAGCTTCTTTACCATCTAAGCCACATGGGAAGCCCAAAGTAGCCTTTATTTACCTGTACTTTTTCCTTTTAAGTAGCTTTTATTTTTTAGAACCTTATTAGATTCACAACAAAATGGAATGGAAACTCTGGAAGGGCCTCATACCCACCTGTGCCCCGGCCGCTGCCATGCAAGGCCCTCCCCAGTACCTCCCCCAGACCCCTCACCAGAGCGGCACGTTTGTCACAGCAGCTACGTTGACGTGTTATTACCACCAGAGGCCATAGTTTACATTAAGGCTCACTCTTCGTGTTGTATGTTCTATAGGTTTGGGCAAATGTATAACGATGTGTATCTATAGGGTTGGGGTGGAGGTTGCCTGCCACGGCCAGAACATCTGGAGAATCCACAGTAACACGGGCTCCGTTTTCCAGGCACTCTGACGTCGGGGCCCTCTGCAATCACTTGGCACTCCCAACCTCATTTACCTCCCCCCACCACACTCTGTGGTTGTATGCCGGCGATCTCAGCTTTCCAGAGGAGGCACAGACGAGTCAAGCAAGGCATCCAGGGTCACACAGCAACTGAGTGGCCGAGATGGGATTTGATCCCAGGTCAGCGGAAACCAGCACCCTCCCTGCAGACTTTGTCGCCAGCTGGCTGCTGTTCAAATTTACACACACAGACTTGCAAAGTGGAAACAACATCCGATACCCTGGTTGCTTGGCAGCATGATGTTAAGGACCGGGGAAGCTAAGACACACACATGTGCACACAGACTCAGACACGCATGCGTATGTACCCATGTCTACATACAGATGCACACGCACACTGTTCTGTTTGTCCTTCGATGCTAACGATTCTGACAGGAGGAACAACTGAGCCAGTGGAGACCTGAGAGGTTGAAAGCCCGGTTTCTGCAGCTCTAGGGCCAAGTAGCCTTTGTGTGTAGGGGGTGTGTGTCAGGGACACGGTGCTCTGTCCCGGAGTTGATGGGGCTGGAATTTGAAGGCGCTGATGGATCCTCCCGGCCCCGCCTCCACGCCTTGGGTAAGATCCAGACACACTTTCAGGCTGGAATCAGGATGAGCGGCCGAAGCCAAAAGAAAGGACTTTTGTTTGTGAAAGGACTTTTTAAACAGACCTCCTGAGCAGGAAGAGTCACAAGAGGATGAGAAGGCAGCGGCACCTGGGCAAGGTCACTGGATTGGACCCTCCCAGAACCCCAGGTTGGCCAACTAGCCAGGGCAGCCTCACAGGTCTTCAAAACCCTGCCTTCCTAAGCACCACATTCTCCTTCCTTGCTTTCTGGGGTCACATTCCTGGAAGCATCGACTATGTCAACCTGACATTTCATGGTTCAGCCATCGAAGCTTAGAAAGGGGCATTATTTTTAGACTGAAAAGGTGTGTTTTATATTCACACACTTGACTTTCAAGACCCTGAATGAATTTTGCTGAAATAAATATTCTCCTTTGGGTCCAGTCCAAGTATGTGAAGTTTTTAGTCCCAATGGCCTTTTCTTTTTCTTTCTTGCTTTGAAAAAGAATATTAAAAGTGGCTGAAAAGAGGGATTTAGAAATGAATGGCAATTTTCAACATGTCTTATAAAATGAAAAGGAGCAAACGCTATAATATTTCTTCAGGACACGGGACTGAAGTAAAACGAGATTTAGAGCCCAGTGGTGGTTCCTTGCTATGTGAAATGTTTATCTTTTCAGGACTCAGGATTCGGCATGGCCTGGTCAGAAGGAAGGTGGGAATTAGGGGGACCACCCACGTGTGTCCACCCATGGAGGACTGGCCAGTACAGCGATCCTGGTTTTAGCACTGAGACTCCTGAATTACAGAAAATCCCTTGGTCTCCAGCAAAGCAGGATGAGGGGTTACCCTCATTGAAATCACTATGAGAGGAGCTCATAAAGCCCCACTGACTAGAGTATCTCACCAGCCCTGTAGGCAGGGCCGTAGGCTGCCTACTCTGGGTCATTGTGGGCTTTCAGAAAGGCTTACAGGAGGGTGAGGGATTTTTGGAGGCAGGGAGTGAGGCTGTCTTCACCTGCTCTGCTTCCTGCCCTCAGCCTGTCCCAGGCCAAGGACCCCTTGCACTCGAGGACCACCCCTGGTCATCAGCCAAGCCCATCTACAGCCTGCCACCCTCCCCATCCCTAGGGCTCTCCACGTTGTCTAAGAAGATTCCAAATCCCCACCTGAAAGCCACTGAGTTCTCAGGGAGGGGGTTGCTCAGGGCCTGCATTCTTATCTCAAGCTCCCCTGAGTTGCTTTCTCTTTTTTTAAACTATGCCACAGGGCAAGTTGGATCCTTAGTTCCCTGACCAGGGATCGAACCCTGGCCTCGGCAGTGAGAATGAAAAGTCCTAACCACTGACCCGCCAGGGAATTCCCTCCCTTGGGTTTCTGATGTGCAGGCAGCTAGAGGCTTGTCCTGGCCTCCACCTGGGCTTCCCGAGCCCCATCATCTACCTGTTTATCTCTTGCAGCCCAGATTCCCCGACATCTGGGTTTGCCTCTACACAGAATCCTTTCTCTTTGCCCCAACCCACTTGCTCTCGGCTCACTTTCAGGCTCTCCACCCTGTCCTCTGCCCCAGGGTCTTTTCAACCATCCTGACTTGCTACAGGGCTGGGCCCCCAACAACAGATCGCATACTTTAAGGCTGTTTTGGGGGCTGCAGGTGGAACAGAGCATGAACACAGGAGCCTTGTGGTCCACGCTTAAGTATGTGAGGCCCCTCCCAGGAGGGACTGAGGCAAGGTGAGATGAGACAGATGGGTCAGGACCCAGCCAACCCCCTCCACCCCACCCTGAGAAGTTTGGGGATTCCAAGTTTAAACCTGGTCTTCAGGGTTGTTATAAAGGTATGTTTGTCAAGGTAGGCGAGAGAATGTCTTTTACACAATTTTTAATTTTTGGCCTGATGTCTATAAGATTTTAACACTTGGCTGTGTGGTATGTAACAGTCATTTCTTCTCTCTGACCTATAATTATGACAGGCAGACCTATAGTATTTTGGTCTTTTTTTTTTTTTTTTGGCCTTGCAACAAGCTTGCAGGATCTTAGTTCTCCAAGCAAGGATCCAACCTAGACCCCCAGCAGTGGAAGCATGGAGTCCTAACGAATGGATCACCAGTGAATTCCCAGACCTATAGATGTATATGCATATGTAGAAGAAAAATAGAGTTTTATGTGGAGTCTTTTTCTTTTACATAATGATATAATCTATGCATTATTCTCCAATTTGCCCTTTTCACTGAATAACATGACATCAATAATTTTTCATGTTGGTGCATACAGATCTACTTCACTGAAAAACAACAAGTCAATCCTAAAGGAAGTAAACTGAATATTCATTGGAAGGATGGATGCTGAAGCTGAAGCTCCAGTTCTTTGGCCACTAGATTTGAAGAGCTAGCTCATTGGAAGAGACCCTGATGCTGGGAAAGATTGAGGGTGAGAGGAGAAGAGGGTGGCAGAGGGTCAGATGGTTGGAGGGCACCACCAACTCAATGGAGAAAAGTTTGAGCAAACTCCAGGAAAAGGTGAAGGACAGGGAAGCCTGGCATGTTGCAGTCCATGGGGTCCAAAGAGTCAAACACAACGGAGGGACTGAACGACAAAGCCTTTATTCCAATTTTTTAAGGACGGTTGAAATTCTTCCCAAGACATCTTCCTTACGAAAAGTTTTCCACGTGCCTGAGCTAAGTGATGTAGGCGAGTCTGATTGAACAGAAACCGTGGTGGCAGCCAGCAGGGCCAGCCCGCGGATACCTCCCTCTGCTAACAGCACACGCCTCACCCTCCCAGGGTCCAGAGGCTTTACAGTCAGAGGTCACGTTCTAAGGAAGGAAGTTCAGGCACTCAGAAATGGGAGGCAACTCACTGGGTTTGCAAATTCTTCATCGATTTGTAACACATTCTCTTGCTGGCTCATTGTCAGTGGGTCAGGAACATTCTGCTTTCTTCTCCTTAAGGGAGTTCATGTCGTGATTGATTCGACACTTGCCTCTAATTGCTGCCCCCCCCTTCCTCAGAAACTAATCGAGCATTTTCCAGGTCAGGTTGCTGTTTAGTCATCTGAACACGAGTCCCCTTCCTCTTGCCATAATCTTTCCCAGGCTGGATTTTTGTCTTTGAAACAATAGGAAATGACAAGGTCTATTTTTCTTTTCTTGAAAGAACTCGATCCATGGAGTCATGAGTTGGAACAGAGAAAGTCCGGGGAATTAATATGCACCCCCGATCGGAAGTGACCAGCTTTCCTGTCTTTGTTCTGCCGAGTCCTGGAGTCTGAGCTCATGATACCCCGGGCAGTTTGCTTACAAGCAGGAAGGCTGCATTTTCACCTCCAGATAAATCCCCATCTGGGTTTTCTGTTGGACCCATTGGAAAGAAATGCAATTAGGCCCTGAGAAGTCTTCAAGCAAAGACTGGAAACCTTCCAAAGAAAGGCTCTGCCAGTTATCAACCTTCGGTCCTTGACATACATTTGCATCATTGGAGAAGTTCATTGTGTCTTAAAGCACCCTCGAGAGTCAGGCCCTAGAAGAGTTTTCTATTAAAAGCTGTTTAATTTTGCCAACAGAAAATTCAGTTGTAATTTGGCAATTTCTAAGATACTGAGACTAACGAGGGGCTTCCTGGGTGGCTCAGTGGGAAAGGATCCACCTGCCAATGCAGGAGACTCAGATTTGGTCCCTGGTCGGGGAAGATCCTACATGCTGGACAACAGCTAATCCCAAGTGCCACAACTATTAAGCCTGAGCCCACAAGGCCTAGAGCCTATCCTCCAGAACAAGGGAAGCCACCTCAACGAGAAGCCCATGAACCACAACTAGAGGATCGCTCCCACTCGACACAACTAGAGAAAAGTCCTCGAAGCAAAGAAGACCCAGCATGGCCAATAAATAAATAATCAAAGAAAGAAAGAAAGAAAATTATATTTAAAAAAGGCTACTGGATAGTGATCGGCAACCTTAAAATGAGGAGAAATTACTATTCCAAGAGCTCGAGGCCTGCGTGGTTGGAGGCCAGGCCCAGCTGATGACTAGCTGTGAGTGGGCTGAAAAGCCTGACCTCAGGGCTTCCCTGACGGCTCAGTGGTAAAGAACCTGCCTGCCAGTGCAGGGGATACAGGTTCGATCTCTGGGTCGGGAAGATACCCCTGGGGAAGGAAATGGCAACCCACTCCAGTCTTCTTCTTGCCTGGGAAATCCCACAGACAGAGGAGCCAGGCGAGCTACAGCTCACTGGGTTGAAAAAGGGTCAGACATGACTTAGTGACTAAACAACAACAAACCTGCTCTCAACACTGACGTTTGCTTCTGGGGGATGGAAGGATGCTGGCCCAAGTGAGTGATTCCGTCTCTACAGCCAGTCCTGTTGCCTGGAGTCCAACTCTTGGGTTTCTGTATCCCGTTAGCCTGAGCCCTCAATGGTCGCCATTCCCAAACATGCACCTCCTGTTCCCACCTCCCGGCCCATTGCTGTGGCTTCCCCTGCCCCCGACTCAGGTTCCCCCACTGCCACCTCTGACAATTCTGCTCATTCCTGAGGGCCCCGTTGAGCACCACCTCCCATCAGCCTCTCCAGCCCATCAGGTAGAACTGTTCTCTCTGGGCTCCCAGGGCCATCTTATTTGACCATTTAACATCACACTCTGGGTTGTGAAGCTGAAGTCTCCAAAGGATAAAGAGAGGGCTTTTGCAGACTTTGTTCCTAGATTCAGCCAAGAGATGGAAGATCCTGAAGGTTAAGAGGAAGAAGAAGGTGGGAGGGGTGGGCCTGGTGAATCAGCCGCTGTTGCCTGGCAGGGTAGGGAGACATGGCCTCGAGGTGAGGAAGGCTTGGCCTGAGGTCTCTCTCTGGACCCTTCCTGGGGGGAGGCGGGTGCTGCTAGCCGATTGGGTCAGGAAGAACATGGAGGCTGGCTTATCTAGAAAGCTGTGCGCTTCTCAGGAGGCAAAAGAAGGGGAATGTACAGCAGCTTCTGCTGTAAGACAAGTGACAGGGCAAAAGGCCCCTGTGGGCTGTTTCCCCCCTGGGGCAGGGAAGGTGGACCAGATGGCTGGGGCTGCGGTTCTGCAGGGATCAGGGCCCACAAAGACTGGAAGGCATCAAGGCCTGCCATAAGGACAGAGTCCGCAGGGCTTGGAGACTAGCAAGGTGTGGAGGTGTCCCCAGAAAAGTGAGTGGGAGTAGGTGGCAACTTTGTCCCACGTTTCTGTGCCCAGATTAATTTTTATTTATTTATATTTTAAACTTTTTATTTTGTATTGGGATACAGCCAATGAACAATGTTGTGAGTTTCAGGGGAACAGCAAAGAGACTCAGCCATGCACACACATCCTGCGCCTGGGATGTGGATCCTATGACACCCTAGGTTGGTCATGAAATATCCTCTCCGTTTCATTGCAGTGAGCTGGGCTTGGCTTTCCCTGTCTGACTGAACACTCTGGCTCAGCATCGCCCAGCAGAGCTGCCTACACCATCCAAGACGGGAGCCACTGGCCACGTGGCCACTGACTCACTAGCGTGACTGAGGAGCTGACTTTTAAATGCTATTAACTGATTTTGGTGTAAGATTAGCCAGGCACATGTGGCCGCTGGCTCCGTGTTGGACGATCAGCATCGTGTTTAGACACTGTGTCATTCATTCTCAAGGGAACCCGGCGCTGCCCTTGCAGGGAGGTGCCTGCTGACTTAAAATTCCTTTTGTGATGGCCTTGGACAATTATTAGCTGGCTTCCTGCATTTTCCTTTACCTGGCTGATATTATCATGCCTCTTTCTTGCCTTATTTCCAGCTATAGACCAGTATGGAATTTAGTCGACAGGGCATTTAGCTGGAGTGTTTATTTAGGATTTAATCTCTGAGGCTACGGGCCAGTCATGGGATGGAGTTTGGCCAACTCTGCACTGGTGGTTAGGCTTACAATTGGCTTCTTAAAACCAAACTGACCACAGTTCCGGGTTTATGACTATCTTGCCAACACTGGGCCTAGCCTTTCAGGTCCAAGTGGGCGACTTCACAATGGACTTGGCTGAAGAATCCAAGGAAGGTCAGGCCTTGACACTCTCCTGGGAGCTCTGCGGACAATCATTTCCTCCTCCAAACTCCGCTCTGTGGCAGGGTTGGGGGCTGCCTTGTTGTCCTCTACAGCAGCTCATTCTTATTTTGCCCTTGAGTTCTGTCCCATCCTCTGAGGACAGTGTAACTGATGAAGTTTTGGCCATGCTGGATGCTGAAACTCAGGAGGAAGAAATAATTGATGATGAAAGCTTTCGTTTTTTAAATGCAGTTTAAAATTTTTTATTTATTTATTTTTGGCTGTTCTGGGGCTTCACTGGTTCATGGGCTTTTCTCCGGTGCAGCAAGTGAGGGCTACTCTCTCGTTGCAGCTCGCTGGCTTCTCATTGCAATGGCTTCTCTTGTTGCAGAGCACGGGCTCTAGGTGTTCGAGCTTCAGTAGTTGCATTTTGAGGGCTCAACAGCTGTGGCACACTGACTTAATTGCTCCACAGCATGTGAAATTTTCCCGGACCAAGCATCGAACCTGTGTCCCCTGTGTTGGCAAGTGGACTCCTATTCACTGTACCACCAGGGAAGTCCAGTTTCCCAAGACTTCTGAACAAGTGGCTTATTGAAGCAGTGCTCTTAGGAGAAATACTTCTAAGAAAATTGCTGTGGTCTGAATGTTTGTGTCCCCCCCAAATTCACATTCACATCCTAAGTCCCAGAAGTAAAGCCTCCAGAAGATTTTTTTTTTTTGGCCATATCACATGGCAAGTAGGATTTTAGTTCCCCAACAAAGAATGGAACCCACACCCTCTGCATTGGAAGCTTGGAATCTCAACCACTGGACTACCAGGGAAATCCCTCTGGAAGTTTCTAGATCAAAAACATGGAGCCCTCATGAATGAGATTAGTGCCCTTATAATAGAGACCCTACAAAGTTCCCTGTGTCCCTTACATCGTGTGAGAACACAGCGGGAAGTCTGCAACCCAGAAGAGGGCCCTCCCCCCACCATGCTGACACCTTGAGTTTGGACTTCCAGCCTCCAGACTGTGAGGACGATATTTCTAATTTTTATAGGCTACTTAGTCTGTGGGATTTTTGTTATAGCAGCCCAAGCAGACTCAGACAGAAATGTGCTCACTCAGTCATGTCTGACTCTTTGCAATCCCATGGACTATAGCCTGCCAGGCCCCTCTGTCCATGGGATTTTCCAGGCAAGAATACTGGAGTGGGTTGCCATTTCCTCCTCCAGGGGATCTTCCTAACCCAGGGATCAAACCAGGGTCTCCTGCATTGCAGGCAGATTCTTTACTGTCTGAGCCACCAGGGAAGCCCTAAGACAGAATTGGTGAAGGGCAGTTCTCTGCAAAAGAGGACAGCTGTGGGCTACTCTCAGCCACCCTCACACAGCTGGGGTGGCGCCAGCTCTGGTGCAGGGTTCTGGGTGCCCATCTGTGGGGTCGTCAGTGGGACCCCTCACAGGTCCTCCCAGGAATTCCTTGGCCGCTGGCTGTGCGCGGCTTCCCTGGTGGCTCAGAGGGTAAAGTGTCTGCCTGCAATGCTGGAGACCTGGGTTCAGTCCCTGGGTTGGGAAGATCCCCTGGAGAAGGAAATAGCAACCCACTCCGGTATTCATGCCTGGAAGTCACCACAGACGGAGGAGACTGGTAGGCTACTGTCCATGGGATCACAAAGAGTTGCACACGACTGAGCAACTTCACTTCTCTGGCTGTGTGCTCCTTCTCCCTGAAGCAGCGAGTGCCCCAACATCGACAGCAAGAGCGGCCTGGCTAACAAGCTCTGTGAACCCAGGAGGACTGAAGTTTACAGCAGGCGGCTCCCATTTTCAAAGTCAGCGTTTGCAGCAAGCAGGTTTGAGGCAGTGACATGGGCAAACCTCCCACTGAGAGCTGGCCTCTTTTCACAGGACTTCCGGGACCCCACCACTTGGAAACCATGGGGTGGCTGTGGCCCAGACTTGCACAAAGCTTAGAAGCACTAGCCTATGAGTGCCCTGCACTCTTTGGGTGGAATTCCACCCGGGAGCTTCCACCAGCCACCATGCTCCATCAGCAACCCCGGATCCAAGGCTGCTTTAGTCCTTTCCTTCCTGGGCTTGGTGCCCATCCAAACACATTCTCAGCTGGACTCCTCAGCTTCCTTCTTTGAGAAGACCGTGGCATTCTTCTCTTTGGCTTGGAAAACGCAGACTAACAACTTATTGCATTTGCACAAGCCAAAGACTCCCCTTCACCTTGACTGGCCTGTTTTCCAGCTGTCTCTTCGGGGGTCCTGGGGGGGTATGCATGCGTGTGGGGGTTGGGGGGAGACACGGATAAGAGAAGAACCATCGTGGCATTCAACAAGAGCTTTGAGACTGAGGTCAATGTGGGCGCAGCTCAGCTGGAAAAGTGAAAACCTTCAGCTGCCATGTTCTCTTTAGACTCAGAATCATCAGCTGAAGGTAGTTATGTTCACAGAGCCATAGAAGATGCTGCTTGGGAATTAGAACTAAAGACCATGGCGGGAGGCTGTTCTGGGAGCCGAGACAGCACTGAAGTGCCTCTTGCTGAGCTCAGGAAATAAAAGGACAAGGGTTCTCTTTGATTAGAACAGAATTCTCATGAAGAATTTAAACAATGGAGCCATATGTTCATTCTCTGCTATGACCTGGAAGAGATTTATCTCTAATGACAGATTGAAAGCGAGTCATCCCGCCCTGTCAACTTCTCCCAATCCCCTATGTTATAGATGGACATCTCGGGTCCCCGGAGGTGCTGAGGGGTTTCAGCCTCTGCCCACAGCACCCCAGCCTGTCCATATGACACCTCTGTGGACCGAGCCCTACCCTCCTACCTTCTCGGGTAAGTGTAAATTGACATTGTGAAATTGACAGAAGCGAGAGCAAGAGCAGGGTTCCTGTAGCTGCATGGAATCCACCTAATGCCTAATCAACTGTATCTGCAGTTGTCTCTTGCATGTAGTCTCTTTTCTTTTTCTGGCTGCACTGTGAGCAGTATATGAAATCTTAGTTCCCGACCAAACCTGCACCTCTTGCGTTGGAAGGCATTGGAGTTTTAATTATGGAACTGCTGAGGAAGTCCCTTTGTAGTTACACATGAATGTTTACAGCAGTACTAATCACAGTAGCCCAAAGTGGAAGCAACCCGGATGTCTACAAATAGATGAATGAATGAACTTAATGTAGTCTATCCATATGTGAAAGTGTTAGTTGCTCAGTCAGGTCCTACTCTTTGCAACCCCACGGAATGTAGCCTGCCAGGATCCTCTGTCCATGTAATTCTCCAGAAAAGAATACTGGAGTCAGTAGCCATTCCCTTCTTCAGGGGATCTTCCCAACTCTGGGATTGAACCAGGTCTCCTGCATTGCAGATTCTTTATTGTCTGAGGCATGAGGAAAGCCTGGTTTATCCATACAGTGGAATATTATTCAGCCATAAAAAGGAAGAAAGGAAAAGGAAGAAATTCATGTCACAGCATGAATGAACTTGAAGACATTATGCTAATGAAAGAAGCCAGTGGCTAAACATTTCATTTACATGTGTGATTCCCTTTATATGAACTACCCAGAATAACTAAATGCACAGAGACACAGGGGCTGGAGGAAGGAGGGAATTGGGAGTGACTGCTTAATGGGGAAGGGGCTTTATTTTCTGGTATTGAAAATGTTTCAAAATTAGTAGAAGGGGCTTCCCTGGTGGCTCAGATGGTAAAGAGTCTGCCTGCAATTCGGGCAACTTGGTTTCGATCCCTGGCTCAGGAAGATCCTCTAGAGAAGGGAATGGCAACCCACTCCAGAATTCTTGCCTGGAAAATCCCATGGGAGAAGCCTGGCAGCCTATAGTCCATGGGGTCACAAAGAGTCATACATGACTGAGCAGCATCACTTTGGAATTAGGTAGAAGCAGTGACCCTACCACCTTGTGAATGTATCAAAAGCCACTGAACTATGTGCCTTAAAGAGGTTAATTTTACTTCACGCGAATTTCAACTTTGTGGTAGACTAAAAGTTTGTGTACCTTAAAACTCATGTTAAAACCTAACACCCAATGTGATGGTATTTGGAGGTGGGACCTTTGAGAAGTAATTAGGTCATGACGGCAGAGCCCTCATGGATAAGACTAGCACCGTTATAAAGGAGACCTCCAGCTTCCTGGGTGGCTCAGTGGTAAAGAATCTACCTGCCAATGCAGGAGATGCAGGATCAATTCATGGGACAGGAAGATCCCCTGAAGAAGGAAATGGCAACTCACTCTAGTAGTTTTGCCTAGAAAATCCCATGGACAGGAGCCTGGCGGGTTTCAGTCCATTGGGTCACAAAGAGTCAGACATAACGGAGCAACTGAGCATGAACCAAAGGAGACCTGCCATTCAGTCTATGGTGGTTTTGTAACAGCAGCTAGAATGAACTAAGACTAACTGAATTATAAAAAAAAACAAAACAAAGCAAAATGCAGCTGCTCCCCAGACTGGGGAGCCAGACTGGTTGATGAGAGAGAGACAGGCCCTTCCCTCCACACCCACCTCCTCTATGTTACTCAGATGGGCCTTCCACCCTCAGGATCAGGGGACTGAGAGGGAAATGCCTTCTATCCTATCTGTTGTTACCTGGGATACTGAGGAAACAGCTAGGATTTCCTCCTCACCTTACCACTGAGTCAGCTCCAGCACTTTGTACCATGTGACTTGGCCCCAAAACTTAACCTGTCAACCTTCAGCCTCCTCAACAACTTATACCTGCTTGCAGGGTTGATGTGATGATGAAGTAAGATAAGGGGGGAGACCTCGTTGGTAGTCAGCATATGAGAAGATTTGACACCATCGTTTTTATGCTCTAAGTACCTCTGGGACAAGAAAGAAAAAAATAATTATTTTCTTGTTCTACTTCACCGCTATAAACCTCCTATCCACCAGGGGGAGCCGTCTAAAGGAAAACATCACCAGTTCTTCCATCCGGAATCTGTTTCCTTAACTCTTTTCCCTCTATTCCTTCACCTGCTCCTCCTCCCAAGATGGTAGGATCCATTTTTTATAACTTGAAAACTAACTCCACTTGATCCTTGCCCACAGTACTGCTAGGGAAATCCAGTTAATTGTTTTTAGTACCTTAAACTCTAAGCCTGGAGTCAGTAAGCTTTTCTGTACTGGGCAAGGAGTAAATATTATGTTAGTCACTCAGTTCAGTTTAGTTCAGTCACTCAGTCGTGTCTGACTCTTTGGGATTCCCATGGACTGCAGCACACCAGGCCACCCTGCCCATCACCAACTCCCAGAGCTTACTCAAACTCATATCCATTGAGTCGGTGATGTCATCCAATCATTTCATCCACTGTCGTCCCCGTCTCCTCCTGCCTTCAGTCTTTCCCAGCATCAGGGTCTTTTCCAATGAGTCAATTCTTTGCATCAGGTGGCCAAAGTACTGGAGTTTCAGCTTCAGCATCAGTCCTTCCAATGAACACTCAGGACTGATCTCCTTTAGGATGGACTGGTTGGATCTCCTTGCAGTCCAAGGGACTCTCAAGAGTCTTCTCCAACACCACAGTTCAAAAGCATCAATTCTTCGGTGCTCAGTCTTCTTTATAGTCCAACTCTCACATCCATACATGACTACTGGAAAAACCATAGCTTTGGCTAGACAGACCTTTGTTGGCAAAGTAATGTCTCTGCTTTTTAATATGCTGTCTAGGTTGGTCATAACTTTTCTTCCCAGGAGTAAACATCTTTTAATTTCATGGCTGCAGTCACCATCTGCAGTGAGTTTGGAGCCCCCCAAGAAGTCTGACACTGTTTCCACTGTTTCTGCATTTATTTCCCATTAAGTGATGGGACCAGATGCCATGATCTTAGGTCATGATGGCAGAACCTTCATGGATAAGAGTTGAGTTTTAAGCCAACTTTTTCGCTTTTCTCTTTCACTTTCATCAAGAGGCTCTTTAGTTCTTCACTTTCTGCCATAAGAGTGGTGTCACCTGCATATCTGAGGTTACTGATATTTCTCCCAGCATCTTGACTCCAGCTTGTGCTTCATTCATTAGTCACTCAGTCATGTTATTAGTCACTCAGTTATATCCAACTCTTTGTGACTTGATGGACTGTAGCCCACCAGGCTCCTCTGTCCATGGGATTCTCCAGGCAAGAATACTAGAATGGGTTGCCATTCCCTTCTTCAGAGGATCTTCCCAACCCAGAGATCAAACCTGGGTCTCCTGCATTGCAGGCAGATTCTTTACCATTTGAGGCATGAATGAAACCCCATTGTAAACCATTGTTGTTTTAGTCACTAAACTGTGCCCAACTCTTTTGTGACAGCCCCCCCCCCATGGATTGTCTCCACATTGGGAGAGAGATTCTTTATCACTGAGCCATGTAAACCATAATTTATTTATAAAGTCAAGACCAAATCCAGTCTACTGCCTGTTTCATACAGTCCATGAGCTAAGAATGGCTTTTACATTTTAAAATAATTTATTAAGAATATATGACATGTGAAACTTCATTAATTTCAAATTTCAGTTTCCACAAATAAAGTCTTATTGAAACACAGCTGTGTTCATCCTTTATGTATTAGCTGTGGTTGTTTTTGAGTTCCAGTGGCAGAGGTGAGTAGCGGTGGTAGACACTATCTGGCCAGAAATGCCTAAAATATTTATTATCTTCACCTTAATTTTTTTTTTTTGCCAACCCTTACCCTAAACATAATACCACCAGTGAGCCTGAGGTCACTCAACTCATGCTTGCCATCTTGAATATTAGTATAATTTCTTAATGAATAGACAGAGATCTTCTAAATATCCATCTGTAAAATGAGAAGGACAGCATCATCGCATGAAGTTGTCTTGAGTATTAAATAATTTAATGCGTGAAAAGCAACTAGAACAGTGCCTGGCATTATAAGTGCTCGATAAATGTAAACTCTAGTTCTGTTAGCATCTACACATGAATTTAAATAAATAACAGAAGACAAAGACTTCTTCCCTCCAAATTTATTTTGAGATGTGCTGTAAACAGTTTGAAATGTCCCTTTAAGACTTTCTGGCTTCCTCAGTATTGGATGGCATGACAAATTCTCCTTCACAGAAGGTACAAGTGGAACAGAGCTGGAGGGGCTTTTGGAACCTTCCCTCTTCAGAAAGTGTGCTCACATCACGATGTATCTGGCGTTCAGTAGAACTGGCCCATGTTTCTTGGGAGTGAAGTGTCCAAACCACTGTTCATCCATATTTCCTGGATGATCTGTTCCCTGCGCTCAATCCTTTCTGCCAGCTCTGCAGCCTCTATGGAACTGTAGACAGGATATGTAGTCCTACAAAATCCTGACAGTTCCCCTGGAAAATCGGAGTCAGAGGAGTCCTCCTCCCCCTCCTCATCCTGGCTGTCCTCCTCGGCCTTGTCACTTCCTGGCACCAGGTGCTCCCTTGCCAGCTGCAGCTCCTGGAAGTCCTTGGTGCAGGACACTCTGATGACCAACGCACACAACGTGAGTGCCAGACCAACGCAGACACTGGACACAAACAGCAGGGCGGCTCTCTCGGGATGGGCTGTAAAGGAAAGGGAACACGTCAGGTCCTGGAGGAGCTGTCAGCCTTCACCAGGCCTAAGTCCCATAGAAACAGGTGTGTGCTCAGGCAGGAGGATAATGCAGAATCCCAATCCTGGACCGAATCTCTGAGACCATCCACACCTAACTGAGCATATACCCCTACTAATTAAAAAGAAAAAAGAGGTTTGGAGCATGTATGGAGTCAATATATGTTTGTTTATGAGAGGACATGTAGCAAAGGACCTGAGAAACCGGACCCTCCCGAGTTCAGATGTAGACCTCCCACTCACTAGCTCTGTGACTTTTGGCAAATTACATCACCCCTCCATGCCTCAGTTTTTTCCACCTATAAAATGGAGCCAAAAGCCCCTTTGTATTATAAAGTTGAGATACTTTCTATGACACTCTCAGAACACTCAACGACACGTAACAAATGTTTAAGAAGCTGTTAGCTATTATTACTAGTAGTAAACTTTGAAAAATGAATTACATATAAAGTATGAGTGTGAGTCCTAAGATATTAAATGTTACACAGTATAATATCTTTCAGGTTAAAAAATAAATATAAATAAAGGTTCTGGTAATGAAAGTTCAACATCCAAATAATCGTATAATAGGAATAGAAGTAATGCTAATTTGTACTATGTACCCTGGTCTAAATCCTAACATATGTTTAATCCTTACATTAACCCTATGTGGAAAGGACTATTCCTCTTCAGCTCTGTACCCCCTGAGGTGCTAGCATTTCCATTTGGGTAAGTAACAATCCAGTTAACTCTCTTATAATTATAGATCAGGAGTTGACAGATTTTTTTCCTGAAAAGGGTTAGATAGGACATCTTTTAGGCTTCGTGGGCCCCAGGATCTGTGTTGCAACTTCTCAGCTGTGCTGCTGTGACATGAAAGGTGATACAGGGATGGCTGTATTCTAATAAAATTTTATTTACAAAACTGGCCCATGGGCTGCACTTAGTGAGTCCCCGTATAGAGACTCACACTGAGGTCAAGGGGTGTCATGGGGAGCCACCTGAGTTCATTTGGCTTCTTTAGGTGGAGCCAGCACAGGAACTCAGCTCCTGAGCTGTGAGCAATTTGTGAGATGTACACCTAGAACCACTGGGACATGCTCCTACGTCTCGACAGAGCCACCCTCCTCCAGCACAGGGCCCCCTGTTCACTGCACTTGAGTAACGACGGTTGTCTCTGCTGCCTTAGTCCTTTCCAGAGATGTAGACTGGAGGTTCAGATCCCGACAGCTGTTACGTTTCATGTCCAGTCAAGAAACCCAGCCCCTGTGATCTGACAGGAGAGCTCTAAGTGGGGCATGTTATCGTCTTGAAACCTGAAACTTCCCCAGTCGGCTTCCTTCACTTGCGGCTCAAGTCACTGGTGAAATCACCAGCCTAAATGTTCTTTGTTGCCATCAGTCCTCTGAGCACAATCCCATCACTCTCCCTAAGTCACAGAAGTCTGAACGCAAAGCTGATTTTGGCAGGGAGAGGGGCAGTGAGCTGCGTCTGCAATGCAGACAATATAACATTAAAATTAGTAAGTTTTATATTAAAACATTATAAAAATAAAAACAACATATTTTTCCCAAGAGTTAAGGTTATTTTGATCCTCGAAGTGTTGTTAGTCACTCAGTCCTAACTCTCTGCGACCCTATGGACTGCAACCCACCAAGTTCCTCTGTCTATGGAATTCTCCAGGCAGGAATACTAGAGTGGGATGCCATTCCCTTCTCCAGGGGATCTTCCCAACCCAGGTATGGAACCCACATCACCTGCACTGCAGGCAGATTCTCTGCTGTCTGAGCCACCAGGGAATCCCCAAGGTAGTTTGAAGATCTGGTCGACCAGAGGCACATCTTTCGTGTTCTATTTCTGTGAGTGGTGGTAGAATGGGGATTGGGAGATGCTGGCATTTGGGACACAGTCGTGAAGCCATTAAGCCAGAATATTAATTACACCAAATGATGCTAAGACCTGAGGCCCTGATCTGAGGGGCCAAATCCTTTCTCCTTCTCCTCTTGCGTGTCAAAGCCTCTGCTGGGAGTAGACTCACTGCTCCTGACTCCACTCTCACCTTCCTTTCCTTCGAATCCTCCTCCTGCCCATCCCACCACCTCGCCCCGCCCCCACCCCCCGCACTAAACCTCCTGATCATTGTCCTCTCCGATCTCTCCTGTCCTCATGGTTCTGATACGGGCTTTCAGCGCAGCTACAATTCAGCTTCCCCTTCTCCTGGCTTCCCTTGTGGCTCAGCTGGTAAAGAATCCGCCTGCAATTCGGGAGACCAGGGTTCGACCCCTGGGTTGGGAAGATCCCCTGGAGAAGGGAAAGGCTACCCACTCCAGGATTCTGGCCTGGAGAATTCCACGGACAGTCCATGGGTTCGCAAAGAGTCAGACATGACTGAGCGACTTTCACGTTCTCCCGGGAAAGAGTAAAGAGCCCACGACAACCAGGCCTGTAACGTCACCTCCTGCCATGCCTGCAAGGGTTGCTGCTGATGGCAAAGCAGACTCCCACCCTCTTGTGACCTTTCCCAGCCAGCCCCGTTCAGGACAAGCCCCGTTCAGGACAAGCCAGTTCCGGGCAGAAATATCCCATGTTTTTCAAGCTTCTGGGAAACAATAATCTGCCAGAGCCCCCTTCTCTCCTTGCCCACAAAGTCTCATGGGCGGACAAGGGCCTCAGGCCAGGACAGAGGAGGTCTGTCTCTGCTCCACACAGGTGCTAACTATGGGCTAGTTATTGTCCCTCCTTCCTTCCTTTCTCTCTCTTTCCTTCCCCAATCCCATTTCTTTTTAAAGAATTAAACTAACCATGCTGTTGTTTAGTAGCCAAGTTGTGTCAGACTAGTTGCAATCCCATGAACTACAGCCTGCCAGGCTCCTCTGTCCATGGGATTCTCCAGGCAAGGACACTGGAGTGGGTTGCCAATTCCTTCTCCAGGGGATCTTCCCAACCCAGGGATCAAACCCACGTCTCCTACTTGGCAGGTGGGTTCTTTACCTCAGAGCCACCAAGGAATCCTTAGGATATGACACATTCTCTTTATCAGTCAATACATGGCCTTCCTTTGTATTTATTGATTTAATGAAGCAATTTAAATTCTGTCATCAGCACCTGTGCTGTGAATAAGCCCTGAGTGGGAGTTGGACCTTAACAATACCTGTGTCTAACCTGTGGGTTCCCCTCCCCTCAGCTTCCCCCCACATCAAGGTAACTACCACCTGCACTCCATGGTCACTAATCCCCTGCTTGCCTTTTTAATATAGCTTTCTGCATCTCCATGTATTCCTAAAAGCTTTATGAAAACGGCATAACATTACAGATTACTGTCTGGGCTTTAACAGTACATGGCTGCATGCTACTCCGCTGTCTTGATTGCTCTGTGCTTTGTTCACGCAGTCACCCGTGGTGGGCATCCGGGGGGCTGCCAGGTTTCCTTCTGTGGGCCTTGTAGCTGTGACCATTCCTGCAAATCTCCCTGGTCAACACGTGCAAATGTTTCTCTCCGGTGCTAACCTAGGAGGGCAACTGAATGAGTGGCAAGATGTGTGATTTTGGGGAAATATGGCCAGGGTGGCTTCTGGAGTGGCTGCAATGCCTGAGAAATCTCGTGACTCCTTGTCTTCTCCAGCACTAGGTATGGACAGGATTCTAACTTTTCCCAATCGTATGGGTATAAAACTGTATCCCACTGTGGCTTGACTTATATTTATTTCCCCGATCCCCAATTATGTATACATCTCTTCAGATGCTTACCTAGTCTCTCTTGTCAAAATGCTGGCTCATGTCACTTGCCCACTTTTAGAACTGGGTCTGTGCTAGGTATATATATATATATATATATATATACACATACACATACAGTTTCCATATATTGTTGACATTAGTTGTTAGACAGCATATACATGGTGAATGACCTGTATTTTCCTATCATTAAGATGTCTTTGGATCTAGTGAATTTATCTAAAAAACAGGAAGGATAACACTTCTCTACCTTTCCCGCCCCCAGCTGGTCTCCTCTATCCTTTCCTGCCCTCCTTATCTACCTTCCCATTGGGATTGTAATCTTTTTAAAAATGCACGTCAGATCGCATCCTTGTCCTACTTAAAACCTATAACCCTCTCTCTCTGCCTATAAGATAAAAAGCAAACCCTGACCATCGCCTGTGAAGCTTGCTAGAACCTGCCCGGTGCAACCAGCCTCCTCAAGTTCAACTCCAAAGACTCGAGCCCCCGCTTTCTGCTTTCCAGCCCACTGGCCTCTCTCCAGCCCTCACGGGGGCCAGATAACTTGGCACCTTGGTGCTTTTGCACGTGCCGTTCCTTCTGCCTGAAATGTTCTTTCTCCCCCTCTTCATCCAGGCCTCTGTGCCCCATGCCCAGCCTGGACTCAGTCCCTCGTCATTAGGGCTCATAGCCTCTCGAAGGTCGCCAAGTTGCTGAGCGTATTTTGTCCTTTCTCACCCCAAAGAATGCAAGCTCCCTGAGCGCTGGGGCTGAATGGCCTTGTTCTTCACCCAATCTCCAGTGCCTAGTCCTAACTGAGGTGACACAGCTCTCTGCTTAGTGCTGGAAGGGAGGGGCCATGGGTCTACAGCACTAGGCTTGGTGGCCTGGGGTCGGAGGCTCCATGAATTTAGCTGCCTTTCTTCCTCTCCCCCACTGCTCTGGGGGTGGGCGTGCGTGGGGGTGGGGATCTGGATTCTCATACCACCAGAGGTTCTCACCCCTCAGACCCTAGGCACCTCTGGTTCCTGTGGACCTCCTGCCAGGTGATCACCCTAAAGGCCATTATACTGAGTCTGCTGAGATTCAATGATCAAAGATGGAAAACGTGGCAACTCTTGGGCCAGCCAACTGGAATCGAGGCTTCCTAGTCAACTGAAGCAACTAGTCTGCAGTTACAGAATCACAGATGTTAGCTGATGGAGCCATGGCTGTGACTGGCCCAGTTCCTCCTGTTTTCACTTGCCCAAAGCCACCTCCCAGCTGGGAACCAACCTCAGGTCAGAACTCTCTCCAGAGCCCCAGGCTCTACACTAAGAGGACGCCGTGTGTTTTCTAAAATCAACTGGGCCACTGTAGGCTTTTGTGACCCCTTTGCCTACCACGCGTGTGCATGCTCAGTTGCTTCAGTCATGTCTGACTCTTTGCAACCCAATGGGCCATAGGCCATGGGATTCTCCAGGCAAGAATACCCATGGAGTGGGTTGCCATGCCCTCCTCCAGGGGACCTTCCTGACCCAGGGTTCTGGGAGATCTAAGAACCTGCATCTCTTACATCTCCTGCACTGATGTTAGGGACAGCTGGGTTCTTTACCACTAGCACCACCAGGAAAGCCCTTTCCTATTATAAATGCTGTTAAAATAAAGGCATTAGCCTCCTTGTTAAACAGAATCTTCACACTGTGCTGTTGTTGGTCTTGCTCTCATTTGGCCTTAGTTCCTTGCAGCTCCAGTGAATGACTTGAATTTCATCAGCGGTAGCAAGCCCTGGGGAGTCTCACCAAGGTGGCCTGTGGCCTTTAAGGTCCCTTGACCCTTAGAACTCTGGTCTGCAGCCAACACAGCTCCAGCCCAAACTTACTGTGTCTAAATAAGACATCAAGGGACTGGGCAAGAGTTCCATCCTGGGGGGCCCTGCTACCGTCAGGTGAAAGCACAAGGCATGCTGGGCCTGGTCTGCCGGCACTTAGGGATGTGATAATAACTTTCTGTCATGGAACCAAAGATTAGAGGCCGTGGGAACACTTCAGAACCCACACCTCCGTGACAAGGTGGTGCTGATTTCCCATCCTTCTCCCTGACAGGGGATCATGTAACTCCAACTTCGGAATGTGTTATGATACTTCTGTTTCATTGTGGGTCTGTCTGATATCCTGGAGCTCCTTTCACATGAAACAATGACGCCCTCCCAATGCAGGAGAAATGCTGCATTCTCAGCTATGGCCCCAGTTACCCCCATGCACCCCAGAAGTCCACAGTGAGCTCTGACAGAGGCCAAGGACACACACAGGCCCAAGTCCAAGGCAGGGTCAGAAACACTAGGCTGTGGAGGGCAGGAATCATTAATAAAATGCTCGCTAGATGGAATGGAAGACATCTGAGCAAGACTAAATAAATATCCTTTGACACAATCTTCAGCTGAGCCAGCTAACAAAGTCACTTCCCCAAATCTCCAACACACATACACACACACACACACTCACACACAGAGACACACACACACATCCATCCCTTTCCATTTCCCTAACTTTAAAAATTTTCTATGAGCTTCTGCAGACCTATGGTCTAAATTCTAGAATGAATTCAATAAATACATCTATATTATTGAGAAGAGGGTAAATTCAAACGTGGGCTTCCCTAGTGGCACTGTGGTAAAGAATTTGCCTGCCAATGCAGGAGACACTGGAGACATGGGTTCGATCCTTGGGTCAGGAAGAGCCCCCGGAGAAGGGAATGGCAACCCACTCCAGTATTCTTGCCTGGAAAATTCCCTGGACAGAGGAACCTAGTGTAGTCCATGGGGTCACAAAGAGTCAGACACAACTGCGCGACTGAGCACACACAAATTCAAACATTCCTATGAAGATGTCTCATTCAAATGGCTCAAAGAGAAATCATTCATCAGGAACCCTTCTGTATCCGTTCCACCAGCCTCTGTGTCTCCACATCCTGGGATAAGCCCCTTGATTCTGGGTTCTAGTCTGTTGGCCCCCCACGTGGACTTGGCTACACTAATGTGACAGAGATATCTGTAGTGTGAACTGAAGACATGTCCTTTTGATTTGCTCAGTCTGTTGTCTACTTGGTGATTTTGCCAGAATCTTCTCAGCTCACTCTTGGCAGCTTCTGTTGGGACCTCTCCAGTCGGAAGGCCTCCTCCTTTCAGTGGGTGCCCAGGGAGCCTAGTCCAGCCTTCAGATCACATCCCTACATCGAGGGTGAAGATGCCACTGACAGCGGGCTGGGGCACCACTTTCTAGTGATGATGAAGGTGATACTCTCATCATGCAATGCTCATGTTGAAATGGCTCAGCCTAGGGTCCTGCCCTTCACTGCAATGTGCTGGCCTAACCAGTGAGAAGA
Source organism: Antilocapra americana (assembly GCA_007570785.1). Classification (NCBI taxonomy): domain Eukaryota; kingdom Metazoa; phylum Chordata; class Mammalia; order Artiodactyla; family Antilocapridae; genus Antilocapra; species Antilocapra americana. The sequence goes on along the minus strand of ML664172.1, from coordinate 2,128,607 downwards.
ATGCTGTGAGCTGGGGACCATTCAGAAGAACCACCCAAAGATTAACAAGCCCAGACAATTCACAGGCAAGGGCATAGGCCCCTGTCCCCCTAAGACTTTGTGAGCCTCTGTGATTTGATGAATGAACTTCTAGTAGCAGCTCCGTTTCATTAACATCTGACACAGCACATTCAGAGTTTCTCTTTGACATGAAATTTTGGCTTGGCCTCAGAATGTGCCTAAACATCCCTCAATAAAACCCAATAACCCACCGAGTCTGTATGTTCCTTAAAAATTGGATACCTACAAACAGCAAATACAGAATGATGATAAGATACAGGATAGCTCATGAGACCAGAGGGGGACTCAGCATCTGTTCACTAATTAACTGTTAACTGTATATCTGCTTGGTGCCAGCTCTGTCTCAGCCACTAGGGTATGGCAATGACTAGGATGACAAACATCTGCAGTTGAAACCTTAATGTCTAGTGGAGAGATGGGTGCCTAATAAGTAAATCTCTCCAGTGACTTCTGGTGCTGATGCTGAAGCTGAAGCTCCGATACTCTGGGTACCTGATGCAAAGAGCTAACTCATTGGAAAAGACCCTGATACTCTGAAAGATCGAGGGCAGAAGGAGAAGGGGGCAGCAAGAAGGATGAGATGGTTAGATAACGTCACTGACTCAATGGACATGAGTTTGAGCAAATTCCGGGAGATAGCAAAGGACAGGGAAGCTGGGCATGCTGCAGTCCATGGGGTCGCAAAGGGTTGGGCATGACTTAGTGACTGAACAACAACAACAGCAACAACTGGGAGCGGTAAGTGTGTAAGAGGATAGACAGGGATGGAGGGAGGCTAATTCAGGTCACTTGAGGATGAGGTTTCCATCCTTCAAAATTGTGAAGGGCACATGTCTCTCTTGGAGAAGTTGGAGGGCAGGTTTTGTATCTGTTGAGTTGGAGCCTGCCCTGCTGCTGGGCAGTCAGTGTCCTCAGGCACATGGCTCAACTCCTCTGAGTCTCAGCTTCCTTGTGTGCAGAAGAAGGGATGAGTCCCTCTCTCAGGGTCACCACTATGTATTGTGACCTCTGAAATTCATGCACCGAAGCCTTAACCCCCAATGTGACTATACTTGGAGACAGAACCTATAAGGTGGTAATTAAGTTTCAATGGGGTCATAAAGGTGGGGCCCTGATCCAACAGGATTAGTGTCCTTATAAGTAGAGACACCAAATGGAATCTAAAATATGACACAAATGAACTTATCTACAGAACAGACTCACAGACATAGAGAATGGGCTTGTGGTTGCCCACAAGTGGGAGGGGAAGGGTGGTGGAGGGTTGGACTGGGAGTTTGGGATTAGCAAATGCAAACTATCATATATAGGATGGGTAAACAACAAGATCCTAGTGTACAGCACAGGGAACTACATTAAATAGCCTGTGATAAACCATAATGGAAATGAACATGAAAAAGAATGAATATATATATTAATATATGTATAACTAAATCACTTTGATTACAGCAGAAATTAACACAATACTTTAAATCAACTATATTTCAGTTTAAAAAAAAAGAAGACACACGTAGGGTTTTCTTTCTCTCTTTCCCTCCTTGCTGTGTGAGGACATAGGGAAAGGTTGTCTACAAGCCATGAAGACAGCCCTCACTAGGCACCAAGCCTGCTGGAACCTTGATCATGGCCTTCAAGCCAGAAAGAAAATACATTTCTCTTGTTTAAGCCACCCAGTCCATGGTCTCTTGTTAAGAGCTGAACAAGACAGTTGTTGACAAGAACGGCACAGCCCAGAGTGGCCGCAGCACATAAGCAGCCTGGTGTGAAGCCTCTGTGTGAAGGATTTTCATATTGCCTTTCCACCAAGGGGCTCTCTAAGGACTTTGAAAATATGGGATATTCTCAACCATAAAAATCCTTACATCTCTTAAGTTTGACAGAAACCAGGAACAGAAATGGGATGGTAGCTAGAAAGGAGAGGATTCTCAACAACCACACCACCACCACCACCACACGGGGAGAATATTGGTAAGAAGGTCCCAAGATGATTCCAGCTCCTGGGCTGAGGTGTTTCCTCAAGCCTTTTTTTATTCTCTCTGGAAGGCTCTGGCAAGGGCTTGAGTAAGTCATGCCATAATGCGTTCTGTTACCATGCATTTTACAAAACTCCTCAGAAGTTTTGGCTCCCTGAACAGAGGCAGGCAGGCATTGCTGAAACTTGCAGAGTCAACATTCCAAAACACAGTCCATCCGGAGGTAAGCAGAGAGGCTGATGAGGAGAGACGCCGTGCACCAAGCCCTTGCTGATGAGCCATTCGGCCTCCGCTAATTAAGGAGGATGGAGTCTGATTGATCCTTGAGGGGAAGATTATCCAGGGAAACCTTGGCAACCACGAGCAGTAATGCTGGTGACTCAGAAAGGGTCTCTGCCTCCGCAGACCACGACCTGTTTTGTTCACTAAGTCATCTTTCGGCCCAATGTTCTTCTAGCCAAGGGTGGAATTCAATAATCTTATGCCCTTCCCAAGTTTTTGAGCCGGAAAATGCATTCCTCAGCTTCCTATTTTGCAAAGCAGAAAATTTCCCTGGAGACCAGCTGCTGCAGAGTGTGACTTAAGCGTTTGCTGCCTCTCTCTGTGGTTCTCCTGTTGATCCCCAGTAGGACCAGTACCTAAATTCAGGTCTCTGTGCTTCTGGACTGTAGAAGACTGCAGTTGCTGCATCAAATTTAAAGTCTGTTTTCTTTAATATTTATTTATTTGTCTGTGCTCGGTCTTAGTTGTGGCACATGGGATCTTTAGTTGAGGCATGCGGGATCTTTTGTTGTTGATGTTGCAGCATGTGGTGGGATCTGGTTCCCTGACCAGCGATCCAATAGGCCCCCTGCACTGGGGGTGCAGAGTCTTAGCCATTGGACCAGCAGGGAAGTTCCCCGTTTTCTTTAGCCATCCAGGTGTTACAATTAAACAGAGCATGTGTGAATAAGAATTCAGTAAATCCATCTAGGAAGTTTTCGATTACCTACCTCTAATGTAAGCAAATGCTGCCAATGAGTGGCTGACAATCACTCCATCTTTCCTCAGAACCCTCGGTTCCCTCGGGTCAAGGTCTAAACCTGTTTCGTTAAAAAAAAAAAAAAAAAGAATTGCAAGGCTAATTAATCACAGCTGTTCTCAGTTTGCATTTTGCTCCTAAACCAGGACTGCCATCATAAATAAAAAGTCACAGAAATCCAGTAAGTGGGCCTTTGACAAATTAGGGACGACTAAGCCAGAAAGAGCATTTTAGCAAACAGTCTCTGAAAATACTAAATCACAAAAGGGATTCAGAAATTCTAAAATGTGTTGGCTCCAGCTTCACTCATCCACTGTACTGCAAAAGGGAACACTTTTTTTTTTTTCCATTCTAAAGGCAATGACACTCATCATACCTCTGGGAGATTTAATAATGTCCCACTTTACTGTAGACCTACTGTCTGCTCTGTTGACCACAGATAAGAAGGCCTTGAATTATGGAGGGAGGTTGTGCTGGAAAGGTCTTTGGAAATAATAGCAAAATGCAGAGCAGATCTGGTTTCAGATGCCTGGTTAGGTTGCTGTGATGGAGCTTAGGGGGCCCCTGATGGGACAGCTTATGGGCTCTGGGGACCCCAGGAATGTTAGATAGGGTTTTCCGGCCTCCACTGCAAGGGGGGCCAGGATACTCATGGGAACCTGGTGAAAGTGAAGGTGAAAGTGAAGTCGCTCAGTCGTGTCCAGCTCTATTGTGACCCCGTGGACTGTAGCCTACCATGGAATCTTCTAGGCAAGAGTACTGGAGTGGGTTGCCATTTCCTTCTCCAGGGGATCTTCCCAACCCCCAGGTCTCCCGCATTGCAGGCAAACGCTTCACCGTCTGAGCCACCAGGGAACCTGGTAGGAGCCCTGTTAGAAAGAGCAGAGAGGATGAGAGAGGCAGAGCCTGGTGGAGAGCTGGGGGGGCAGAACTAGAATATTAACAATAGTCATCCTAGGCTTGAGACTAGGGAGGAGTTCTATTTTCTTGATATTTTCCTGTGTGTTCCATATCAAGCATACTTTACTTTTACACTTAGAGGGAAAAGACTTCACAAATGGAATTCAAGTAACACAAGACCAACTCTCAACCCACAAAGTACAACATCTCACACAGACCGTCTTGTGGGCTTCTGTAGTTTTTATCAGGAGCCCCAAGGGTCTAGATTTCATTCTAGATTTGATTTTAAAAACAAACCCCAAATGTTCATTCCTTTATTTACCAAAGTCCAGGGAAAACCTCAGGCAGAAGGGAATATATGGATGGAGGTCTTCAGGGCCAGCCTGGGTCTGACCCTGCAGGTTCCCAAATGGGATCATCTTTCCAACAAGCCCATCAGATAATCCATGAACCCCACATTTATTTCTGAGCAGATCTCCTTTTTCAAGGTGATTTTTTCCTTTAGGAAATAAAGGGGAATGGAAGGAAGATTTATCCTACTTATAATTCAAAATACCACAGATTGGCCACCATGAGCAACCATCTGCTACCATCCTGCCGTTCTCAGAGCTGGCAGCTCACACACCTGAGGTCCCTTTGTATCCTCACCAGTGTGCATCCACCTGTGGTCACGTGGGGCTGTGCACCTTTACTTAATGAGAAATCTTGGTAGTAAGCCATAAACATTACCATAGTTGCCATCTTTCTGCTTCACAGAAGGTTTTAGATTAGCAACCGATGGATCAATTGCTGTGAGTATATTCCTGGGAACTGCAAACCAAAAAGAGATATTTTAGATACCTTGGACACTTAACAGATCTTTACAATGTCCTGTAGATAAGATTTAAAATGATCAATGTTCAAATCAGCACATAAATCATTCACTCTGCTTATCCAACACACTCACTCATATACACCAATGGTACCCATGTGATTATCAAATGTCCCAGAAAGGTTACCCTTTAGATCTATCTTGCAGGATTAAAAAAAAAAAAACCAACCCCATGGAGGACAAATAAAGAAGATATGGTATATCTATCCCATAGAATAATATTTAGTTGGCTTCCCTGGTGGCTGAGTGGTAAGGAGTGTAATATAGGAGCTGCAGGTTGGATCCCTTCCTTCAGGAGGATCCCTTAGAGAAGGAAATGGCAACTCATTCCAGTATTCTTGCCTGGGAAATCCCATGGACAGAGGAGCCTGGTGGGCTATAGTCCATGGGGTTGCAAAGGAGCCAGATAAGACTTAGCAGTATGGTATATCTATCTAATAATGGAGTCTAATCATTGTTTGGGATCCTCCTGGTTTGGTATCACCTTGGATACCAAAATACACAGATGCTCAATTCCGTCATATAAAATGGCATCTGATTTCCATGTAACCCACCCAATATCCTATTGTATACTTTAAACCATCTCTAGGTTACTGATAATACTTAATACAATGTAAATAGTCATAAATACAATGTAAATGTATTATTATAAATAGTTGTCAATGTGGGATAAATTCAAGTTTTGCTTTTTGGAACTTTCAGGAATTTTATTTTCAAATATGTTTAGTTCTGTGGTCGGTTGAATCTGCGGATGTGGAACCCACAGATACAGGAGGCCGACTGCTACAACATGGATAAACCTCAAACCCATTATGCTCAGTGAAAGAAGCCAGACACAAGACCACATATGGTATGATTCCATTCATATGAAATCTCCAGAAAAAGGTAAATTTATAGGGACAGAAAGTAAAGTAGTGGTTCCCCATGACTCAGTGGTAAGAATCTGCCTGCATTGCAGGAGACAAGGGAGACACGGGTTCCATCCGTGGGTCAGGAAGATCTCCTGGAGGAGGACATGGCAACCCACTCCAGTATTCTTGCCTGGAAAATCTCATGAACAAAAGAGCCTGGCGAGCTACAGGCCAGTGAGCTGTAAAGAGTAGGACAGGACTGAGCGGCTGAGCGCACACAAGACTGAGGCGGGGACGGGGACTGGCCACATACACCCACGAGAGAGCTTTGGGGGATCACGGAGATGTTTTAAAATTGGAGTGCGGTGAAAACTGCACTTGTGTACAGGCTCAGTTGTGTGCGACTCTTTGTGACTCCAGGTTCCTCCACCCGTGGTATTTCCCAGGCAAGAATGCTGGAGTGGATTGTCATTTCCTTCTTCATGGGATCTTTCTGACCCAGAGATGGAACCCACGTCTTCTAACTTGGCAGGTGAATTCTTTACCACTGAGCTACCTGGGAAGCCTGGTGAAGGCTGAACAGTTCTGTACGTTTACCAGAAATCACTGAATTGTTTCTACCTGAACTGGGTGAATTTTAAGGTAGGTAAATCACACTTCAAGAACGTTAATGCTGAACATCAACTTCCCTGAGATACAGTGAAACAAAATGAATGGAACCAACTAAAACCCAGCACTGACATCTCCCAGCTGCAATTCTGCTTTCTGCCCACAGCTCTTAACTCAGCGCTTTCTTAATAAGCCTACAGAGAATGTGAAGGCTCCGTGTGAGAATGCAGGTCTCTGTATTGTAAGAAAGGACGACAGAAACATAAAGAGGGAGGGCAGTGTAATAGACTCCCATGGAAGATGGTTCAAGAGTCTGCCAAACGGACCCTAAGAATAAACTATCCGGATCTCCAGACCCTCCGGGCAAGGCAGACGTGATGGTGGCAGGGGTCAAACAGGAGGGCAAAGCACGGGTTCTGAAGACCCCCGCGCTGCAGCCCAGCTAGGAGAAGGCAGAGGAAGCCAAGCGTTTTTGCTACAGAAAACTGTTTATTTTTATTTGTTCTTCGGCCCAGCTGGGATCTGAGAGAAGTGGCAATGGGAAGTAGAAGTGAAGCCAATACAAACTGGGCAAGTTTACTGTGCTGAACTTTTTTTTTTTTTTGCAAAAGTGCTGGTAAGACATTTCTAGCAGCAAAAAAACCTCATTTCCTTTCTCAACGTGCGTAACAGAAGTCTTCTGGGGCTGTCCTGGGACGTTCCTACATTGTGAATATCCCACGAGCAGGAGGCCCTGGCGCCTTCGTGACCACTAGCAGCAGGGGTCACTTTTCAGGGCGGCATGGTGACATTGCTGGAGGTGGTGGGCACTGTCCAGCCCTTCCCTGGGAATGCCGCCTGGCCAACAAGCCTGCTGCTGATCCCAGGACCCCTGGGGATGCCCCAGAGAGCTGAGCTGTGCTGCCCCAGATGCTTTCTGATGAAACAGGCTCTCCATCACTTCTGCACCCTGATCCCTCAGCAGGAGTGAGCTTTCTCTGCAGGAGTGGTGCTTCGTTCCCATGTCTCATCTCTTGGCTGGTTCTCAAGATACAGTGGGAGCAGAGCTGGGATCCCTGCAAATGCCAGAGGCTTTTCAATGCGGGAAAGCCGGACTGCTTGGAAACGAAGGGCATTGTGGGATGAGTTTTGCAGAATAAAATGTGAAATCGCCTGTGTATGCTATAGGTTGGGCTTCCCTCGTGGCTCAGCTGGTAAAGAATCTGCCTGCAACGTGGGAGACCTGGGTTCGATCCCTGGGTTGGGAAGATCCCCTGGAGAAGGGAAAGGCCACGCACTCCAGTATTCTGGCCTGGAGAATTTCATGGACTGGATAGTCTATGGGGTCACAAAGAGTCAGACACGACTGAGCGACTTTCACTTTTTTCACATGCTATAGCTACAGGGAACTTGCCCATTTACTGCTGGAAAATGGCTGTCAGACCTTTAAAATAACAACTGTTATGAACACATCTGTCAGATTCTCGTATCTCCTGTTTCAAACAGATTCAGAATAAGGACAGGCACTGGGTGTGAATTATTACCACCCCACAAACTCACCCCTCTGCAACTGAGGTGAAAAATGTTAGTTGCTCAGTCGTGTCTGACTCTTTGAAACCCCATGGACTGCAGCCCATCAGGCTCCTCTGCCCATGGACTTCTCCAGGCAAGAATACTGGAGTGAGTTGCCATGCCCTTCTGCAGGGGACCTTCCAGACCCAGGGGATCAAACCTGGGTTTCCTGCATCGCAGGTAAATTCTTTACTGTCTGAACCACTTTTCATGGCGCTCCCACTACGTGTCAGATCCTGTGCTCAGCGTTTAATTAGTGCCTCTTGTACAGTCCTCTTAGTGACTGAGTCCTCTCAGTGAAGATGTGTAACATCCCCATTCCTGCAGATGGGAAAACTGAGGCTCAGAGATGCACCATCACCTAGTAAAGAGTGAAGCTGCAATTCCTAGTCTCACTCATATATGCCCTTGCTCTTTTCTGTGACACTGGGACATTCAGCCTCTGGCAGCCAGATAAAGGAGAGGATGAGACGGTTGGACGGCATCACAGACTCGATGGACATGAGTGTGAGCAAGCTCCGGGAGATGGTGAAGGACAGAGAAGCCTGGCGTGCTGCCATCCATGGGTCCCGAAGAGTCGGACACGACTGAGCGACTGAACAACGACCACCACCAAGACACAAAGCGATCCCCACTCAGGTCGTCCCTCTCAAGTCTGTTACATAAAACCAGAGATGACGATTCTACTGGATTCCAATGGTTTGCTAAATTTAGGCAGACCCCCTTCCTGAATTTATCTTCTCCCTGAATAAGTCTATGTCAAGCCTGGACCAGAGCAGCTTTAATAAAAAAGCCTCCACGGGTTGAAATTAGAGCCCTAAGTAATTTTTCACATCAGAGACAAAAGAGATCTCTACTTTACTGTTGTTGCTTTTCACTGGGCACCCACATGGCACGAGCATCTCCGAATCCTGGCATCCCCTCATCCTGCCTGTCCCAAACCTGTACCACCCATTCCTCCTGTCCCCAGTTCTGGGACTTTCTATTCCTCCTGTTCCCCAATGCCAGCACCTACTGAAGGGGGCACTCCACATTCTGGCACCACCATCCCACTTGTCCCCAAATCCTCTTGGTGCCCATCTCCTGGGAAGAGCCACAGACTCCTGGCTGAGGTCCGCATGTTTCCTGTCCCTCTCAGGAACTGTCAGGGCAGGGATGTGGGCTGTTCCTCTGTCTCAGTGACCCTCGAGAATCACTGGCTTTGGGCCCGAGGAGAAGCCCTCTCCGAGAAGGAGAGGGGAAAAGCTGACCGAGTTCTCTGGGTCTGCCTTCGCCTATGAGGAGAAAGTCTAAAACCTAATTCCATCCAAGAAGTGTGGCTAATAACAAAACTTGGATAAAAATTGAGAGCCATGACCTCATCTAGCCATGCATTAAAGAAGAGTGCTCAAGCGAAACACTTCCCAGCATGATCAGTGACCAAGGGTCTGACAGCAGCCAGACCCGCTGCCTACAGTTCAAAGAGCAAAAGGCCTGCAGCCTGAATCATTCTCCTGAGGGTACATGGAGAGGCTGAAACTTTAGCCCAGCCAAAGAGCAGTGAGGGAGGGAGAGGCAGGATTAAATGAAGTCAAAAAATAGGAGGCATGTTCTTATTAAAATGCAAATTACTTACGTTCCCACAGAAAACCCTCCAAAGGCTCCCCTCTGCCCTTCGTGTTAATTGCTAAGTCATGTCCAACTCTCTGTGACCCTTGGACTGTAATCCACCAGGCCCCTCTGTCAGTGGGATTTCCCAGGCAAGAATGCTGGAGAGGGTTATCACTGCCTTCTCCAGGGGATCTTCCTGACCCAGGGATTGAACCCATGTCTCCTGCATTGCAGGCGGATTCTTTTACCGTCTGAGCCACCAGGTGCCCTCAGGTACAAGCTAATCCTTAGTCTCCCATCTCCAAGGCCCCTCAGTCTGTGCTCACCTCCCAGTATTTGCCTGCCCCTCACCTTACTGACTCTTACACACCTGGTCTCACTGGAGCCTCTCCTGGTCCCCTACATCACCGGGGTCTGGAATCACCACATTCCATCCCATAAGGGCAGGGACCACAGCGCTCACTGTGCTGATGCACCCTCCCCCCAACCCAAGGGGTGGGGTGACCTCCTGGGTGGGAACCTCAAGATTGTTGGGCAGGACAGCAAAGCCTGAGTGGAGACCGCAGTTAGAAGCTGGGTATTGGAACAGACATCAACTGGGTGGACCTTCCCTGAGCTTTGGACTCCCCTGATAGCTCAGTTGGTAAAGAATCCACCTGCAGTGCAGGAGACCTCTGGTTTGATTCCTGGGTTGGGAAGATCCGCTGGAGAAGGGATAGCTACCCACTCCAGTATTCTGGCCTGGAGAATTCCATGGACTGTATAGTCCATGGGATCACAGAGTCAGACGCGACTGAGTGACTTTCCTTCACTTCCCTGATCCTCTTATGTAAGAGCATCTTGATTAGGGGGGGAGGTTGGCTGGGCCACTCTCTGGCAGCCAAGTTTATAATCATATCATGTCACATGGTCTCTGGCCAAGGCAGATCACAGGAGGGGGCTACCTGACCCCAGCCTAGCCAATGAACAGCTCGCTGGTAGGAATCTGGAAGGAAGTTGCCAGATTGGCAGTCTTCATATTGTTAGAACACAAAAATGTAACGTAAGAGTCACCTGAATTGTGGGGATGACGGTATGCCATCTAGCCCAGGCTCAGAGAAAAGTCGTAGAGGGGAGAGAGGGGGAGAGAGAGAGAGAGAGAGAGAGGAGACAGACAGACAGACAGACAGACAGACTCACTGTTCGTGAAGTTTCCAGTTTAGTCCCACCCTGAGGCTTTGTTTCCTGGTCTGGCTTCTGAAGATGGCCTTTCAGCCACAGGCTACCTCCCCAGCCCAACTCACTTTTGGCTTAAACCAGCTCAAATTGGTTTCTTTGCTCATATCCAAAGGAGTAAGACAGATCCGCTTAGAAATTAATTCCTGACATCCTTCATTTCTGTATGAACTTCCACATCAGTGGGAATAGATAGTTTTTAAATATAAAATGCCCCATTCCACACCCCATTCGGTGATCTAAAATAAATATACAGACATCACAAATCTCTTACTAATGATTCAGGTTTCACAGTGACGACCCATCTGTCAGGGGGAGAAATGATTTAAAAATGTCAACCACTTTAGAAGGTGATTAGAAGTGATGAGAAGTTGCCCGAGAAGGCATCTGTTTGGATGGGTGGCGGGGGGAGGAGGGGCTGGGGACCCTGAGTTGCTCAGAGTGAGTCACCCCCTTCCCTTTAGAATAACTCCTGGGAAACCACAGGGAAGACAAGGAGGGAACTGTCCATGGTCCCACATTCGAAACCAAGACACAAAGCCCCCCCTCTGACCTCAGCCTTCTATCTTCCAATGAACTCACTCAGATGCCTCCCCCATCATTCATTGACCTCATCCAAACCAGTGAGCCTGGAGGAGCCCTGGCCCCCCAGCCAGCCCTCATGTATCTAGCTGGACACACCCACCAACCGGGCAGACCAGCATCCCCGAGAACTTCGACCACTAACCCCGCAGGTCCTCGACACACCCAGCTAGCATCACCACCATCCTTTCTGAAGTCAGCCTGTCCTCTGGCCCCCACAGCCCTCACTTCAGACTTTCATCTCCTCTGCCCCCTCCCCTTCCACCCCCGACCTCATCCTCACAGCAGACCACCTCGGCTCACACCTATTTTGAGAAGATGAAAGCCACGCGGTTGGAACTCCAAGCTGTCCCTCCATCCATTCTGAGAGCCTCTGCTCCCACCCTATCCTTCTGGCCCCCAATCTTTCCAAATAGGCCAGGTGCCTCCAGCATCTCAAATGTCTTCCTACTTTCCCAAACCTCTCCAATCTGCCCAATCTATACCGTGTCCTCTAGCCCACTTCCAGACTAACTGGTCTCTGCTTCCGTCCCACTCCAGCCCACCTTCTACCTTTCAGCCGGAGCGGTCCTTTAAGAGTCTAAACATCATAACCGCATGAGTTTCCCACTGGCACCTCCTCCCAGGCCCCACAGGACCTGATCCTGGCTCCCTCCTATACCGTCTCACCCACCTCCATCCTCACCAACTCATCCCTCCTCTCCCACTCAGCATCTGCCAGCTCATGCCTGCCCACCTCTCAGAGCACAGGGGCAAATTCAACCCCAAGGAAGATTCTCTTTGGAAGATTTCTCTATTGCAACTCTCCCCCAAAACTAAAAGAGCCCCTTTACCATTATCCTTCTGCACAGCATCCTGGCCTTTTCTTTTCTTTTTTTAATTATTTGGCTGCACTGGGTCTTAGTTGCGGCATGTGGATTCTCCCTGACCAGGGATCTAACCTTGGGCCCCCTGCATTGGGAGCTCAGAGTCTTAGCCACTGGACCACCAGGGAAGTCCCATCTTGCCCTTTGCTGAAACATCATTCATCACAGTGGGTAAAGACAGATTTCTCTGGTTATTTGTTTAGTGTTCTGCTCATCTCTCCTCCCCCAGGGCTTCCCTGGTGCTTGGATGGTTAAGAATCTGCCTGCAATGTGGGAGACCTGCGTTTGATCCCTTTTCCTGGAGGAGAGCATGGCAACCCACTCCAGCATTCTTGCCTGGAGAATCCCATGGACAGAGGAGTCAGGTGGGCGACAGTTTATGGGGTCACAAAGAGTCGGACATGACTGGACGATTAAGTGCATCTCTCTTCCCCCACTGATAATTCATAACAACATCTTCTTTTCTTTTCTAACTAAAAGACACCCACAATGTGCTGAACGAGTGAATGAAGGAGAGGAAGCTTGGGCTAGGGTGTGACCACCCCCACGCCGGTCCTGAAAGCCCACCCTGTCTTAGCTAAAAGGAGCCTCAGCCTGGGCACTGCCCTCGCCCGTGAAGGCACACCAGGAAATCCACCTTATTTACAGGTTAACATCCTGCCTTTCCTTCCATGCTCAGCTAGAGAGACCTGCAGTTACTAGAACTTCAGACTGATCTGTGTGGTTTCTTGGGGTTTCCCAGGTGGTGCCAGTACTAAAGAAATCACCTGCTAATTCAGGAGACATAAGAGACACAGGTCCCATCCCTGAGTGGGGAAGATCCCCTGGAGGAGGGCACGGCAACCCACTCCAGTATCCTTGCCTTGGAGAATCCCAGGGACAGAGGAGCCTGGCAGGGCTGCAGTCCATGGGGTCACACAGAGTTGGACACGACTGAAGCGATTTAGCATGCACATGTGACTTCTTGAGTTTGTTGAGGAAACTCAACCAGAACAGGTTCCAGGCTACCCAGAGCTGCTTCACACAGGAACCAGGAAAGACTGGAGGGCAAATAAAACCATGCCTCCTGGAACGTGAATGTGGTCGCTATTATTTTGGGAATATATTTCTGTAGTTGCTTCACTGTACCTATTCCAGCTCTGATATTGCAGAGGACATATTTAGCTCAGGATATAAAAGGCTGGAGTTGCAACAAAATATTATTGGGCTGTAAAAAGGAATGATGTATTGGCACATACTCCAACATAGTCACATATTGTCCAAATCCATTTATACGAAATGTCCAGAAGAGCTAAATCCATAAGATGGAAAGTGGTGGTTGCTTGGGGTGGGACTGGGGGGCAAGGGGTGTATTGGGAGGTGACTGCTAAAGGGTCCAGGGTTTCTTTGGGAGGTGATGAGACTCCTCTTAAATACTTAACATTTTTCATTTATTTTACTGACTGTGCATATGTGATCTTAGTTCCCTGACCAGGGATTGAACTTCTACCCCTTCAGTAAAAGCTTGGAATCTTAGCCACTGGACTGCTAGGGAATTCCCAAGAATGTTCTTAAGTTAATTGCAATGGGAGTGGCATAATTCTGTGACTCTATTGAGACCACTGATTTGTATGATTAAGGGGTGAACTGTATAGTTTGTGATTTATAGCTCAATAAAGCTGTTACCAAAAAAAAAGAAAAGGCTAGGGGTATCTGGCGGGGGTAAAGAGGTTTCCATGAGCACAACTATTGGGTGCTTCAGTTATGATGGTCTTTGCTTTCCTTTTATTTCTATACTTATTTGAAAAAAAAAAAAAGAAAGAAACCCGCATCAGTCCACGTGTCAGGAATACAAACCAGAAATCCATGGTACCCTCAGAGAGTAATTAACACTTGATTTCTAAATGTAGCTTTACAAAATTGGACTCAAATGAACCAAGAATTTCATTTTATGATTTGAAGACACTAGCGAAACAAAGTAAGGCTGTCATGTAACATATTTAAAGGCTGTAGGTAAGCATTTGATCTGTTGGCTTAACCTCAGGGACACATCGATAAAATGCCTGTTGGCAGTCCGGAGAATTAGTCATTTTAGGGGCCCAAACGCAAGACTGGAAGATTAACTAGGAGTCAAGCGATACTCCGTGAACTTATATGACATATCCCTAAATTCTAGAGCTTCCTGAGAACTCAGATTAAAATCGTTCTTCTCAGTGACATCCACTTATCCCATTTCCTTGTTCTTCTTCCCTCCCCTCTTGCTGCCAATCTGATTACTAAAAGCACTTTTTTTTTTTGCCACGTGGCATGCAAGATCTTAGTTTTCCTACTAGGGATTGAACCCATGTCCCCTGCAGTGGAAGGGCAGAGTCCTAACGACTGAACTGCAGGGAAGTCCAGCTAAAAGCATTTTTGACCCAAGAAAATTCTATTGCTTATCTGACATGGATGATATAAACAAGGATAAAGGACAGGAGGAAGGCTCACGAGTATGAGAAGACAACCCAGTGTCAGGGTAGGGCGGATGCCGTGACTTGCTGCTCGAGACCGCCCTCTGTTCACAGGACCACCGCCTCCCCAGGAGGCAGGGTCTCCAATCAGCTGGCGGAGGGTGTCTCCTTACCACACGCGTAGAAGACCGAGAGGTATTTTTTCACTCCTGGCAGACAGGGGCTTCCGAAATGGCGGTTGTTGACAAGGATTTTGCACCTCTGCTTCCCGTAACATCTCCTGGATAATACTTGCAGAGCCGAGTAAGACAGACAATCTGAGAGGCAGGAGACATCAAGAACCTTTAGGTTAGAAGCCATGTGTGGCTTCGGTTACTTTCTGAGCCGGACTTCACAGCTCATGGAGATCAGCTGTGATTATTCAATTATTTTCCGTCTCATTAAAGCCACCCCACCGTAGGCTGAGTACTATACAGGCAGTGCCGGAAGGGCTTACTTTAATCAGCTTACTCTAATACTCTGCTGTCATTGTCTGAAAAATCTATCTCCATATTATATTGTGTTATATATTATAATATTAGAGATTTACTAAAATTTTATTTTCTCTTTTTAGTTTTTATTGAAATATAACTGCTTTATATGATGTTGTGTTCATTTCTGCTGTATGTGGATCAGCTGTAGGTATACGTCCATCCTCTCCCTCTTGAGCTCCCCTCTCACCCACACCCCCATCCCAACCCTCTAGGCCATCACCGAGCACCAGACTGAGTTCCCTGTGCTATACAGCAGCTTCCCACTAATTATTTTGCACACAGTAGCGTTTGTCTATCACTGCTCCTCTTCCAATTCATCGCCCCTCTAGTTCCCCCCCACCGCTGTGTCCACACTTCAGTTCTCTGCATCCATGTCTCTATTTCTGCCCTGCAAATAGGTTCGTCTGTACCATTTTTCTCGATTCTGTGTATATGCATTAATATGCGATATCTGTTTTTCTCTTTTTGACTTCACTCTGTATGACAGACTCCAGGTGCACCCACGTCTCTGCAAACGAGCCAATCAGAAATCCTTATATATTTTTGAGCAAGGGGCCCTATATTTGCATTTTACACTCCCCCTGCCTAGTCATGTAACTGGTCTTGCATACACAACAGGCAAAACATGTAGAACACTGAATAAAAATTCTTTCTTTTATTCTTTTAGTTTAGTTGTTGGTTACCACTCTTTGAAATAGTTTATAGTTATTGGTTGATTTTGAGAATCCTTCTCTCCTATGTGAACACTATGAGGACAGAGGCTATTTCTATTTTGTTCATCATCTAATTTCCCCAGCCTGACCCACTGTGGAAATCCAATGGCTGATGAATGAATGAATGAAAAATGGACAGATGGATAAATAAACACGAGGACAGCTGTTTCAGCACCCTGGCACAATATCTTCACAGTTAGTAAATATTAATTGAACACGTATGGAGAATGAGGCACTGCGCTAAGGGGAGTCACCAAAAAACAACTGAGAAGCCCGCCTTGCATTCACAGGATGTGTGATGGGGCTGGAAAGGCAAAACCCACACAGGTGACCTGATGTCTAACAATGGGAAACACAGAGTGAGAATCAGCAGTGACTGGTTTAGACAAGACGTGATGGGGTTGGAAGAGGGAGAGATTGCTGTCAAGACAGGTTTTATGGAGAAGGGGGGCTGGGTCCTTGGAAAAGAAGCATGAATTGGGTACCAGCAGGCCAAGAGAGAAAGGTATAAACACCAAAGTCAGTGAGCCGGAAGCACTTAGCGGGAGTCTAGGGGCTGAGCCTGAGCTGGAATAGCAAGTGAGGGCAGGGAAGTCGCAGTACTCGAGCAGGAAAAGTAAAACAGAGCAAGATCCAACTTCTTCTGAATGCTGAGCTAGAGACTTTGAACTTTATTCTGCAAGTACCAGGGAGCCTAAGAAACGCCCTGATGCTTGGCTCCTTTGGGGACATCGTTATTGGGTGCCCTGGGAGAGACAAGGAACCAAAGGGAGGGAGACTGGTTTGGAAGCAATTTTAATTACACACGTTGGAAGATGTTAAGGGCTTGAAGAGCAGGGAACAGAGGAGAGAATTCTAGAAACCTTGCAAAGTTCAGCTCACTTATGAGCTGCCTATGCTGTGTTCTCAGCACTTGTGTGTCTCATGAGATAGATTGTTTGTTATACATCTTATATTTCATAGAAAATATACAGAGAATGTGATACATTATTAGTATCACAAGTTGTTTATATAACAGTATGCAGCTAGATAAAGGTGAGGAAGCTCACATCTCAGGGAAGTTCCATCTCATCTCTTATATTAATATTTTAGAGATCTCTAAGAGTCCAGCTGAAAGCAAGAATCTGTGGTAAACACCAGAAAGCTGGGAAGACAATGATCTTAATGAAATGACAATTAAACACACACACATATAAAACATATAAATTAGATATATTTATTTACATGTGTATGCTTTACACTCACACATATAATAATATATGGAGCATGTATATATGAACCATACAAACATATATGTATAAATATGTGTGTATATGTATGAATATATATGTACATGTTTTTGTTATATATCTTGTTTGGTTTAGTTGCTAAGTCATGTCCAACTCTTTTGTTACCCCATGGACTGTAGCCCACCAGGCTCCTCTGCCCATTGGATTTTCTAGGCAAGAACACTGGAGTGGGTTGCCATTTCCTTCTCCATGTTATATAACAGAAGTATGTAATATGTATATCTAAACAAATGGTGAGGAACATTACTACAAAAGCACTTAATCTGAATATCTTCATGAAGGTTCTGGTTTATTTGCCGAGTCCAATCCCATGATGCCAGATCACTGGAGTGCAGGGCACGCAGAAGGCATCCAACAATGATGTATTCAATGAATGGGTTGGCGGACTGGCACGGACACCAGCAAATGCAAACATCCCATACATCTGGCTTTGGGATGTGTTCTGGGAGAGGGTGAGACCCATGAGTTCGAATCTATGCAGAGAAAAGCTGCCTAGAGGCACCACGGGAAGCTGTCATCCTCTTGTTGGTCCCTGTTCTGCCTGGCAACCTGTATCTGTTTTGTGACTGCTTCTATTTCAGTCTAAAGGATGCATCTTGCTAGACCAAATTTGAAGGGGTTCTCATGAATGACAGAGAAGTAAACAGAGCAAGTCAGACAGCCAATGAGGATGGAATGAAACGTTTTGGGCCAGAGCATCAAGTACGTCTCTGTGAAGAGTAAAGACTAACAGCCTGAACTGTTCTGGCAGCCCCCACTCAGGGCTCAAATCGGACCACATCAAGTGGGCTTAATAAAGAGACTTTACAAAGGTGTGAATGGGATATGAACACCTCAAAGGATGGTGCAGGGCCCTGAGGTAAAGAACAGCAGAGAGAGGCTACCAGCCCCAAGCCTGAGGGGCAAGGGGAGTGGTTTCCAGAATGCAGAGCGGGTTGCCCCATCGAGCGGGCTGCTGCATGGCACTGGGTTCTGCAGTGGGGGCTTGGGGTGCTCCCGGTGTGTCATGTGGTGTTCTCGTTAGCCGCTATTGTGCCTGGATCTCTCAATGGATGGAGAGCTCCTGGAGGGCACTGCGGTTTCTCTGCTGTTTGCCCAGCACCTACTACCTGTTCAGCTCGCTGAGACTCTGCGTTCCTCCCCCATAGCTCGAGGGACATCATTCTTACTGTCTTTCTGTGAGACTTGTGCAAAGCAGCTGCAGGAGTCAGAGCCGGCATAACGGTGAGCTGTCCTCACCAGCTGTCGCTCAGGTTGAATGAGCTCCCTTGCTGAGCCTGTTTCCTCAGCTGGACAGAGACGGTAGAGAGAGCGGAGCTGATTTACCGGTTGGCACGACTATTGCACAAATGTCACATTCAGGGGGTCCAATGGCAGCATTAAGTGTTTGCCAGGCACCATTACTGACATAAGGCCACTACCTTATGGGAAAGTGGTACTTCTACAAAAGGCCTTCGGGACTTAGATAATTTATAGTCCGAATTAAATGCCTTCTTTGGTTCTTTTAAGTGAAAACAGGCATATGGAATAATGAGACCTATATATTACAGTTTAGTCTGCAAATAAACACAGACATTCACAAATACTGGAAGGAGAATTACTAAGATTCTCAGGGCGCCATTTTTGGCTGATGAGAAAGAGGTTTTTCCCCCCCTATCGATTTTAAGATACTTTCCAAGCTTTTGTGAGTTTACATTGCTTTGAAATGAAAGCATACAAAATGAACTTTCTTAAAAAGAAAAACAAAATTCACATCTGGATCAAAGACAGCTTTTAAATATGAGTGTCTCTGGGTTAATTTTTTTCAGAAATGTTAATTTTTCTGCAAATGTAATGATAAACAATCCTTTCGTATACCTCAATTTGCCCCAGAAGCTATGGGAAGTTTATCTAGGAGTAAAGATATAGCCTTTGAATTTTCTTCCAGTTTATTTAAAAGTTTTTATTGAAGTAGGATTAATTTACAATGTTATGTTAGTTTCAAGTGTATAGCAAAGTGATTCAGTTATACATACATGCTCTTTTTCAGATTCTTTGCCATTATAGGTTATTACAAGATACTGAATATAGTTTCCTGTGGTATACAGTAGGTCCTTGTTGTTTACCTGCTTTATATATATTAATGTGCATCTGTTAATCCCAAACTCCTAATTTATCTCTCCTCAGTCCCCTGTAGTTCATTTTTATTACTACTTTTCATTGCTTTGTGGGAACACAGGGTTGATTGTGAATATTTTTGCTGTCTTTAGGAGGCTTATTATCACTTGGACATTTATCAGTTGGAAATTTTTCTGTTATTAGCACATTTATCAATTGAAAAAAACCCTTATATCTCAAGATTTGAGACTGAGCTGTATGATTTCTGTATAAGCCACCTATATTGAAAAGAAGTAACAATACGAATTATGAAGTTATTCTTGGAAGTCCAACTATTATTGTTTTTTCTGCAAGCTACTATTTTTTTCTGTTTCAAATACATGTTTATAGTTGAAAACTTGAAAACCACAAATACTCCTAAACCAGGAAAATAAAAATCCTCAGTAAATTCCACTAATCAAGAAAAACAATGGTTAACCTTTAAAGAGCATCCTTCTAGTCACTTTTCTATATTTCAATGTCCTTCCCCCTCCATGGATCATACACATATGACTCTGTGTGCCACTTTTCCTCATTTATTAGAATATTTATGAAAAAATTTTAACATAAGTGTCATTTTAAAGAGTTGTATAGTTTCTCACTTTATAAATGTACCAGCTCTATTTACGATACCATATTGGTAGACATTCCGATGGTTTCCCTTGTTTAATGCCATATAGAATTCTGCGTGAAACATCCTTAGGGCTAAATACTTGCATGCAAGCATGACGGTTTCTAACTCTTGGAAGTAGATTGCTTTGTCAAAGGGTATTCAAAATGTTAAAACTTTTGATATACACTGCCAAGCCGTTCAGAAGGGTTGTATCAATTCACACCCTTGCCAGAACTGTATGAGAGCCCTGGAAACTTTATATTTTCTTAGGACGTGTGCCTGATCATATTTCTTAAGGCTGACGGAGGCAGGGGGTGGGAAAGACTCCATTTGTAAGACCACAGTCCTGTTGGACCCAGGAGGTCCTGTGACCAGTGTGATTTAAGGAGACATGCTTCTGCACTCATAGTTACTCTGGGAGCAAAAGAATTTATCTTGGTGAGAGTGAAAGAACCCGTGGAGTATTTTTAGGAAGAGGCCCAAGGTAACTTAGGTCCTATGTAGCTCTGACTATTTCCTTGTTGACACTGAGCTCTGAACCATTGGCAGGATTCTTTTTTTTTTTTTTAAGTGGTTATTTCCCTCCCAGCCTGATTTTGTTTGCACCTCTCTGCCTGGCAAACTACCCTCCGCCCCAATACATGTGATAACAAGATACTCAACTATTTAATTTTTATATTTTTGGCTACCGTTTCACACTGAAACTGCAGTTAATCGCTCTTTACAACCTGTGTTTATTTAGATAATTAGGCTGGTTGCTCTTACGAGACTGTCTTGGCAGTGGGAACCCCTGGCACCTTGATCTTTGGCTGAAAAGTCCAGGCCTGCCCACACTTGGCCTTGGGGTGGCCTTGGTCCAGCCTTTGAGACCCATTGTGTGGTTTTTCTCACTCTCTTATTAAGGAAATAGCACCCCTGGAGCCCACCCAGAAAGTGTAACTGCTGCAGGAAATGACGCGCCGTAGTGGACACCCAGCCAAGGGAGCTTTCTGGAAGCCTGCTTTCCGGAGTCCATGCCCAGGTCTGTGGGAAAGCTTATCCTTCCTTGTGTCAGATGCTGCTCCACTGGGGTTTCTCTGGGACCAGCGCTGATCAATCACTTGCCTATTTTCTTTCAGTTTCTTTTCCAATAGAGGAGCCATAACTTCTTTATTTCTTTTTTTAAAAAATTTTCCCTGCACCACGTGACATGTGGGATCTTAGTTCCCTGACCAGGAATCAAACCTGTGCCCCCCGCATTGGAAGCTCAGAGTCAACCACTGAACCTCTAGGGAAGTCCCAAGAGGAGCTCTAAGTTCTGAAGGATCTGACTTGCCTTAAGAAGTTTCAGAAATGTCTTTGGGTCATCACCCTCAAGAGAAACACCAGAGACAACAGATCTGTGTTTAAACCTGTATGACAGTTCAGTTCAGTTCAGTTCAGTTCAGTCGCTCAGTTGTGTCCAACTCTTTATGACCCCATGGACTGCAGCACACCAGGCCTCCCTGTCCATCGCCAATTTCCAGAGTTTATTCAAACTCATGTCCATTGAGTCAGTGACACCACCCAACCATCTCATCCTCTGTCATCCCCTTCTCCTCCTGCCTTCAGTCTTTCCCAGCATCAGGGTCTTTTCACATGAGTCAGTTCTTTGCATCAGGTGGCCAAAGGATTGGAGTTTCAGCTTCAGCATCAGTCCTTCCAATGAATATCCAGGACTGATCTCCTTTAGGATGGACTGGTTGGATGTCCTTGCAGTCCAAGGGACTCTCAAGAGTCTTCTCCAACACCACAGTTCAAAAGCATCACTTTTTGACAGCTGGCATGGTCATCAGCCTTGCTGCTCTTTCTAATTTTTTTGCTTGAAAGCTGTGATGATCAGCCTTTGTATTAGTTCCTAGGGCTGCAGTAACAAAGACTACACACTGGGCGCCTTGAACAATAGAATTTCGTTTCCTCTCATTTCTGAGGTGGGAAGTTTGAGATGTCAGGTGGGTTGGCTCCTTCTGAGGTTTCCTTTCTTGCAAATGGCCGACCTCATGTCTTCTTCCCTCTGTGTGTGTCCGTGTCCTGAGTTCCCCTTCTTGCGAGGACAGCAGTCAAGCTGGATTAGGGCCCTCCTATATTACCTCAAATTAGTCACCGCTTTAAAGGCCCCATCCCCTCAAACTGTCACATTCTGAGGTACTGGGGGTTAGGACGTCAACAAGGGAATTTTAGGGGGACACAATTCACCCCATAACTGCCTTCCAGACGGCCCTCAACGGAACTCACACCCATGTGTAGCCTCCTCCCTTGAGGAGTCATCTGGTCTGTGTGATGGCAGACTGTGGAGAGGTGATAGTGTGTGGCTTCCATTTGCTCCTCTGCCTCTCGGGCTCCGGAAGAAGCTGGCTGCCATGTTCCAAGGACACTCAAGAGACCCATGTGGGGAGAACCAAGGCCACCCATCAACAACCAGCACCAACTTGTCCATCACGTAAGGGAGCCTCCTTGGATGTTCGGCCCTCAGATGACTGCAACCCAAGCCTGGCTGCGACTCCGCAAGACCTCATGAGACCCTAAGTAAGAACTTCCTAAGCAGGCTACCCTGGAATTCCTGCCCCACAGAAACTGTGAGGCACTCATTGCTCATTTTTGTTTTAAGCCATTAAACTTGGGAGTATTTCATTACGTTGCAATAGCCCCTGGAGTGCAGAAACCCTGCAGCATGCCAGGCTTCCCTGTCCTTCAGCATCTCCCAGAGTCTGCTCAAGTTCACGTCCACTGAGTCGGTGATGCTACCTAACTGTCTCATCCTCTTGCCAAGTAACTGAGAGCTAAAGCCTTGCTCCGCTCTGCTTCCTGAGTGCGTGTGAGGAGCTGCACTGGGTACCCAGACTCTGAGTCTGTGGGACTGCCCCCGACTTTAGCTTATATCGCAAGAGGAAAAGCGCACACATCCCCCTGCAGAGGCCCACGTGAGCCCCAAGCACTTGGCCTTCAGGCAGCTATCCTTCCAAGTTCATGCCAGGTTCCAGGGCCAAATATAAACAGCCTTTTCTCCTTCTTCAAAGCGCTAAGGCTGAGCCGCACTAATAACTGGGATCTGAGAGCAGAGATCTCACGCCGGCGGCCCGTGGACCGGATGTGGCCTGTAGGCATGTTTTGTTTGGCTGTCACAGTGTTTTAAAAGTTGGAAAACTTTACATTAAAAAAAAAAAATCAGATTTCTAGCATCTCACAAGAGACTGGAAGCTATGGCAACACCAGGCCCACATACCAAGCCAGCAACCATCCACTTGCTGAGCCCAGTGTGGGCGCCTCACTTAGGAAGGGGGAGGTGGTGGTGGTTCTCATGCATTCATGGGGCTCAAGGTTCACTTGGGCACCTACTCTGTGCCAGGCCCTGCTCTACTGGCCGGGAATCCTCAAGGCAGAGACACACATCGCCCCTGCAGCGCTGGCCTTCTCCTGGGCAGAGAGACCACAAGCATCTAAGCGACTCCACACTGTGAAGACCATCAGACAAGGACAGCTCGAGGTGGGTGATGAGGACAAGGTGCCACGCTGGCAGGGTGCCTCAGAAGACCTCTGAGATGGCGTCCGAGTGGATTCCCGAAAGATGAAAACGAAGCTGGCCGCGCAAAGGTGTGGGGTGAGAACATCCCAGCCCAAAGGCAGAGCCTGTGCAAAGGCACCGCGGTGTGAATGAGTGTGGAGGGCTCCAGAGGCAGAGATGGAAGGAGAGAGAGGCGGGACCACAACTGGGGACTGGATTTATTCTAATTGCAGAAGACAGACTGGGGGCTTTAAGTGGGATGGGGGGCTGTGATCTGAGTTGACTCAAATAAACTCCCTCCAACTGCGAAGCAAAGAGGCAGCTAAGGGAGGGAACGGAAACAAGGAGAAGGGAAGAGGCCCAGATGGTCTAGATGAGAGAGGTCCAGAGTGGGCTGGGAGCAAACAGCTGGATTTGGGATCCTGAGTGCCAGGGAGTGCCCACAAGACTTGCAGACAAAGTGGAAAGGGGATGGGGGTCAAAAGAGGGAGTCCAGCTTTCTAAAGTGGGGGATATTAAAGTGTGCTTATACCAAACGGGAAACTGATGATTCTGTGGGACAAACATGCCAAGTGCGGTTTAAAGCCTTCATGGACAGTTGACCTGCATCGAGGAGTAGAGAATTTCTTAGCGTTCAGTAAGATTAAGAAAATTCATTAGCACAGGCAGCCAAGGTCTCCTAGTTCCGCACACATGTACAGTTCCGCCCTTAAGTGCTAACCTGAAAGGTGAGAACCGAGTTGAGTCCTCCATAGGGAGCTGGGGGACAAGGTGAACGGGCACTTCCAGCCAGGATGGGAGGAGGTTTGCGGGGAGAATGGATACATGTATATGTACGGCTGAGTCCCTCTGCTGTTCCCCTGAAACTACCACAACACTGTTCATTGGCTATACTCGATACCAAATGTTTTTGCTGCTAAAAAAAAAAAAAAAAATCAATGGGCATTTAAGATGGTGAGTGGATGGGGACCCAAGATGGTGAGATGAATGGGCACTTTCAAGGACCCTTTCATTTTCCCCTGGATCCGTTCACACTGCAGAGCCTGGGGCCAACCGGGTATTGGGTTATGAATGCAGTTGTGGGGTGGGGAGGGGCATGGGGGGAAGAGGGCAGAGGTTTTGCCATGTGACTCAGTCAGGGCTTCAAGCTTTTAAAACTGACCAGCCAAGCAAAGGGCACAGTGTTCCATTCACAGACTTTTCCGGAGTCAACAAGACTTATTCACGACGGACCCGAGGATTCCTTGAATGCTCCATGGGAACCTGTCTTTTAGCCACGGTGTCTGCTCATGTTTTCTTTGGCTGATGACTTTTCACTTTAAACCTAACTCCTGAATCCAACTTCCCAGGAACATAAGGCAGCAACTTCCAGAACATCAGTCATTCAGCCTGCTTGTGGATCTACCAACTTCTGCTCAGAAGAACCCCTGATTAATATTAAGTGACCCCACACCACAGATAAGAAGTGTAATCTCTTTCTGTAGATAGAGGTCAGGTCATCAGGGGTGCCTTGCTCAGCTAAGCAAACCAGAGGACACAGGGAGCCCCTGAAGGACGTGCAGGGGTCAGTGATCAGATTTGCCCTTTAGAAGGCTGCCTCCGGGTACCCTGGGGGAAATCCATGCCTAGGGACAGAGGGCCTCCTGTGATGACCAGGCAACAGCCTCTTGATTTAACGCAGCAGCAGGAACAAAGGAGGACCGGGTAGAAACATGAGCACTTGCAGATGTTATGTGAGAGGAAAATTGGAGTTTCCAAACTCACAGGTCACTTGCTAGGGTCCCGGGCATGGACAGACAGAGGGAGCCACCCTCATGAGTGTCTCTCTACCCACGTGGCAACCAAGCCTGTTAAGATGGGGGCTAATTAAGACAGGCTGGATGCTCACTTTGGGTTGTTTCTTCTATCTGCCTGGGCTGCCCTTCAGACATCCTCTACCCTCCTGACCCAAGGGCCTTCCTTCCCTGAATGCTGCGCGAGGGGCCTCGGAGACATGGGACATGCATTCCTTGTGAACTGGTTTTTTGTTCTCTCTCTAGTCTTGCCTGAGTGTCTGCCTATGTGGCTAGGTCACTTTCTTTCCTTTATTTCCTCCCCCCACCCCCAGATCCAAGATATTACTTACACCATGAACTTCTTTTTAATTAAAGGGTGGGATGATATGGGAGAACGGCACTGAAACATGTAATTATCATATGTGAAATGCATCGCCAGTCCAGGTTTGATGCATGATACAGGGTGCTCAGGGCTGGTGCACCGGGATGACCCAGAGGGATGGAATCAGGAGGGAGGTGGGATAGGGGGTCTGGAAGGGGAACACATGTAAAAAAAAATAAAAATAAAAATAAAATAAATGTTGATTTAAAAAAATAAAAAAAATAAAATTAATGTTTCATTTCACATGTGATCCAGGGATCCACTGTAGCAATTTAACACATTAAGGAGCTCATTTCAGATTTGATGAGTGAAGTGCACCTTTTTTTCTGTTTCACAATCGAGTCTGTTCTCTGTTTCACCACCGCAGGTTGGGAACTGGGATCTTTGGCTTCATGTCATTTTGGCCAGACTACGGTGCCCAGTGGTTTGCTCAGACACCAGTCTAGATGTTGTTTTGAAGGCATTTTTAAGATATGACTAACATTAGACATAGAAAATAAACTTATGATGATCAAAGGAGTAAAGAGATGGGATAGATTAGGAATTTGGAGTTAAGAGATATATCTAAAATAGATAAACAACAAGGACCTACTGTATAGCACAGGGAATTATATTCAATATCCTGTAATAACCTACAATGGAAAAGAATCTGAAAAAGGTGCCAAAAGGTAAAGAATCCACCTGCCAATGCAGGAGATGCAAGAAATGCAGGTTTGATCCCTGGGTGGGGAGATCCCCTGGAGGAGGAAATGGCAACCCACTCCAGTATTCTTGCCTGGAGAATCCCATGGATGGAGGAGCCTGGTGGGCTACAGTCCACAGGGTCGCAAAGAGTCAGACAGGACTAAGTGACTGAACACACATGTATATAAAACTGAATCACTTTGCTATACACTTGAAACACTGTAAATCAACTGTATTTAAATTTTAAAAAGATATGACTAACATTAAATCAGCACACTTTGAGTAAAGCAGGTCACCCTCCATAACTTGAGGGGACCTCAACCAATCCATGGAAAGCTTTAAGACCAAAGACAGGTCATCTGAAAAAGCTTTTCTCCAGGCTGAAATACAAAATTCTACCAGTATTTCCAGTCTGCTGTCTTGTGAAATTCAGACTCAAGACTGAACATCAACTCTTACCTGCATTTTCAGACTGCCAACCTGCCCTGCAGATTCAAACATGCCAAGCCCCACAACTGCGAGAGTCAATTCTTTAAAAGCAGTCTATCTATCTATCTATCTAACTATCACCTACTGGTTCTGTTTCTCTGGAGAACCCTAATAATAATAGAAGGTTACTTTGAAGGGGGGGATGTTTCCCTGGTGGCTCAGATGGTAAAGAATCTTCCTGCAGTTCAGGAGACCTGGGATCAATCCCTGGGTTGGGAAGATCCCCTGGAGGAGGGCATGGCAACCCACTCCAGTATTCTTGCCTGGAAAATTCCATGGACAGAAGATATTGGCAGGCTACAGTCCATGGGATTGTAAAGAGTCGGACACAACTGAGTGACTAACCCCTTCACTTTCACTTGCAGGATGGGGCTTTCAGACATTGTCTTAGCTCCGCACTGCAGACTTCTCAGAATGACTTGTTGAGCTCTACTCCACCCTGCAGGCTCAGACCCTTGCTCGGGCTCTTCTCTCTACCTGGACACCTTCCCCAGGGTCTGCAGGCTCTCCTCCTCGCATCTCTGCTCAACATGCCCATCACCCCTTCATCCTGTGCCTCCCTGCAGTATTCCCCACCTGCCAACCCGCCCTCTCTCTTTTCCTCACCTGCTTGTGCCCTTAATGCTTATCAGCACCTGAAATGTGATATATTAGCTCGTGCATTATCTGCTTTTGTATCGCATCCTCGTCCACTTCGGGAAGGTCAGCTCTAGGTAGACTGTCAGTCACTAATCACTCTCCCAAGCCTGGGATGGGCTTTGCATACAGCAGGCACTCAATAATGACAAGGTGTAGACTAACTCAATGACAGACAGATTATGTAATGGCAGGGAGGGGGGCAGAAGGAGGCAGACCCTGGTGAGTGGTTCCCCTCGCCCTTGACTTTCCCTCTAGTCCGGGTACCAGCCAGTGGGGCCCGGAGCCCGAGTCTCCTCGGACAGCATCCTGATCGCACCCACAAAAGACACCTACCAAAGGGGGGGAGCCGCTCGGCTTCCGAGGAGCAGATGTCCCTCTCCTGGGTCCTCCTGCCATAGGTCGCAGAGTAGATGTTGAGAAACTTGGACTCGTGGCAATGCAGTTTCAGCTCGTGGTCCTCACACACAGTTTTGTTTTTTAATTCATCTGAAGCAGAAACCAAAATCAGCGGCACCGTCAGCTTCCTCAGAAGGAATCTGTGAGCATCGCCCGCATCCCGGGCAGCTCCCACCCCGCTCGGGGCCGCACTCCCAGAAGGGGACAGACAGCATGGCCTGGCCTGCCAGGGCTCTCTGACCTGCGATCCTTCTGCAGGGGGTAGTAATCAGTGGAGCAGGGTAGAGACCCAGGGATTACACCGAGGACCGAAAGGAGGAGGAGAGATGTCAGGATGGAGATGGCAGGATGCGCCCGGCCAGTCCTAGGACGAGCCTGGCCATAAAGGGACTTCCTCTCCTTTCCCATCTGAAGACACAGATTTCTTGATTCAAGGAGCCTTTTCTCAAATGTCATCTTGGGACCCACACAGCCGCATGCTCAGTCCCTCAGTCATGTCCAACTCTTTGTGACCCCATGGACTGTGGCCCACCAGGCTCCTCTGTCCATGGAATTTCCCAGGCAAGAATACTGGAGTGGGTTGCCGTTTCCTCCTCCAGGGATCTTCCCTGCCGGGGAATGGAACCTGCGTCTCTTGAGTCTCCAGTATTGGCAGGAGGGTTCTTTACCGTTAGTGTCATCTGGGAAGCCCCCACACAGGTAAAGATCAAGAATAATCTCAGAGAGAGTCCAGCTAAACCTCACCACCCAGCTTCACAACATTCTCACATCCCATTTGTGTATCTACCAAGAGACAGAGAAACTATGGACAAGCAAATTATTTCCTTTTCTAGGAAATGAACAAAAACCAAGGCACCGTGTCTGTGAATAATCCCTCTTTGAAAACACAAGGTCTTATTACACAGAATAGGGAACTACATCCAATAGCATGTGATAAACCCTAGTGGAAAAGAATATGAAAAAAAAAAGAATCCCTCTTTGGAGTTGTCAAGAGCTGGTTTCAAGTTTGGCAATTCAGGAACAACAGGCCCTCGCGCTGGTGGGAGTCCCAGGAGAGGAAGATTCCAGCTCAGGGTTTGTTCCCAAAGAATTTACAAAAAGTTTATTTGTTTAATCTGAGTACCATAGTACCATTTCACCATAGTGAAATTTCCCTTTGAAACGTTATACAGAGGTGACATTATAAATGCAGCCTGGAGAAAATCGAGTTTATTGGTTTGTTTGTTTTTTAGGGAGTGTACCTCCCAAAAAAATTCTATTAATTTAAATGTTTACTAAGGAATGGATTTTTTAAGTAATAGTATTTTTAAGTAATAATAGTACTTAAAATAATATTAAATAATAATACTATTATAATAAATAGCATTAAAAATAATAACACCACAGATGCAAAAGACTCCCTAGTGTGTGATTCCATTTCTGTGAGATATCCAGAAAAGGCAGACCTCTAGAGATAGAATGAAGGTTAGTGGTCTTCTGAGGCTGAGGGCTGGGGACCTGAAGTGACAATGACAAATGGACACAGGGAAGTATTTTGAGATGATGGAAATGTTCTTCAGTTGGACTGATGTGGTGGCTGCACAACTCAGTACAGTCACCAAAAATAGCTGAATTGGACACTTAAAACAAGTGAATGCTATGCTGTGTAAATGAACATTTCTGTCTTGTTTCTATTTATTGGGCTGTGCTGGGCCTTAGCTGCGGGATCCTCTGTCTTCGTTGGCATGTGGGATCTAGTTCCCCGACCAGGAAGTCGGACCCCGGGACCCCTGCATTGAGGTGTGGAGTCAGCCGCTGGACCACTAGGGAAGTCCCAAAAAGATATTTTAAAAATAACAATAGCTAATATTTACTGAGCCCTTTCTCTGAACTTGGGCCTTGCTCTAAGCTCTTGGTATGTCTCAGTGAATTTAACACTCAAAACAGCCCTTCTGTGAACCCGCTCTTCTCATCCTTTGCATGTTATGTTTTGGATTTATAGAAGATCGTTTGTAGGAAGGACTCATAGATGCTGGATGCTCACTTTTGAACTTTTGTCTCTTACACGTGATAAATATCTTCTCCTAGGCTCCCACTTATTTTGGACTTTGCAAAATAAAAGCAAAGGAAAACCTAAAGGGAACCATGGTTTTCCTTTGCATGTGTGATCCTCTCCTGCCCCCATCCAAATGTTTCTATAAGAAAAATCATGAAAAAATGCTATCCCCACTCTATCACCCCTACCCTAGTATTTTTCTACTTTGAAATGGCAACCAGGGGCACATCTTACAGCCAGACAAGCACCAGTGTCCCTAGTAAACAAAAGCTAAATTCCAGGATGGGAAGGAAGACCAAGGAAAACTAGTCCACACCTCCCATCACTCCCACACCCACTCCTTTATTTCTCTCCCGCACTCATGTTTTTATCCCACTTTTCTTTCCTGGATTGGAGGTGCATGCTGATTCCTCAGATCAAAGTTTTCCAGTTGTCATCTGAGGCCCATCATGAAATCAACTTAGTGAGTCATGATTAGAAATTAAAAAAAAAAAAGTTCAGAAAACATCAAAATGCATCATTCAAAGTAAAGATAAACACGATTTCATAAAGGATTTCTTTCAGTTGTGTGTGGTTATATTGGGCCAAAAGGCAAAATGTTTTTCTTACTCTGGGCTGCGATCAAACCATTCTGAAATTCCCTGAAGGAGAAGACGAGAGCGGTAAACATCAGGGCAAAGGTGGCCAGCGGGACCTTCATATCCTGGAATTACCGATGCTCAAGTCCCCATCTTAGAACATGAAAGAAAATAATTTCCTAATAGAAATTCCACCTTTTGGTAACTTGTAAATCCCCATGCCTAAAAACACTGAAGGAGCAGTGAGGCCAAGCTTTTGAAGTGCTTGAAGGAAAAATTTTAGTATATCAAGGTTACCATCAGCTCCTGTGCTGGAAAATTTGGGCAATGGTTCCTTAGAACATGTTGATGGGAAGATTCATGAATGAGAGGTGTAAAGCAGAAAGCAAGTTACAGATGTTCCCAGAATCCCCATCCTGTCTAGGATTTGCACATACCTGTGAGGACCCATCAGAGGAGGAAAAAGTCAAGTGATGACTAAGCAAATGTTTCGGAAACCCTTTACCCAACACTGAAATCTTAATAAGGCAGCTTCAACTTAGAGCCAAGAAAAGTTTTGTTTTCTTTTTCTTAATAAAAAGAACATGGAGTCTGACCTTGACATTGGAAGGTTTGATTTCAGTGAGTCATATCCGCACTGCTATGAGTTCTTCAGAGCTTTTGATGAGCAAACACTAAATCCCACCAACACCGAAATATTGCCTGACTTCAAAGGTCCAGTGTGAGCCTTTGATGCAGAACAGAGGGCCTGGGTAGACACACCAAATGAGCCCAAACACCCTTCTAACTAGAGGAATATCAAAAATGCTAAGAATGCCCTCCATTGGCAGAGCTCGCCAAAAAAAAGGAGGAGGGATAAGGCAGGACGAAAACCAAGCCTTATCTCAGTAATCCGGAAACTTTCGAACAGGAATGGTTTCTTTCTTTTTTATCAGAACTTTTTAAAATTAGAAGAGCTTTTTTAAGGCATGTCATGAAAGGTATTTGGTGGTGGTGGTTTAGTTGCTAAGTCATGTCAACTCCCACAATCCCATGGAGGGTAGTATTTAGCAGTCCCCATCTATCTGATTTTTAAGATCCATTGATTAAAGGTACCAGCCTCAGTATCAGCCAAAAACTCACCCAGAGTAACACAACACCCCCTTGTAAGCCCTCCAGTGGCTTCTGTCCCCAGATTATGGACAAACCGACTCCTGGAATGGAGGGACCTGTGAGCGTCATGTTACATGCTTGGGGTTACCACTGTATGCTGCTGAGTCTCTTGGTTCCTTGGGAATGTATTAATTTACTGTCACCGAAGAATGACATTTCTGGGTTCTAAAGACAATGATACTAGTAACATAACTGCTGCTTTTCTTGGAGAACTAGAACTTGTGTTAGAGGTGAGTCAGAGTGTCAATGGTATCAGAAAAGAAAAGGTGTGGGCAGCCTTTGCAGAAATGTGTTGCCAACATCTGTGTGGGTTTGGATGCTTTACCCAGGAGCCTGGTTAGAGGTACAACCACCCAGGTTTAAAGGCAGCAAATTGTCCCTCTTAATTAGAGGTCCATGCGTGTGATTCATTCTTCTTTAACATGGATCTGCACATCAGCAGCGGCCTTTCAGAGATGGGTAGGGGGAGTGACAAAACCGAGAAGGACCCTGTGGGACTCCTGGGCGTGGAAGTCTTTCTGGCCCCTGTTTCTTGTTTGTAGGGAAAAGACTCCAGCCTCCATGATATTCCCTGAACTGCAAAGGGCAGATTAGAACAGTTGCTAATCAGAGAAGAGAGGAAATGCAGAAACTAGAGAGGGGCAGCCAAGAAGCAACAGTGCAGCCTTGGGGCAGGGTCCCGGTTCCTTCTCACAGGACACACATAGCAATATCTTTGAGCTTTTTACAGAACTAAAACCCCCAATGAATGTACGGTGATTAGCTCAGTTCAGTCACTCAGTTGTGTCCAACTCTTTGCGGCCCCATGGACTGCAGCACGCCAGGCCTCCCTGTCCATCACCAACTCCCAGAGTTTACTCAAACCCATGTCCATTGAGTCGGTGATGCCATCCAACCATCTCATCCTCTGTCACCCACTTCTCCCGCCTTCAATCATTCCCAGCATCAAGGTCTTTTCCAATGAGTCAGTTCTTCACATCAGGTGGTCAAAGGATTGGAGTTTCAGCTTCAGCATCAGTCCTTCCAATGAATCTTCAGGACTAATTTCCTTTAGGATGGACTGGCTGGATCTCCATGCAGTCTAAGGGACTCTCAAGAGTCTTCTCCAACACCAGAGTCCAAAAGCATCAATTCTTCAGAACTTTTGGAAGGTGTTAGCATTCTTCTTCCTAGAGAACACTACCTGAGGCCTGATTAAAGGAATATAGGCCCTGCACACACCCTAATCTTATCATCAACCCTACCCTTGAACTACCGCTATAAAGCTCATCAAATCCCCATGGGTTGGGACATGGAGTTTTTTGAGGCAGCAGCCTGCTGTGTCCCCCTTTCCCTGGCAAAGCAATAAAGCTATCCTTTTTCTACTTCACTCAAAACTCTGCCTCTGAGATTCGATTCAGCACCAGTACACAGAAGCGAAGCTTTTGGCATCAGTGCTTTGCCCTGATGGGAATATGTTATTATTGACATTATTTACAGCTGCCAATGCATGATAATGTTAACATGAAGACAGCTATTTAGCCTCTTTTATTGTGTTTTTTTGGGCTTCCGTGGTGGCTTAGATGGTAAAGCGTCTGCCTGCAATCGATCCCTGGGTTGGGAAGATCCCCTGGAGAAGAAAATGGCAACTCACTCCAATAGTCTTGCCTGGAAAATCTCATGGACAGAAGACCCTAGTAGGCTACAATCCATGGGGTTGCAAAGAGTCAGACACAACTGAGTGACTTCGCTTTTGCTTTCTATTGTGTTTTTAGGGGCTTCTCCAGTGGTTCAGTGTTAAAGAATCCGTCTGCAATGAAGGAGACTCAGGAGATGCAGGTTTGATCCCTGGGTTGGGAAGAATCCCTGGAGAAGGGCATGGCAACTCACTCTAGTATTCTTGCCTGGAGAATCCCATGGGCAGAGGAGCCTGGCGGGCTAGTCTATAGTGTCGCAGAGTCAGACACAACTGAAGCGACTGAGCGCACACACCTGCGTTGTGTTTTTAAGTCCTCAACAGACAATGCACCCTGCTGTTACCTGGGGCAGAGCACACACGCCCTCACCCCCAACCACTGGTTTGTCACCGCCTTGCAGTCATTGATATCTTTAGCAAGAATTACTTAAGGACTTCCCTGGTGGTCCAGTGGTTAAGAATCTGCCTGCCAATGCAGAGGACATGAGTTTGATCCCCGGTCCAGGAAGATTCCACGCCATGGGGCAACTAAATCCGTGCACCAACACTACTGTGCCCATGCTTTACAGCCTGAGAGCTTCAACAGCTGGACCAATGTGCTGCGACTACTGAAGCCTGGATGCTCTAGATCCCATGCTCTGCCACAAGAGAAGTCACCACAGTGCGAAGCCCACTCACCTAGAGAGTATCCCTCTCACTGCAACTAGAGAAAGCCCTCACACAGCAATGAAGACCCAGTGCAGTCAGAAATAAAATAAACAAACAAAATAAATAAAAAAAATTTTAGAGACTTACTTTAATCTGCCACTCTGGATAATAGCTATCAGTGCCTGAACTCAACTCCCTTACAGATCCTGTGCTAAGCAGCCCTGCATAGGAAGTGTACTGTGTCTTATCTTTACTTTATAATTGAGTTATGGAGGCCCAGAACATTTCCTTCCACTGCCCAAGATCACACAGCAGCTCCAGAGCAGACAAGAACATGAACCCTAAATTCAAAGACTTGCTGAAACCAAAAATTCTCCAAAGGGATGAGATTTAAGGATGAGGTGAAGCATGACACACAATCAAGGAAAGAAGATTCTAGTGAGGACTACTAATAAAATACTCTCCAAAAAACAAACACACAAATGTGCCCTGATTTGTAGCCTCAGCCAATTTCCCTGGTGTAAATACTTTCATCAAGGCAGATGTCACTGCACACAGGTAAGGCCGGGCAGAGAGGGGTAAATTCGTTCCCATGGTAAAGCTGGCTCCATGCGCCCTGGGTTCAGCGATGGGGCCTTTGGACAATCAGTGTTATGCAGGGACTGGAACTGCGGCCATGGAGAAGAGCCTCTGGAGGTGAGAGTGTTGCAGAAAAAGACAGAGGAAGATGTGGGGACAACCTCACTTCCACCACTGTTTCAAAGCAGCCCATAGGAACTACCTGGCAAACTTCAGTGCCTCAGGTCACCAATGTCCATCCAGGTCACACAAGATGCTCTGGTCTGAATCCTTGTGTCCCCCTAAAATTCACTTGCTGAAATCCTAATGCCTGTGTGATTAGGAGGTGGGATTAGGCATCAGGAGGTGGGGCCTTTGGAAGGTGCTTATGTCATGAAGGTGCACCCCTCATGAACGGGGTTAGTGCCCTTACATACAGGACCCCAGAGAGATTCCTTGCCCTTCTGCCAAGTGTGGTTAGAGTGAAAATGACAGCTGTCTATGAGAAGCAGGCTCTCAGAAGATACCAAGTCTGCACCTTGACCCTGGGCTTCCCAGCAACCAGAATTGAGAGGAAGAAATTTCTGTTGGTTATAAGCCACCTCATTGATGGCATTTTGTGATAGCAACTCAGATAGACTAAGACACAAGGGCTCACCCCTCTAGTCTGTTATACATGAGGCAGCCAGAGGGGCTTTATAACCCCATCTGAGGACCCTCCCTGCCTAAATGCTGCCCTACAGGAAGACTTCACCTCCCTCCCTGGCCATCAGGGCCCTGAATCCTGCTCCAGCTCTCTGACTGGTGCTCCTTTTTGCTGCCTCCAGGCCCCTGCACCTCCGTTTGCAGGCTTCTGTAAGGAGTGAGCTTCCTATGTCCTGACCTAACCCCAGGGGTTCCTCATCACTTGCTGGGAAAGTCTTTTCTGAACAGAGATCAATCAATTCCTCCTTTGAGCTTCTTGCACAGTATCAAGGGCGCTGGGTCTTTAGATATTTTTTGGAGAGAGAGGGACTTTCTGGAGAAAGGAGATATTTGGCCTAGAATCGGACAAGACACAATCAAATATATAAAGATCTCAATAAATGCTTTCTGGATGAAGGGACAATGGAAATCCCCCAAGAGAGAACAACCATCCAGGAATCCTCTACCAGACATGAGTTCTCTTCATAACCAAGACCTGGCCCACACTTGTGCACAGCAGTTACTTACTAAGGATTTGATGAAGTGAAATTAGCAGACAGACCTCACTGCCCACTGTAGAAACAAGGCTGAGATCCAGCACTAGATTTTCTGGGGTCCTGACAATTTCACAAGGGCCTTTTCACTTCTTTAAGATGCTGGTCCTGCCCAGCTTTTTATCATGAGTAATTTTCCAACAGATAGAAAATGTGAGAGAATATCACAACAAATCAGTAGAAGTGGAAAAGAAGGCAAAGCTTAGGCAGACAAGGGTGTGGCCAAGGGTGTGGTCTTTTTTGGGGGTGGGGGGCTCTTTTTTTGTTTTTTTGTTTTTGGCTGTGCTGGGACTTTGTTAGGGCACAAGGGATCTTTAGTAATGAAGACCCCAGCACGGCCAAATAACTAAATAAATAAAATAATTAAAAAGTAAAAAACTCAGGGGGCTGCAAGAACGCACACAGATAAGTGTGTGGGGCCCCAGCATTTCTATTAATAAGCATTTCGAAGCTGGACGCATGCCAACTGGTCTACTGGCGGAGCATTTTCATCAGGCTATGAATGAAACTGAGAGCCCACACCCCCACACACTCTGTCCCCCTCGGCAGTTACTTACTAGGTTGGCATTTAAAGGAGACCAGGAGGTATTTACTGCTTCCTGGACAAAGGTCAGGTCCAAAAACACGGCTATTGACCAGGAGGTGGCAGGCCCGCTGGTTCTGACACTCGTCCAGCACCTTCTAAAAGGAGGGGGTAGAAAAGGGACAGGCTTGAGAACCACACACAGCGTCTGCAGGACCCCACACCTGGGCTGCTCTGGAGGGAAGGGGTACCTGCCTGCCTGGCCTGGGGCTCACATTTAAAGCCTTCATGCTGGTATCAGCTGAGTCTAAGACGGAAGCACCCACACATGGCTGATCGGATCAGCTCCCTGTCTCCCCATTGCTCCTCACAAAAGAATATCTGCTCCAACAGCACCAGGCCTCCCTCAGAAAACCAGTCTCCAATTAGCCTTGCCCAGCACCACTACTGAAGGTCTGGCAAAAGAGTGACATCGTGGAGACTCCTGGGGACATAAACCATATCAAGGTACCATAGAGGGTGGACTGGAAGAAACGCAGATGTTTCCCGCATCACCACCACTGCTGTGGTGAAAGATAATCATAGCTACACATCCTTAGAAACACCCAACACTGGTCACAGGAACCGTCAGTACTTGGAAGACTCCTGGGCTTCCTTGGTGCCTCAGATGGTAAAAGAATCCACCTGCAAGGCAAGAGACCCAGGTTCGATCCCTGGGTTGGAAAGATCCCCTGGAGAAGGGAATGGCTTACCCACTTCAGTATTCTTGCCTGGAGAATCCCATGGACAGGGGAGTCTGGAGGGCTGCAGTCCATGCGATCACAAAGAGACAGACATGACTGAGCAACTAACACTTTCACTTTCAGTTTTTGGAAACCCCAACCCAAATGCAGGTCAACACATGAAAATTAAAAAGTTGATCCTCATCCTCACCAACCTCAAGGACACAGGACTGACCCACTTCTGGACGGTAGCCCACCCAGCAGAACACTCAGGCTTTCTTTTGAGCCTTTGGCTTTAAATGCTTTCCTTCAAACCTCTCCTGACCTTTCCCAGGCTTATCGCACCTTTGTGAGTGAGTCTGCTCTGGGCAGGCTCAGGGACCACCCACTCCTGGGTCGCAGGTGGGCCTCCATCCCACTAGCTCCCCTCTCAGTTCCCACATGGATCAGGACTCCTCCATCATGAACATAGAGGTCCTCCATGCCAAGAACAGGAAAAACACTCCCAAGAATTTATTTATTCCTGTTGGACTGAATTTAGTGCCAATTCACAAGCCTGTCTGGAATCATCATGTTCTCACAGTAGTCCATGGAATATCTCCATGAAGGATGCTGGCCCTACCGGGTACTCTCTGTCACCCTAGAGGCCTCACAGTTGTGCATAAATCAGGAAAAATGCCCAGGGAAACCCCCCAAGGACCCCACCAAAGGATGGTGCATATTCCTTTCCTGAGGGAATCATCAGCCCTTGCATGGTTCCTTGTGTTACAATCATGGGACCCAAGGCAGCGCTCTTTTCAAAGTGTGTTAGAGCTGAGAGGTACAGGGAGGGGAGGTGGAGAGGTGGGATGGGCAGATGTCAACCCGTTCTCTCCTACGTTAGGCAACCACCCTCTGAGGAAGCCCCCTGTGTCAGTTCTCAAACACAGATTAAAAGACAGAGGAAAGAATCTCTTAACCTCTGGAGGAAAAAGAGCAGCGTGCAGGGATGCTTCTGGCAAACGAGCCCTCTGAACAACATCCGGACTGTGTTTATAAATGCTGAGTCGTCCGCCTGGTTACGGGAACATCCTCTTCCCTCGGGGTTGCCTGGCAGAGGCAGGAGCCCAGATCGGAGGATGAGGTTGGTGCCCGCGTGTGCCAGGAGTTCATACCTCCCCAAAGTAGGCACTTTCACCCTGGTGGCACTGGCCACCATTCTTTGAAAACCCAGGGGGAAAAAGCCTGGCACCAGGCAGGTGGGCATGGGCTGCTGGACTGAGGAATGGGGACATTCTCAGGGTACAGGGAAGGGTTGGAGAGAAGGTGGGGCATGCAAGAAAAGGAACTGCTAGTCTCCAGAAGAAACATGTTGTCTCTCCTCAGGGCATGGAAACCAGAGGATTCATTCAAACACATTTATGTGGTTTCTCGGTGGGTGTCTACCAATCACGTGACCACCCAGATACTACAGTGCTTGGCATGAAGCAGTAAATAGTCCAGGCAACAGAAAAACCCTTGCGTTATCACATCATGTTTGCCTCTCCTCTTTCAGCCTTAGGGAGAGCTGCGCCGTGTTGAAGCTAATTCCATTTCTACTCAATCCTCTTTAGAAATTTACCATTACTCTCATTTCTCACCACGGACAAAAATCAAGCTGACATCTAATTCACCAGCTACTCTAACTGCCTTGACATCAATAGATTCATAGGGAGCTTTGGAGGCATTAAAAAAAAAAAAATCCAAACCCAAGTGACTCTATAACCTTGGCCAACTAGTTATAGATGTTGAGGGGCCCAGGAAAGCAGGATGGAGGTTGTTTGGATAACTGAAAGCAAGAATAGTCAAAAGTCATCATGGATACTGGGGTTGGCCAAAAGAGTTCTTTCAAGTTTTCTGTACGCTGTTACAGAATACATTAGTTTTGACCTCCTCATAGACCAAGGATTTCCCCAAAGCCAATCAAAAAAAGAATGAGTCAGCTCCACACCTCTACCCCAAGTTCCTGGTACTATCAAGAGTAAACCAGCAGAGACTGCTCAACATAGATCCAAACCAGAATAACATGATTATCTACAACTGGAGAAGCAAGCTGTAAAAAATAACAAAGATAATTATTGCTATTCCTCTTCCTTGAGTGCATTCTCTAAGAATCTGACCATGACCTCTGATGTCTGCCTTGCGGTTTCTACTAAAACAGGCACTGGTCTTTTCTCGTCTTCTAGGGCTGGGGTGCGGGGTGGAGGGGCTGATGAGAGATGTTAAGCCTCCAGGTTGAAACCCAGCATAATGGTATGACTTAGCTTTACTGCAGGGAGCAGCGTGCCTTTGAATAAATTCATTCTGCAAGTGTATTAAGGGAGGGCTCCAATAAGGAGGCATTCTATATAGACTCAGAAGCAAAGAATAGCTCACTTGCCAAATTCGTGATCTGTCTACACGGAGATTTTCAGGGATCAGGTTTACTTGGAGTGAACTGTGGAATCACAAGTATATACACAGAGAGGGGCAGAGAGGCAGAGGCAGAGAAAGAGAAAACCATTTTGTCATCTTAGAACATCTTAGGAAAGGCAATACCTGCAGTGTGGTGGGCACCACACAGGTTAGGCTGTCTTCCCTCTGGGAGGCAGGCTGCTGCGGACTACACTTTTGGTAATCTTGCCCATAAAATGCCGACTGGACACTTATCGTGGAATGCCGAGGACACTGCAGATTCAAATGGTCCCCGTCACAGGCATAGGCGGTGTGGTTTTGCAGGAGTTTGGTTAGGTAACCTGGAAAATATTCAGCTGGGTTACAAGGGGTATAGGAGTTCACCACTCCTTGATGGATTTCGGAGTTGGAGGACCTCGGCTCCCCCATGGAGGGGGCTGGGCAGTGAGGACGGTGTGGGCGGGGCTTCCTCCGTTGTGGGAGGGGCTTCCCTGCTATGGGTGGGGCTTCCTCCACTGTGGGTGGGGGCTTCCATCCCTGCTCCCTGACACGGGACATCAGACAGAACTGAGGGCCGGGAGGGAGATCTTAGCCTGGGCTGGCCTGTGGCAAGGCTCCGAGAGCATGTTCCCTCCAGGAAGCACTGAAGGGCTGGCCAGGAGGCAAGGAGTCCTGAAGCATCTCTATAATGTAGGAAGAAATGGCGAGTGGGTGTCCCTGGGGCATGTAAATGCCTGTCCTAAGGGAGTCTTGGCTTCTCAGCTCTCCCTTTAGCTGGGCCAGGACTTCCTGAAGCAACGGGATGCCCATTTTATTTTAGGAAACCAGTCCTGGGCCTGCCTGAATCCTGGAGAAGAAAGTAAAGCAGGCATCCTGCCTAGGGTAAGGGACTTCCCTGAAGGGAGGGGAGAAGGGATGGTGGGACCTGGTTATGCGTCCAGTGTGTCTCCCCCTAAATTGACCTTCACCAGGAACCTCAGAATGTGACCTTATTTGGACACAGGGTCATGACAGATGTAACTAGTGAAGCTGAGAGCAGGAGTGAGAAGGTCCCTGAATCCTATGTGACTGGTGTCCTGACGAGAAGAGAAGAGACACAGGGCGGCAGTCATGTAAAGGCTACAGTGATGTCTCTGCAAGCCAAGAACCTCCAGGGTGGTCAGGAGCCAATGGAAGCTGGAAGACAGTAGGAAAGATTCTTTTTTTTTTTTAATTAAAAAAATGTATATATATATATTGGCTGTGCTGCATAGCCTGTGGGATCTTAGTTCCCTGACCAGGAATCAAACCTGTGTCACCTGCACTGGAAGCTCCAAGTCTTAACCCCTGGACCACCAGGGAAGTCCCAGAAAAGATTCTTCCTGGGAAACTTTGAAGACAGCACGACCCTGCTGACACCTGATCCAGCCTTCTGGCTTCCAGAACTATGAGAGAATGTATTTCTGCTGTTTCAGTCATCCGAGTCCACAGTCATTTGTTACAGCAACCCCAGGAGAGTCATACCAGCTCCTGTTGCCGCACCTAGAGCCGGACTGCCTGAGATGAGAAGGCCCAGGGCTCGGAGGAGCTGTGGACGGCCTGGCAGGCACCAGCGGCCTGGACGTTTTCTCAGAAAGGAGGAAGGAAGGTTCATCTGAGATGCAGATTCCTTTCCTCCTTCTCACACCTCATGAGGTCAGTCGCAAGGCGGCTGGGAGGGAAGCCAGGGACTTTCTGGGGAGGTGTGTGGGAGACGGTTTGGCAGCATCGGCCTTCGAGGGGAGGAGGGGGTATGGAGGAAGGCAGCCTCCAAGCACCCCAGTCCCCACAGGGATGGGCTGTGCTTGAGCTATTCCTGCTTGGGTTTCAAAATCCTCTGAACCATAATGCTTGACAAACTGCCCGGTCCAGCTCCCTGGCCTCCCCTGACAGTCACAGAGAAGGGACTGAGGTGCTCTGCCCTAGATGGGGCTCACCTGCCAAAGCACACCTGCCCAATGTGAAAGCAAAGACTGGGCACCCTCACCAGCACTCTGCATCCCACCCAGGACCACCATCATAAGATCGGCCAAGCAATCAGCCATCACGAATTAACTTCACTTAGAGAAGCAAAGTCTAGCTTTGAGCAGCAAAACTGCCATTAAGCAGCAGGCCTGTGAGTCAGGGCTTCCCAGGTGACATTAGTGGTAAAGAACTTGCTTGCCAGTGCAGTAGATGTAAGAGATGTGGGTTTGACCCCTGGGTTGGAAAGATCCCCTGGAAGACGGCATGGCAATCCACTCCAGTATCTTTGCCTGGAGAATCCCATGGACAGAGGAGCCTGGTGGGCTGCGGTCCATAGGATCACAAAGAGTCAGACATGACTGAAGTGACTTAGCATCCACACATGCATTGTGAGTCAGGACCCCTGCTTGTTGGAATGCTGTTGCTTATAAGGTGAACCCCTCAGGGCACTGAGAAGGACCAGGCAGAGATCCCTTGGTGGTCCTGGGGCCCCAGGTCAGTGTCATCCTGTTCGATGCACAGGTGGGCCCTGATGAAGCCATGATTTATGCAAGATTCTCTGTGGGGTCTTAAGATCCAGGGTACTCAGGGTGGCTCTGAGGCTGCCCCAGACTGGTACCCACCCTGAAGCTTCTCAGGCTGGTCCTCTCATCCTTGGGTTTCTTCGGCTTTGTCAATAAAATATTCTTGT
This sequence comes from Antilocapra americana, assembly GCA_007570785.1. Lineage (NCBI taxonomy): Eukaryota > Metazoa > Chordata > Mammalia > Artiodactyla > Antilocapridae > Antilocapra > Antilocapra americana. Next base: position 2,086,708 of record ML664172.1, on the reverse strand, counting down.
CCATCATACCCCATCCTTCATGGGGATGCTCAGCTGGCTTAAATCTTAAGTCAATTCTGGGATCATGACCTCAGCTTAGTGTTTATGGGTTATCTGAAAGGCCATGTGTTACTTTGGCTAAATAAGGCCCTGGGGCAGATGGATCCACAAGACCAAAGGGGCCTGATTCCCATGTTGATGAAGTGAATTGATGCCTCCTGCACAGACTGTCACGTGAGTGAGAAAGAAACTTTCCGCTGTGTTCAGACTATCACCTTTCATCACCCAATTTGTCATGTGTTAATAGTTTGTCTTCAGGAAACAAACTTGATCTCCGTGGGACTGTTTACATCAAAATACAGCCAGATGCAGAGCAGTAGCCAGTGCCTCCCTGCTACCATCTTCATATCCTCAGAGTGATGTTCTGGAGACAGAAGCTCGATGCACAGAATTAATTAACTGGAGATCATTCCGGCCCATTTGCACTTTTGAGGAGAGACGGGAGCCTCCTTCCCAATACATCAGTTCTGACACTCTACAAGTTCAGCAGTAAAACTTGCTCTAGACTCAGTCCAATTCCTTCTTAGGAAACCTAAGCCTAAATCCAACAATGGAATATTATTCAGTCCTTGGACTGCAAGGAGATCAAACCAGTCAATCCTAAGGGAAAGCATCCCTGAATATTCATTGGAAGGACTGACACTGAAGCTGAATCTCCAATACTTTGGCCACCTGATGAGAAGACCAACTCATTGGAAAAGACCCTGATGCTGGAAAAGATTGAGGGCAGGAGGAGAAGAGGGCAGCAGACAATGAGATGGTTGGATGGCATCGCTGATTCAATGCACATAAGCTTGAGCAAAATCTGGGAGACAGTGGAGGACAGAGGAGTCTGGCGTGCTGCAGTCTACGGGGTCACAAAGAATCAGACGTGACTTAGTGACTGAACAACAACAACAACAAAAATGAAATGAGCTATGAAGCCACAAAAGACATGGAGGAAATAAAACGCATATGATTAGGTGAGAGAAGCCAATTTGAAAAGGCTCCATACTGCATGATTCCAACTATATGTCATTCAGGAAAAGGTGCAACTATGGAGACAGTGAAAACATAAATGGTTGCCAGAGGTTTGCAGGGGAGAGAGGGATGAACAGGTGGGGCACAGAGGAACTGCAGGGTGACGAACCCATCAGGAGAGAACCTTAGTATGAACTATGGACTCCGGGCGACAATCTGGTGTCACAGCAGTTTCCCTGTTGTCACAAATGCACCGCTGGTGTGGGGTGTGTGGGATACTGGGGGAAGCTGTGGGTGAAATTCCTGAACTTTCTGCTCAATTTTGCTGTGAACCTAAAACTTCTCAGAAAGAAAGTCTATTTAAAAGCGGAGGGGAAAAAAACCTGGACTTCCTTGGTGGTCCACTGGTTAAGACTCTGCCCTTCCAATGCAGGGGAACAGGTTTGATCCCTGGTCAGGGAAGTGAGGTCCCACATGTCATTCGGTGTGCGCAAAAGAATTTTTAAAACTTAAACATAAGATAATATAAAATAAAACATGTTGTTTGCAGTTTTAAGAAAAAAGAAAAAGTTTAAAAACCACCCAAGCATCCCCAAGATAGCATGCCCTTAGGGAAGAGAGGGTTAGGTGACAGGGAGGGGACATAAGGGGAAGTGCATGTGAGCTGGCAAAGCTCTTTCTTTACTTGAAGGGTGGCTGTGCATTTCACTGTGTCTAAGGTCACCTGGCTATGCACTTAGGATCTGTACAAGTTTTTGTTGGTAGATAAATGTTTGTTTAAAAAACGTTTACCTGCAGCTTCGTGACCAATAATTTATACTAATAAAGAAAGTCTAGGAAAAAGTTATTAAAGTATCCTACGTCTCTATTTCTAACTCTGCTTGTTGTTTAGTTGCTAAGTCATGTCCCACTCTTTGCAACCCCATGGACTTCAGCCGGCCAGGCTCCTCTGTCCATGGAATTTTCCACGCAAGAATACTGGAGTGGGTTGCCATTTCCTTCTCCAGGCGATCTTCCTACCCCAGGGATTGAGCTCACATCTCCTGCATTGGCAGGCGGACTCTTTACCCCTCAGCCACCTGGGAAACCCAACTCTGTACTTACCATGATGCAAACCTGTAGTCTGTAATTTAAGACTCTGCATGACATTATCCACCTGAAAGGAGAACCCTGAGCTGATGGTCTAACAGTTCTTATGTCAGAGATTCCCTTACGAAAGTTAATAAATGGAAATCTAGGAAACACCCATGAGGACCGGCCATCTGCCTACCCACCTTATGGCTCCCAGAGGTGCTTTCTATGCCCCATTCTGATTGGCTGTGTCAGAAGCTGCTAAGAGATAAAAAGAAGGACAGTTAGAACTGTCCTGCTTTCAGCGACATGGGGGTCATCAAGGACCACTTTGAGGGGCATTTGGGATGGTGAGTGGGTAACAAGAGCCTGTTTAGAAAAGGTTAAAGGTTAAGAAAATGGGGACTTCCTAGTGGTCCAGTGGTTAAGAATCTGCCCTGCAATGCAGAGGACATGGGTTCAATCCATGGTTGGAGGACTAAGATCCTACATGCCACAAAGCAACTAAGCCCAGGCACCACAGCTACTGAGGCCATGAGCCGCAACTAGAGAATCCATAGGCTGCAACAAAAGATTCTGCGTGCTACAACTAAGACCTCACGCAGTCAAATGAATAAATAAAAAATAAGCAAATGGCTCACCTGGTAGACAGAAGAATCCCCCGCAAATGTCCACAGGGACCAGTCCCCAGAATCTATAAATATGTTACTTTACATCATAAAAGGGATTTTGCAGTTATGATTAAAGATCTTGAGATGGCAAGACACCTTGGATGATCTGGAAGACACCCATATAATTCCAAGATCCTTATAAGACGGAGGCAAGAAGGTCAGCGTCAGAGGAAGGAGGTGTGGCCACAGAATTAGAGGTTAGAATGGAGAAGCTATGAGCCAAAAATGCAGGGGGTATCTAGAAATTGGGAAAGACAAGGAAACAGATGGTACCCTGAAGCCCCGCAAAAGAACGCGGCTTTGCCAACACCTTGATTTTAGACTTCTGACCTCCAGAACTGTAAGAGAATAAGCCTATGCCAGGTGAACATGAACAGCCATAGGAAACTAAGAGTTTGTACAGATAACCCTTATAATGACTCGGTGAAGATGAGGAGAGAAATAAGGCTTGGTCATAAGAACTGATGACCAGGGAGAGATTTTTCAATAATTACCACTTGGTTGAGGTTGGGAGAGAACCTTTGTATGTACATGTGCGCGTGTATAAATACAAAGGCTCAGGAGTCTGAGGTCATATTTAAATTATATTTCTCACTGTAGGTTAGGATCAGACAAATTTGAAAGGGGCTGTTAGCAAGAGAGAGCTTGAAATGATGAACTGTGGGCTCCAAGCTAAATATAGGTAAGGCGGGGTTTTGCTGGAGTGGTTAAGAATCCATCTGCCAATGCAGGAGATATGGGTTCGATCCCTGGTCCGGGAAGATCTCACATGCTGTGGGTGAACTAAGCCCATGTGTTGGAATCCGAGCACCTAGAGCCTGTGTTCTGCAACAAGAGAAGTCACCACAATAGGAAGTCGAAGCCCCGTGACTAGAGAGCAGCCCCCACTCACCACAACTAGAGAAAAGCCCGCTTGGAACAGTGAAGACCCAGTGCAACCAAGAATAAATCAACAAGTAAATTTTTAAAAATAAACCAAGAAATATAGGGAAAGAGATGGTCACAGGAGAGGACCAGGGGAACAGAGGTCTGCTGAGATCCACCAGTGTCAGTGGGGGCAGTCAGACCAGAAAGCTGGAGGGGGAGCACCTCATGGCCCAAAGTTGCTCGATCAGATTTCAAGGTGGAGCATTTACAAGTGATGGAAATAGCTGTGGCAGAGGGTGTAAGAAGTCAGTGTAGGAAAAGTTTCTTGGGAAAGAGAACACCAGGAGCTGGGAAGATGCCCTCTGGATCAGCTATCTCACAGGATAAAGTAGGAACTGTGAGGGAGGAAGAGTCCACCGCCAAGGCTGACCTTGAACAAAGGGCAGAGAGCAGATGACCTGCTCCCAATCTAAAGCCCCCTCCAGCATGCAATCCCCTTCCCCAATGAGCACGCTCACTCTTTCCAATGTGTTGGGTTGAGTCAGCACATTACTTAGTACCTTACTTCATTCAGGATGGGCTTCCCAGGTGGCCCTTGGGATATAAAGGACCCACCTGCCAATGTAGGAGATGCAGGTTCGATCCCTGCATTGGGAGGATCCCCTAGAGGAGGAAATAGCAACCCACTCCAGTATTCTAGCCTGGAGAATCCCCATGGACAGAGGATCCTGGCGGGGCCCATAGGGTCACAAAGAGTCAGGCACAACTGAAGCGACTTAGCATGCATGCCATTCAGGATGCACTAATGAAACCCACAGATGGGGTGGCTTATGAACAACGGAATTCATTTCACACAGTTCTGGGGGCTGGAAGTCCAAGATCAAGGGACCAACACGGTCACCTTCTGGTGAGAGTCCTCTTCCTGGTTCACAGATGGCCTCTTCTCACTGTGGAAGGGCCAGGGGAACTCCACGGGTCTCTTCTGTAAGAGATTCATGGGAATAGTGAATCCCACTCATGAAGGCTAGGAAAGATTGAAGGCAAAAGGAGACAAGGGCGGCAGAGGATGAGATGATTGGATAGCATCACCGACTCAATGGAGATAAACTTTGGCAAACTCCAGGAGACAGTGAGGGACAGGGAAGCCTGGCATGCTGCAGTCCATGTGGTCCTAAAGAGTCGGACACAACTTAGCAACTAAATAGCGATTCATGGAGGCTCCGCCCTCAGGACTTAAGCTCCATCCTTGGTCCCACCTCTTAATGCCATCCCTTTGGGAGTTAGGATTTCAATATGTTGGGGTGGGGGTGGGGGCAGGGGGATGGGGAATACACACACATTCAGACCATGGCACTTAGCTTCCCCCCATACCTTGGTTTTTTGGCTGGGATCCTTTAAAATAATTAATACAACCATCTAATTTTATTTAATTTGTTTTGTTTCTTTTTTTTTCCCCTCCACATGGCATGTGGGATCTTAGTTTTCTGACCAGGGATCAAATCCGTGCCCCCTGAATTAGAAGCACAGTGTTTTAACCACTGGGCTGCCAGGACCCCATATGGGATCCTTTTTAAAGATGCAGCTTTTGTTAACAGTTCTCTCTGGATCAAATGCCCCATCATGTTGGGTCAGGCAAAAATGCTTTATGTGTTAATACTCTCAGCCAGCATTTTCACTGTCTGATTGCCTATTTGGGGGCAAATATTTACTACTCTGAAAGAAGGCAAAAGTGCACACTCTTGTTAAGAAATCGCTCCTCGGAATCTGGGATGGCCTGGAAATGCTCCACTGATCCTTGTTTAAACTGGGGGAGAGGGAGCAGAAGGTGTTGGCCCTCTTCCCTGGTGAACCCCCCATTGTGTATCAGCAGAAACCCCTACAGCCCCGGCCACGGGTCGCACCTCCCACAAAGGCACATCCAGAGAGGCTTCGGCAAATCTTAGAGGAGTTTAGATAAAGGCTTTGATGTTTTCCTGTTTCTAAAGGTGGGTGAGAGGTTCATGGGAAAGAACGCTTAAGAGCAACAGAAGCTCTTCTCCATCTTCAGAAAGATCCAGGGAAGACATTATTGGAATCATCATGCCCAGTGCATTTCCAAGGAGAAAACCCATTTATACACAAATAATCCAGGGACCCCTGAAGGACCAAACAATCAGGGAGCCGGGGTGGGCGGGGGTCGGGGGGAGGGGGGAGGCAAAGTGTTCTATGGAAGGAGCAGGTGTTATGCTGGGGGGAAGGAAGGGTCTATCCAAATTAAGGCTTCCCAGGTGGTGCAGTGGTAAAGAACCCACCTGCCCATGCAGGAGATGCAGGAGACGCGGGTTTGATCCCTGGGTCAGGAAGATTCCCTGGAGAAGGAAATGGCAACCCACTCCGGTATTCCTGCCTGGGAAATCCCATGGACAGAGGAGCCTAGTGGGCTGCATTCCATGGGGTTGCAAGAGTCAGACACAACTGAGCGAGTAGACACCCAAAATTAATCTTGGAACATACGCGTTAAACCAAGGCAAACTCTTCTTGCCCTTCAGGACTTCTCTGAATCACAGAGATCCCTCTGTGCACTGGGATGTGTGAGGAGGGACATATAGGTGGAATCTCACCCACATATTTGACCAGTTCCCCCCCTTTTTTTTTTGCATGAAGCATCTTAGGGTTACTGATAAGCACATCATTCTGAAGGGAGCATCCACTGTGTCTGTAAAACATGGTCAGAGCTAAGAGGTGGATCTAACTTAGATAATTTCAGAAGGCATTTCAGAATCCCATACAGCTGGAAAGTCCTCATCCTGAAGCAGGGGGATGGGCAAGGAGGAAGTGGGAGGAGCACAGAGGATTAAAAGCCCCGAGGCCAGGGTTCAACCTGGGATTAAGGTGTGTGACTGTGACCGTCACCTCTCAGAATTAGTGGGCACACTGCCTGACACTAAGGTATTGCTATCATAAAGGAAACCTTTTTTTTTTTTTTAAAGATTTGTGTGTGTGTGCCTAGACCATTTTTAAATTCTTTATTGAACTTGTTACAATATTGTCTCTGTTTTATATTTTGGTTCTTTGGCCACGAGACATATGGGATCTCAGGAATCCAACCGGGGATCGGAACCACACCCTCTGCAGCAAAAGGCAAAGTCTTAACCACTGGACCACCAGTGACGTGAGTCCCTACCATACAGTGAATCTTGAAGACAGGGATACACTCAGAACTCTCATTGAGCCCCAGCGGTCAGCCCCCAGTGGTTAAGACAAGCACACAGCCCCAGTAGCAACCATCATGCAGCGTCCAGAAATGTCAGGAATGTTACTTGCTGAGCTTGGAGGGAAAAGAAAATTTTCCTCCCTTCTTTCCTTCCCCCCTTTCTTTCTTGTTCTTCCTCTTTCTGCTTCTTTTAAATAAATAAGGTTTAAGAAGCCACTAATATTTGGTGGCTCAGTGGTAAAGAATCCTTCTGCCAATGCAGGAGACTCGGGTCCAACCGTGGGTCGGGCAGATTCCCCGGAGGAGGAAATAGCAACCCACTCCAGGATTCTTGCCTGGGAAACCCCATAGACAGAGGAGCCTGGCAGGCTACAGTCCACAGGGTCACAAAGATTCAGATACGACTTAGCGATGGAGAACACGCACGGTACTTAGAAGAGACCTAACACGCTGCAGATTCTTCCTCTTTTTTTTCCCCTGAAGCCAGAAGCCCTCCACTAAAGTCCAAGTTTCCCAAGGGCTGAGGTTGCCTGAGTCAGTTCCAAGCTCAGGATGTAAATACATCCCTCCCCGGCTGCACGTCTGTGTGCTCAAGTCCCCTAATAACCGAGGGCCAATTTCACAACCTTACTTCTGGGAAGAGAATGGAATTCAATTGTATTGTCCTTGCTCCTCCCACCCCTCATTTTCTTAAAATAAAGCAGCACCCTGCAGTCCTTTAATGCTTTAGATAAGAGACTACACCTTCTTATTCACAAATATTCAAAGGTGTTTCTACACGTTTGAAGGTGTCTTCCAGAAAAGGGTATTTTTTTTTTCTTTTGTGTTGGCGAGGGTGTTTAGAGAATTGGCTGGAGCGCGAAGAGGGGGTGGCCCACGCAGCTTTAGAGCAATGAGTCAGTGAGTCTGAGGATGCAGCCAAAGGCCCCTAGTGGATAAAGGGCTCATGGCTGGGCACCGCACCCCCAAGAGCATTAAGATCAAAAAGCGAATTTAGACTTTAAGTCTCTTCTTCAGTTCCAGGTTTGGCACAAAAAAGTTGACTCCGGAGGTTAATTAGGAGAACAAGAGAGATCGGATGGTCTCCTAGATGTTTGAGAGGGAACCACAAAGACACGGACGACCGAGGTGGCTATGTGGCTCTTCCGTGATGCACTCAGATCCTGGTCCCCAAACGAAACAGCGGAGCACAGAGGAGAAGCGAGAGTCTAGGCAGGGCAGAGACAATAAATACATTTCTTCCCGAGCACTGGGGAGAAGCAGTGTTCCAGGTCTCCTGACAATATAGTGGGCCGGTGGAAAGTTCTGGCTAATAGCAAGAGGGCAGAAATGATGCTGCTGACTTGATGGTGGGGTGCTTGAGACTCCTCATGTGACCCTCTACTCCCTCTGTGTCGTGTGCTGTCACATCTGGAAGACAAAGCAGACAAGGACAGGGACCTCCCTGGTGGTCCAGTGGCTAAGAATCCACTTTCCAATGCAGGGGACATGAGTTCGATTCTTGGTTAGGGAACAACGAAGATCCCACACGCTTCAGAGCAACTAAGCCGGGGTGCCACAACCTTCGAGCCTTCCAGATGCAACCAGTGATCCCGCATGGTGCAAGGAAGATCCTGAGTGCCACGACTAAGACCCAGCGCACACAAATACACAAATGTTTTTTCAGAACAATTTTTAAAAAGAGATAAAGACAACCTCTGAAGACCTAGAAGATGAGGAAAGCCCAAGACAGAAGGAACTGGGTGCCTGAATGACGACATGGGGCACAGCCACCCCGCTTGTCCAATCCCACTAGGCCACGGCATGAGCAGGAAAGAGGGCTTTATCCTCATTATCCCAGCGAGATTTGGCAGTCGTGTTGTGGGTTTCAGCAGCTAACCTACCCTGACTAATGCTCTGGCACTCTGTCACCTGGGACGTGTGTTAAGCAGGAAGCTGCTAAGTCTTGGAGGAGGATACCAAAACGTTTAGCGCTTTAATGTTTATCTCACTGATGTGTGATGGTGCTGTTGACAACATTCCGCGTGACTTTCAATCCTCATTTAGGGGAATCATTGCGCTAAGGGCTTCCCTGGTGGCTCAGACAGGAAAGAATCTGCCTGCAGTGCAGGAGACCTGGGTTCGATCCCTGGGTCGGGAAGATCCCCCAGAAAAGGGAATGACTACCCACTCCAGTGTTCTTGCCTGGAGAACTCCATGGACAGAGAAGACTTCAGGCTACAGTCCATGAGGTTGCAAAGAGTCAGACACGACTGAGCGGATAACACTTTCTTTGAGGTAAGACCTTGCTAATCACTGAAGTGAGTCAAAGGATGAAACCCACGTGTCTGTGCTTAGTCGCTCAGTCGTGTCGACACTTTGCAGCCCCAGGCACAGCAGCCCGCCAGGCTCCTCTGTCCGTGGGATTCTCCAGGCAAGAATACTGGAGTGGGTTGCCGTTTCCTCCTCCAGGGGATCTTCCCGACCCAGGGATTGAACCTGGGTCTCTTGGATTGGCAGGCAGATTCTTTACCGCTGTGCCACCTGGGAAGCCCCTGAATTAAATTACTAAAGAGATAAAAAGGATTAGAGGTCTCATTCATTAGCCTACTAATCACCACTCTTGACAGTGCCTCTGATTTTTTGAAACTTTAAAGAAAACTTTCAGCGAAAGTGTGAAGCAGAGACTAAGTGGAATGTTCATTAAGCAGGCAAGTTTCCAGGTGCTGGTGAGTGTGGGAAGCAGACGAGACTGTAGGCAGAGTGGTGCGGTGCCCCAGAGTGCTGGCCCTGGATAAAAGTGCCAAAGCACAGATGTGGAGGCCACAGGCTGGGAGGTAGGGAATTCAGGCTTTGAGACCCCTTAGGTCCAGTGCTTTTCAGGTGTGTTAAACCTAACTCCTTTAGATCTCAGTTTCTCATCTGTAATACAGTGATGGACGGGGAAACGTGGCATGCAGTCCATGGGGTCGCAGAGTCAGACACGACTGAGGGGTTGAACTGAACTGATACCTACATTATGGGCTTCCCAGGCGGCGCTAGTGGTAAAGAACCTGCCTGCCAGTGCAGGTTAGACATGAAAGGGTTCGATCCCTGGGTCAGGAAGATCCCCTGGAGGAGGGCATGGCAACCTGCTCCAGTATTCTTGCCTGGAGAATCCCATGGACAGAGGAGCCTCATGGGCTGTAATCCATAGGGTTGCACAGAGTCAGACATGACTGAAGTGACTTGGCACAGCAAAAGCAGCTTACACAGTGACTGGGCAAGTCAGTTTCATTCCCTGAGGATGGCATTAGTGTACAAGGAGGAAAAGACTGGAAGTCCAATCTCTATGGAAAAGGGAGCCCCAACAGGCAAGGACAAGCAGCCCGAAATCTGCTGCTTCCAAGCTTAGCCTTGGTTTGGATTTAAGCTTAAGACATGTGGTAGCAGAGTAGATGATGCCTGTTTTCACATTCTATAAAATTGCCCAAGGACAGGTTCATATTCATGATGAGGGTTATACCATTGATCATTTGTCCCCAAGTATGAGGGTGCCGTGGAAGCTTTTTTATACACACGAGCACAACACTTCCAAAAGAACTGGCTGAGTGCTAATTTGGAAACATTTGCTAGCTTCTGATATATTCCCTTGAACTCACAAATTTAGAAAATCCAGTTTTCTACCACTTTTTTTCAGCAAACTCAAACCATTATGTTCTCTTTGACAATAAAGCTGCTTGATTTTCATCAGTTCAGTTCAGTTCAATCGCTCAGTCGTGTCCAACTCTTTGTGAACCCATGGACTGCAGCACGCCAGGCTTCTCTGTCCATCACCAACTCCAGGAGTTTACTCAGACTCATGTCCATTGAGTTGGTGATGCCATCCAACCATCTCATCCTCTGTCGTCCCCTTCTCCTCCCACCTTCAATCTTCAATGCTTGATTTTCTTAAAACCAAATAAAAATGCTACTTTAAAATTTTTTTTTATTTATTTGTGGCTGTGCTGGGTCTTCATTACTGTATGTGAGCTTTTCTCTGGTTGTGGTGAGCACGGGCTATTCTCTGGTAGCGGCGCATGGGCTTCTCATCGCAGTAGCTTCTCTTGCTGCAGAGTACGGACTCTAGAGCACAGGCTCAGTAGTTGTGACACACGGGCTTAGTTGCTCTGAGGCGTGTGAGATCTTACTGGATCAGGGATCAAACCCATGTCGCTGCAGTGGTAGGCGGATTCTTTACCACTGAGCCACCAGGGAAGCCAAAAAAAAAAAAGACTATTTCTAAAGGCACATAACCTACAAAATTTTCCATGCTTGACGTTGTTTCAAGAGCATACACAGAAAGCCCAAACTGTGATTAAAAATATTCTCAAATTTTGATCAATAATAATGGAGAAAATGGAAATTAGTTGCTAATGTTTGACAAGAAAAGTGACAGCCCCCAGCTCTCTGTGACTTTTCTGCCCTGAGGAACGAACACTTTTTCATTTTTTCATGAGTGCCGCATGGCACCCAGGTTCCACTTATCCACTTCCCCTGGGCTTTGAATTCTCGTATTTAATTCTGGTTTCCAGCAGTCACTCATTCAATGATCTCTTATTTTGTTAGTTTTTCTCCCTACATCTCCTTTTCTCTCTGCACAATGGCCCTCTGAGTCACCAAATCGTATACCATCCCTGTGCATATTCATACATATGAAGCGGGTTTTTCTGTTTGAAGCCCAGCTGTGTATTTATTCATATGGATCAGGTCCTTATGCCTAAGCATTTGTCTACATACATCAACCCATTATATGCCTTTCAACTCTACTCAAACAAAAAAATCCAAAGTCCGTGTAAGATTGAGGCCCCCCTCCACTACCTACTTGACTTCATCCTTTATTTATTTGGCTGTGCCGGGTCTTAGCTGTGGCACATGGGATCTTCAGCTGTGACATGTAAACTCTTGGTTGTGGCATGTGGAATCCTGTTCCCTGACCAGGGATCAAACCTTCGGTTCCTGCATTGGTTCCTTCCTGCATGGAGTCTTAGCCATTGGACCACCAGGGAAGTCCCTGACTTCATCCTATAACTCTCGCCCTCAGTGCTGGCCACCGTGGTCTTCTTGTTTCTCAAAACCGCCATGTACACTCCCACCTCAGGACCTTTGCTTTGGCTGTTCTGTTCGCCAGAAAGTTTCTTTCTTCTAGCCAGTGAACGGACCAGTGAGATTGCTCAGTCATGTCCGACTCTTTGCAATCCCATGGACTATAGCCTACCAGGCTCCTCCGTCCATGGAATTATCCAGGCAAGAATACTGGAGTGGGTTGCCGTTTCCTTCTCCAGGGGATCGTCCCAATCCAGGGATCGAACCCAGGTCTCCCACACTGTGGGCAGACACTTTACCATCTGAGCTACAAGGGAAGCCTTAATAATATCTTCTTTCTAATATCTACTTCCCTCCCTTCATCCTGTCCTTTGTGCAAAGGTAACCTTATCAGACAGGCTTCCTTAGCCACTCTGAGAAACACTACCTGCCCCTCTAGCCTTGATTTTGCTGCCTTTCACAACAGGCAGACATGCTGTCAGTTTCACCCCTTCTGCATGTAAGCAGGAACATTGTTTTATTAATTGCTGTATTCCTAGAACCTAGAAAGAGTCTGACATATAGTCAGAAGGCAATGCATAGTTTTTTAATGAGTGAGTGAGTAAGCCCAGCAGAATATGAGTGGAGGAAAATGCCTGAGTAGTAGATTCTGATTAATCCTCACAGCACTGACATCACCCAGTCCTCATAGATCTTGCTAGGTAACTGTGCTGGCAATTTTAAAAACCTATATTCCTAATGGAGTGGGCCTCAACACACCCATAAACAGGCTATGAGCATCCCACCCAGGCAACCAGGTGCACTGGTGTGATAAGGCTGGTCCCTACTACATGCTCTCCTGAGTTTGACCTCAGTTCAATTCAGTTCAATCACTCAGTTGTGTCCAACTCCTTGAGACCCCATGGACTGAATCAAGCCAAGTCTCCCTTTTCATCACCAACTCCAGGACCTTGACTCAAACTCATCTCCATTGAGTCGGTGATGCCATCCAACCATCTCATCCTCTGTCATCCCCTTCTCCTCCTGCCTTCAATCTTTCCCAGCATCAAGGTCTTTTCAAATGAGTCAGTCCTTCACATCAGGTCACCGAAGTATTGGAGTTTCAGCTTCAGCATCAATCCTTCCAATGAATATTCAGGACTGATTTCCTTTAGGATGGACTGGTTGGATCTCCTTACAGTCCGAGGGACTCTCAAGAGTCTTGTCTAGCACTACAGTTCAGAAGCATCAGTTATTTGGCATTCAGCCTTCTTTATGGTCCAACTCTCACAGCCATACATGACTACTGGAAAAACCACAGCCTTGACTAGATGGACCTTTGCTGGCAAAGTAATGTCTCTGCTTTTTAATTTGCTGTCTATGTTGGTCACAGCTTTTCTTCCAAGGAGCAAGCATTTTTTAATTTCATTGCTGCAGTGATCATCTGCAGTGATTTTGGAGCCCCCCAAAATAAAGTCTCTCACTGTTTCCATAGTTTTCCCATCTATTGGCCATGAAATGTTGACCTACTGTCATTCAAACACACAAATAAAACCCCCTGTGACTTTTTTTATGTACTCCACCTTGATCTCCAATGAAGTCACTTGCTCATGGGTCCTCTTTCTCTCTCTCAGCTCCCCACCTGGTTGACTGAGTTGTTTCCTGGATGTTTCTCCCATACGGCCCCCTACATGGTATACCATGTGTGTGTGATGTGTGCTCAGTCATGTCTAACTCTTTCACAACCTTGTGGACTATAGCCCACCAGGTTCCTCTGTCCATGGGATTTTCCAGACAAAAATACTGGGGTGGGTTGCCATTTCCCTCTCCAAGGGATATTCCAAACCCAGGGACTGAACCCAAGCCTCCTGCAAATCCTGCATTGGCAGGTGGATTCTTTACCACTAAGCCACCTGGGAAGCCCGTGGTGTACCATGCCTCCCTCCTATAGGACCCATGCGTGTAACCAACCCTTTAGCTTCAGGTAATATCCATGGCTGTTGGTGTGATCCTTATAAAGCCTAGAAGGAGGACTTTCTCCACCATTTATGACACAATAAAAATTTATATATACACGTATATGCATATATTGGGCTTCCCTGGTAGCTCAGCTGGTAAACAATCTGCCTGCAATGCAGGAGACCCTGGTTCAATTCCTGGGTCAGAAAGCTCCCCTGGAGAAGGAATAGGCTACCCACTCCAGTGTTCTTGGGCTTCCCTTGTGGTTCAGATAGTATAGAATCCACCTGTAATGTGGGAAACATAGATTCGATCCCTGGGTTGGAATCCCCTGGAGGAGGGCATGGCGAACCACTCCAGTATTCTTGCTTGGAGAATCCCCATGGACAGAGGAGCCTGGAGGGCTCCAGTCCAAGGGGTCGCAAAGAGTCGGACATGACTGAGTGACTAACCATAGCACAGCAGATGTATATATTATGGGTTTCCCAGATGGCTTACTGGTAAAGACTCCGCTGTCAAGCAGGAAACACAGGGTCGATCCCTGGGTCGGGAAGATCCCCTGGAGAAGGAAATGGCAACCCACTCCAGTATTCTTGCCTGGGAAATTCCATGGACAGAGGAGCCTGGCAGGCTACTGTCCACGTGGTCCCAAAAGGGTCGGACACAACTTAGCAACTGAAGCACAACACCATACATACGTTATACATATGTGCCCATGGATACATACATATACAGACAGAAAGAGAGAAAGAGAGGAATCAGTTGATTACAAATTGTTCGAAATGGGCTGTGTCACATGAATGACAGTTGTATGACAACACTCACTATTTACTTTTGAACAGTCTGCAGGATCCTTTCTGTGCCTTTCCAACCAAAGATTTCACATCCTACAAAAACGAACACTTTATTCAGTAACCAGGTACCCAGCCCAGAAAGTTATTCAGCCAACACCATCTGGATTCGAGTTGTTTAAAAGTAACTAGATCAATCCCCATTTGCCCAAAGCACTTACATGGAAAGCTTTTTCTTTTCTTTGGGATGCAGAGTAGCTCCCAAACTTACAGAGTCACTTGGTGATTAAGGCAGGATGGAGGTGCATTTGATAACTTAATGCAACTTTTTACCAGCACTTAAAACTCATATGAAATCTACACTTGATCTTTCCTGCTTGGAATTAGCCAAATTAGTGGCTGTTTCCCCATGTACAACAAAAGCCTCTCAGAAACACTCAGGGAAGCCAACCAATCAAAAGGCCCAACACAGTCCAACACGAGCATGTGGGGGCGGGCAGGTGCCGCCTCCCCCTCGAGCCCCTCAAACAGCCTTTCAGCTCCAGACGGTTATGTGTAGGATGATCAAGGTAGACGTGATATGCTCAGGGTAGAAATGAGGACTTCAGGGCATGCCTTGAGAGCTTTCTCCAGTTAATTGGAAAATTATATAGTGATTTCACTGCTCATAATAATAAAAGTTTTTCTTTTAACTTTAAAGATGATGATGACTGGTGAGCAGTGCTATAAACCTCAGAAAGTAGTCTAGAAGGTTAAAATGACTGGACCGGATTTAGGGGCAGGGCAGATTTGCTGCACTTTTTTTAAAAAAATCTTTTTTATTGTGGTAGAAGTCACGTATTATAAGACATACTATTTTAACCATATTTAATTGTACAGTTCAGCAATAAGTACGTTCACATTGTTATGCAACCATCACCAACATCCAGCTCCTGAATCTTTCACCTTCTTCAGCTGAAACTCTGTCCTCCTTCAACACTTAACTAACCCATGCCGCCTCCCCACCCTGCTCCATCCCACCTCCCCACTCCCCAGTCCCTGTCACCTACCAATGTACTTTGACTATCAATTTGACTATTCTAGTGAAAGTGTTAGTCCCTCAGTTGTGTCCAACTCTTTGTGACCCCATGGACTGGAGCCCGCCAGGCTCCTCTGTCCATGGGATTCTCCAGGCCAGAATACAGGAGTGGGTTCCCATCTCCTATCCAGGGGATCTTCCCAACTCAGGGATTGAATCCAGGTCTCCTGCATTGCAAGTAAGGTCTTTACTGTCTGAGCCACCAAGGAAGTAACTGTATAAGTGGACTGAAACTGTATTTGTCTGCATCTACCGTATACTGAAATGTATTTTTAAGGTTAATGATATGTGTTCTACAGAAAGTGGAAAGTGTTACTTGCCCAATGGTGTCCGACTCTTTGCGACCCCATGGACTGTAGCCTTCCAGGCTCCTCTGTCCATGAGATCCTCCAGAAAGTGGGTAGCCATTCCTTTCTCTAGGGAATCTTCGAGACCCAGGGATCAAACCCAGATCTCCTGCACTGTGGGCAGATTCTTTATCATCTGAGCCACCAGATTGTACATTTTGTCTCTCGTGAACTATACAGCAGGCCCTCTCTAGCCATGACCTAACATGGTTTGCTCCCTCAACAGTTAACAAAACAAGAGCAAAGAAGTTTCTAAAATTTGCAACAGATGTCTCCAAGAGTTTTTCCTTAGGGAGTCCGCAGGCAGACCGACTGTATCTATTACAGCCTCCTGGTGGGTTTAACAGAGGATTTGGGGGCAGGTCATTTCACTTCCCCCTTCTTTGGTTTCACCCCAGTATTAGGGGAAGTAGCAGCATTTCTTCCTTTGTATTTTGCAGAAATGGGTGAGGCTGGCAAATGTAAAGAAATACGGGTGCCCACATGGTAATCAGGCTGGCTGGGCCTTAATCATGACATTCATCCTTAATTGAGTCCCTGGCATGCAGGCCCCTGGCACAAAACCCCAGTGGGCTCAGCTTCGCTCAGTGGCCCCAGGGACTCATACTTTTCTTCATTCTCCTACGAGCTCCTTATTTACTCTCCTGTACCCTTCTCATACAGTAGTCATGTATGGCTGTGAGAGATGGACTATAAAGAAAGCTGAGTGCCGAAGAACTGATGCTTTTGAACTGCGGTGTTGGAGAAGACTCTGAAGAGTCCCTTGGACTGTAAGGAGATCCAACCAGTCCATCCTAAAGAAGATCAGTCCTGAAGATTCATTGGAAAGACTGATGCTGAAGCTGAAACTCCAATACTTGGGCCACCTCACACGAAGAGCTGACTCATTTGAAAAGACCCTGATGGTGGGAAAGATTGAAGGTGGGAAAGGAAGGGAATGACAGAGGATGAGACGGTTAGATGGCATCACCGACTCAATGGACATGAGTTTGAGTAAGCTCCGGGAGTTGGTGAAGGACAGGGAGGCCTGGCATGCTGCAGTCCATGGGGTCGCAAAGAGTTGGACACGACTGAAGGACTGAACTGAACCCTTTTCTGGCTGACACCTGTTACTTCTGACGGCCCTCAGCTGACACTTGCTATTCTGAGTCTGTTGCCTTCTTTTATACACAACCGTCTTGGTGACAGTTGAGTGATTACATCCCACTGTGTCTACTTGATGCACCACCACACTGGAGTCTTTTTTCTACTGATTGGCTCCTGGCCACCTTCTGGATGGTTGGGTGGTGGAAAATCTGACCCTGGTTCATTGGTATATAAAGCCGACCTCAGGCTTGCCGATCATGTTTCTTCAAACTCAGAGACTCACTAACATGTTATTTGTAAACGTCCAACTCAATTCTCTTGGGGCTGTCCCACCATTCTTGGGTATGATTTGAGTCACCCAATGTGCATGCTCCCAGCCAAAGTGGAACCAGAGGGATGCTCTGCCTTCTCGTGTCAGCTCTCATACCACAAACACATACCAAAACACATGGTTTGTATTGTTAAGGTTCAGTCACTAAGTCATGTCTAGCTCCTTGCGACCCCACAAACTGCAGCATGTCAGGCTCCCCTGTCCTTCACTATCTCCTGGAGTTTGCCCAAGCTTCTCTCCCTTGAGTCACTGATGCCATCCAACCAACTCATCCCCTGTTGCTCATCTCTCCTCTTGCCTTCAATCTTTCCCAACATCAGGGTCTTTTCCAATGAGTCGGCTCTTCGCATCAGGTGGCCAAAGTATTGGAGTTTCAGCTTCAGCATCAGTCCTTCCAATGAATATTCAGGGTTGATCTCCTTTAGGATTGACTGGTTGGATCTCCTTGCAGTCCAAGGGACTCTCAAGAGTCTTCTCCAGCACCAGAGTTCGAAAGCATTTAGCACCATGCTTTTCACATTTTTGTACTTTGTGATGGTGATTTTGCTGTGTCAAATAGACCCAAGCATGATACAGTGCTGTATAGTGTTCTTAAGCAGAAGAAGTTGACACTGGTCTCACAAAGAAAATAGTCACTGACCGGGAGACTGGATCCTCCAAAGGGTTTGGTTTTGTAGACTTCAACAGCGAGGAAGATGCCAAAGCTGCCAAGGAGGCCATGAAAGATGGTGAAATCGATGGAAACAAAGTCACTTTGGACTGGGCCAAACCTAAGGGTGAAGGTGGCTTTGGTGGCCGAGGAGGAGGCAGAGGTGGCGGCAGAGGTGGCCGAGGTGGATTTGGTGGCAGAGGCCGGGGAGGCTTTGGAGGGCGAGGAGGCTTCTGAGGAGGCAGAGGAGGAGGAGGAGACCACAAGCCACAAGGAAAGAAGACGAAGTTTGAATAGTTTCTTCTATCCCTGTCTCTCCCTCTTCCATTTGAAAGAAAGGACTCTGGGGTTTTTACTCTGTTACCTGATCAATGACAGAGCCTTCTGAGGACATTCCAAGACAGTATACAGCCCTGTGGTCTACTTGGAAATCTGTATAGGTAACATTTCAAGGGAGATAACCCTGTTGGTGTTGACTGGATATTCGTATAAACTTTTTAAAGAGATGAGTGATAGAGCTAACCCTTATCTGTAAGTTTTGAATTTATATCGTTTCTTCCCATGTACAAAACCATTTTTTTCCTAAAAAAAAAAAAGAAAATATTTGAGCTTTTCTATAACATTTTATAGAAATGAACTTTTTGGCCAACCCAATACATGAGTTAGAGGGGCTTCATCCAAGCACAAAGCACAGTGCTGCTGGGCGAGTTCAGTGTTAACAAAACAACAATGTATTTTAAATAAGGTGTCTTTAAGCAGAAACATGCATAAAATCCCCTACAAACAATGTCTCAGCATTTGCTAATTTAGTGTTGTAAAACAGGTCTTAATAGAATATACCACCTTGAGAAAAGGGAACCCTCTTATACTGTAGGGAGGGGCTTCTTGCCTAGTAGCTGAAACGGTAAAGAATCTGCTGGCAGTGTAGGAGACCCAGGATCGATCCCTAGGTCTAGGAGGAGGAAATGGCAACCCACTCCAGTACTCTTGCCTTAAGAATCCCATAGACAGAGGAGTCCGGTGGGCTACAGTCCATGGGGTCGCAAACAGTCAAACACGACTGAGTGACTAACACTTTCACTTTCTTACACTGCTGGTGGAAATGTAAATTGGTGCTGCCACTAAAGAAAACAGTATGGAAGTTCCTCAAAAACCTTACAAGAGAGTAGCCATATGATCCAGCAATCCCACGCCTGGGCAGATACCCAGACAAAATTACAGTTCAAAAAGATGCATGCACCACTATGTTTATAGCAGCACTATTCACAATAGCTAAGATATTGGAATCTAATATCCGCTGAATCATCAAAAAGCAAGAGAGTTCCAGAAAAACATCTACTTCTGCTTTATTGACTACGCCAAAGCCTTTGATTGTGGATCACAACAAACTGTGGAAAATTCTTAAAGAGATGGGAATACCAGACCACCTGATCTGCCTCCTGAGAAATGTGTATGCAGGTCAAGAAGCAATAGTTAGAACTGGACATGGAACAACAGACTGGTTCCAAATTGGGAAAGGAGTACATCAAGGCTGTATATTGTCACCCTCCTTATTTAACTTATATGAAGAGTACATCATTCGAAATGCCAGACTGGATGAAGCACAAGCTGGAATCAGGATTGCTGGGAGAAATATCAATAACCTCAGATACACAGATGACACCACCCTTATGGCAGAAAGCGAAGAAAAACTAAAGAGCCTCTTGGTGAAAGTGAAAGAAGAGAGTGAAAAAGTTGGCTTAAAACTCAACATTCAAGAAACTAAGATCATGGCATCCAGTCCCAATACTTCATGGAAAATAGATGGGGAAACAGTGGAAACAGTGACAGACTTTATTTTGGGGGGCTCCAAAATCACTGCAGATGGTGACTGCAGCCATGAAATTAAAAGACGCTTACTCCTTGGAAGAAAAGTTATGATCAACCTAGACAGCATATTGAAAAGCAGACACATTATTTTGCCAACAAAGTCAACAAAGGTCCATCTATTCAAAGCTATGGTTTTTCCAGTAGTCATTTATGGATGTGAGAGTTGGACTATAAAGAAAGCTGAGCACTGAAGAATTGATGCTTTTGAAGTGTGGTGTTGGAGAAGACTCTTGAGAGTCCCCTCAACTGCAAGGAGATCCAACCAGTCCATCCTAAAGGAGATCAGTCCTGGGTGTTCATTGGAAGGACTGATGTTGAAGCTAAAACTCCAATACTTTGGCCAGCTAATGCGAGGAATGAGCTCATTGGAAAAGACCCTGATGCTAGGAAAGATTGAAGGTGGGAGGAGAAGGGGATGACAGAGGATGAGATGGTTGGATGGCATCATGAACTCAGTGGACATGAGTTTGAGTAAGCTCAGGGAGTTGGTGATGGACAGGGAAGCCTGGAGTGCTACAGTCCATGGGGTCACAAAGAATCAGACACAACAGAGCGACTGAACTGAACTGAAGATGTGGAAACAACAGATGAATGGATAAACAAGATGTGGGATAATGTGTATGTATGTATGTATATATATATATATATATATATATATATATTAGTCATTAATAAGAATGAAATATTTGCAGGAACATGGATGGACCTAGAGCCTGTCATACTGAGTGAAACAAGTCAGAAAGAGACAGACAGACAGCAGATGATGTCATTTGTATGTGAAATCTAAACTATGACACAAATGAATCTATCTGTGAAACAGGAAGAGGATCAGAGACATAGAGAAGAGACTGGTCATCACCGAGAGGAAGGGGGGTGAGAGAGAGATGGGTTGGGAGTTTGAGATTAGCAGATGCAAACTGGTATATTCAGAATGGATAAACAACAAGGTCCTATAGCGCAGCACATGGAACTGTATTCAATGTTCTGGGATAAACCATAATGGAAAAGTATATGACAAATGTATTGACATACATGTATAACTGAATCACTTTGCTGTACAGCAGAAATTAACACAATATTGTAATTCAACCATACTTCAATAAAAAATTTAAAAACTAAAATAGAACATATTACTTCAAATAATGAGAACCAGTGTATTTCTATATTAGGGACAGAGCGCTAGCCTTTATATATAATTCAAACAGGCAGAACTATTCTCAGGGATTGCCTTCAGAGCAAGAGCTTTGTCTTTGCTGCACACCCAGGTGGCTCAGTGGTAAAGAATCCACCTGCCAATGCAGGAAACATGAGAGACTCAGGGTGGATCCCTGGGTTGGAAAGACCCCCTGGAGTAGGAAATGGCAACCCAGTCCAGTATTCTTGCCTGGGAAATTCCAGGGACAGAGGAACCTGGAGGGCTATAGTCCATGGGGTCACAAAGAGCAGGACACAACTCGGCAACTACGCACACACACACTGTACATAGGGACCTCCCTGGTGGTCCAGTGGCTGGGAGTCTGCCTTCCAGTGTGGAGGATGTGGGTTCAACCTCTGGTCAGGGAACCAAGATCTTACATTCCTCAGAGCTGTTAAGCCCATGTGCCACAACGGAACATTCACTGCACAGCAACCAGGACCCAACACAGCCAAAAATAACTTAATTAATTCAAAAATAAAATAAAATGAGTCATTTCTCCTTTTTAAAATGAAATGTTCAACCTTTAAGGAAAGCCTTGCCATCTCCTAGCTTATGATTATCCTAACGACAGCCCTCTGATGTGTCACGGGAGTCGTCCACTTTCGCTGGCACAAGAGATCTCTTGACCCACTGGGGGTGAGTCCCCACTCTGACTCTCCATCTGAGTCTCTACTCCAGGGTCAAGGGCTCTTCACTACCCCTGCCAGAATCCAAGACATCAAATAAAGGAGGAATCGCTCACTTCTCTATATCTGGTGGTTGTGGTGGTGGTTAGGTACTAAATCGTGTCCAACTCTTGCAACCCCACTCACTGTAGCCTGCCAGGCTCCTCTGTCCCTGGGATTCTCCAGGCAAGAATACTGGAGTGGGTTGCCATTTCCTTCTCCATCTTTATATATATTGTGTCATAATATTATTATCTATTTATTTAAAAATGTTTTGGCCTCACCACACAGCATGTGGGATCTTAATTTCCAGGCCAGGGTTTGAATCCATACCCTTTGTAGTGTAAGCATGGAGTCTTAACCACTGGACCACCGGGGAGATCCCCCAGAGTGATTTTAACTGCTGTGGTAGAGGAGCACAGAGGGTGTCTGGTGGGAGGGGGGCAGTAACAAGGAATATGTGGCTTACCCGAGAAGGAAGCAGAAAGGCTTCCAGATGGGAGGTGATGCCTGAAGGAAGAGCAGGGAGTAACCAGGTGAAGATGAGCCTCAGGAAGCAGGGGCCACACATGCAGGGGCTCAAAGGAAACTTCTAGACC
Organism: Antilocapra americana; assembly: GCA_007570785.1. NCBI lineage: Eukaryota > Metazoa > Chordata > Mammalia > Artiodactyla > Antilocapridae > Antilocapra > Antilocapra americana. The sequence continues at coordinate 2,064,313 of ML664172.1, read as the reverse complement.
TTTGGTGTGGTTGGTGGACAAGGTATGAGGTCAAGAGTGAAGGCTGGAGAAGTTAGCAGGGCCTCCCTAAGGAGTCTGAAGTTAACCTGAAGTCCGATGGGAGCCACTGAAGGTTGAAGGTGGGCAAGTGATGCTAGTCAGATATGCAGTTCCGAGAAATCCTGAATCCAGAGGTCCGTGTTGGAGGGACTGGAGAGACCCATGAAGAAATTCGGATGACCGCCGTCCTATGGGGAGGCCAGGATGAAGGCCTGGGCTAAGACAGTTGCAGGGGTCTGACAGGGTCAGAGGGATGGAGATCAGTCTACAGCACCAGTGTATTACCCGAGTGGTGCACAGAGCTAGCTCCACACTCAGAAGGGCCAGGCTCTTGGTTTAAGGCTCTGATGGGACCACCTTGAAAGTCTTAATAATTTAATCATTTTTGTAAATGAAGCCCAATGGGACAAGAGGCCATGAGCATGCGCAGAGGAGACGCCCACAGTCCCTTGCCATCACACTGTCATAAAGTGTTTGAGATGTCCCGAGCAGAGAATTCCAGGAGAAGTGATATTCCACCAGCGAAACTCGAAGTGAACATCAGGAAAGCATGTTGTGTCTCTAGCTGGGTAGGCAGACACGCTGACAGCGCCACACTCTCTCTTAGAACAGGAATGTGCTTTGAATGAAGGAAGCTGGCTGGGACATAGTAGGAAATCCGGACAACCCAGAAACCCAGCGTATCTTCTTATTCTTGTTAGTGCCATGCATTAGCCAGATACTCATGCCACAAATAATGGCACAGAAGGAAAGGAAAAGACAGAAATACCCACAGCTTCTTTTCCTTTCAACCATTGCTTACATATCGGTAAGACAAAGTAGAGAGCAGTATACACACAAATGGGCAGTATATACACAAAACAAGAATGCGTCATTTCTGTAATTCCATACACCTATTCGATGTTCTTATATTTGTATTTAAAACTAGCATCACCTCATATGAAGATGATCAATGAAATCCATGCTCCTAATTTAAAGGGTCCACTTTTTCCACTTAGAACAACATTGAAGAGCAAATAAACACAATGATAAGAAAGCTCTGAATATTAGTACCTTTAACTGCTCTTCCTCCTTGATTTTTGGACAAGGAGCTCCCATTTTCACTTTGCACTAGGGCCTGCTGATTATGTAGCTGGTGGAGACTGAAATGACAGTGATTTAGCCTTAGGATTGGTGGGGAAGGGGGTTAGAAACAAGAGAGACTAAGGGAGCCCTCCCGGGTTCTGAACCTGTGGGGCCATCCTCTTGGGAAATTCAATATTGAAAATAGGGTCTGTGATTCTGTTCTGAGTGCCCATGGGGTGTCCCAGCAGAGTGTCTGGAGTCAGAAGCTCCGCAGAGGGACCTGGGAGGAGGGAAACCAGGAAGCGATCTGCAAACAGGTAGTGGCTGAAACGCCAGGGGACGGCTAGTGTGAGAAGAACTGTGGGCAGGGGCACTGGGGGTGCAGACCTTGAAGAGATGGGATGACAGAGAAGACCCTTTAGGGGAGACGGAGAGGGAGGGAGGACAGGAGGGAAGGAGGAAGGAGCCCAGCGTGGCTGCCAAGGAGATGCGAGAAGCGACACAACAGCCAGAGGTGGGTATCACGGGGCTGAGGAAAGCGGGTGTTACCAGCTCTGGGGACCTTGAAGAAATGGTCCGACCTCTCTGAGCTGGAGATGGGCACCTATAAAATGAAGGTGAAGGTACTGACACTTATCTCAGAGGACCGTTGTCAAGATTAACTGAGCTATTATGTGTGTAGGGCTCAGAACTCTCCTATATTCATTTCCTGTGGCTTCTGTAACAAGGTACCACAGACTGGTGGCTGAGAAGAACGGAAATGCATTGCCTCACAGTCTGGAGGCCTGGAAGTCCAACATCAAGGGGTGGATGGGGCCACAGTCCCTCTGAAAGCTCCAGGGAAGGCTGTGGTGCAGGCCTCTCCCCCAGCTCTGGTTGTTTCCTGACTTGGGGCAGCATGACTCTGACCCTCAAGCGGCCTTCTTGCCCTGTGTCTCTGTGTCCAAACCTCCCCTGTTTATCAGAACACTTATCAAACATCAGCTCTTCACATGAGGTGGCCAAAGTATTGGAACTTCAGCTGCAGCAACAATCCTTCCAGTGAATCTTCAGGGATGATCTCCTTTAGGATTGACTGGTTTCATCTCCTTGCAGTCCACAGGACTCTCGAGAGTCTTCTCCAACACCGCAGTTCAAAAGCAATAATTCTTCAGTGCTCAGCCATCTTTATGGGCCAACTCTCACATCCACACAGAGGGGAAAGAAAACTTATAATCCTAACTATTGGATTAGGCGTCATTGTATAATAACCGCACCTTGATTACTTCTGTAAAGACCCTATCTCCAAATAAAGGGACAGGTGCCACACAAAGACTCCAATATCTTTTCGGGGGGACATCCAGAGTCAGCTGAGGGTAAACATTCATCTTTATTATCATTACCTTCACTAGTTGCTCTTTGGTTCAAAGGTATGAGGAAGAGACCCAGGGACAACATGAGTTTGGGGAACTCAAATTTGTTGTGGCCACCATCTCCATGACAACATGACGTTTCCCCAACAGCCCAGGTGAAGGTAAACATATGAAGTAAGAAGAGGGAACAAAGAAAGGCGAATGACGCATTCTGATAACAAGCCAAAGACAAGCATGAGCAGAAATCACGACAGCAGCTCAAGAGGGAAACTGTTTGCTGCCCAGCGCAGCTTGGTATACCAGATGGTTAGAAATAAATACCATCCCTTCTCTAACTTAGTTAATAATACACGGTCCCCTACATGCACACAGAAGGAAAACCAAGTTTTGATCATTTATTAAATAACAGGCTTAGTCTGTGGAGTCACAAGGCCTTCTGAGCCAGAAGCAAAATGGGTGCCTTCTACCAACTGAAGTTCTAGCGTTCTCTGAAGTGGTAAGAACCACAACTGATCTGGAGATAAGCAGTCAATAATAAACAAGTTGAGTCACCAGAAGTGTCAAACTGGTCAACATCTTAATAGGTATTATGTCTGAGGCTAAACTGGAAGCCATCAATCTCAAAGGGAAAAAACAGGTGGATCTGTGAGGTGCAAAATTGCCAGCCCAGGTTTGATGCTCGGGGCTGGTGTACCGGGATGACCCAGGGAGAGGGAATCGGGAGGGAGGAGGGAGGGGGGTTCTGGAAGGGGAACATATGTATACCCATGGCAGATTCACGTCAATGTATGGCAAAACCAACACAATAAAGTAAAGGAAAAAAAGAGAAGAAGAAAAAAAGAAAAAGAGAGTTGCTCTGTTTTAGATGGAGGATTGAAAAGGAACATTTTAGTCCTCATCAAAGGCACAGGTAAGCAGAGGCTCTCTTCCTTGCCTCCCTCCCTAATCTGAAGTTCCTTCCAGAACAAATGCTCTCCTGTCACTTCATCCCAACACCAGGAGCAACACTGACAGTGACTTTCCTGGACTAGTTCCCTTTGCCAAAGCTTCAAGTTCTAGAACCTTTTTCCCCCACCTCTGTACAGATGTGAGAGTTCAATCATAAAGAAGGCCGAGCACTGAAGAATTGATGCTTTTGAACTGTGACACTAGAGAAGACTCTCCAGAGTCCCTCAGACTGCAAGGAGATCAAACCAGTCACTCCTAAGGAAATCAACCCTGAATATCCACTGGAAGGACTATGGCTGAAGCTGAAGTTCTAATACTTTGGCCACCTGATGCTCAGAGCCCACTCATTGGAAAAGACCCTGATGCTGGGAAAGATTGAAGGCAAGAGGAGAAGGGGATGACAGAGGATGAGATGCTTGGATGGCATCACCGACTCAATGGCCATGAGTTTGAGTAAACTCCGGGAGTGGAGGACAGAGGCACCTGGCGTGCTACAGTCCATGGGGTCACAAAGAGTCGGACATGACTGAGCGACGGCACAACAACAAATTCTGCTTTAAGACTTGCTTCTCCTGAGTTCAAGGCCCAAAGAACTTTGCTAGACATATTGCTACCCACAGTGATTCAATCTGAGGGTGGCTGATGATGGCACCATTCATCTAAAAGTCATCTTCACCAAACATCAAAGTCACTTCAGAGTAACAGGGTTACCAATATCCCATTCCTCCCCATGAAATGCGCTGAAAAGAACACAGTTTCATCGCTGTGACATCCTGCACAAACACATAAGAATAAAACTACAAAAAAGTCAAGACAAATCCAGTCTAAGGGATGCTCTATAAAATGACCATGTCAAAATCTTCAAGAATGCCAGTGTCCTGATAGATACAGACTTGGGAGTAGTTCTAGGTTGCAAGGAGACTAAAGGGACATGAGAACTGAAAATAACACCTGATCTGCGATCTTCTTGTGCTCCCAGGTACATTTTTGGAACAAATGGTGAAATCTGAATGAGGTCTGTAGATCAGAAAGCAATAGGGTAGCAAGTTCCTATTTTGATCATTGTTCTTGGTTATGTAAGACAGTGTCCTTGTTCTTAAGGAACACATGGGAGTACATGGGAGTAAAGGACATCTTATCTGCAATTTCGAAAAGAATAAGGGGAATCTGATAAAATGGAAACATTCTGGGAATCTGAATGAAGGCTATAAAGGAAGTCTTTGTACTAATATTACAAATTTTCTGTGTCTGGAAAAATAATAAATACTGAATTAATATATGAGTAGATTTAAGAGTGTGCATTGCTTTCTAGCAAGTCTCAACTGTGACTGAAGGGCAGAACCACCTTGGGAGATTTAAAAATATCAATACCCCAATGTTCATCACTGCATTGTTTACAATAGCCAGGACATGGAAGCAACCTAGATGCCCATCAACTGACGAATGGATAAGAAAGCTGTGGTACGTATACACAATGGAATATTACTCAGCATTAAAAAAAAAATTCATTGAATCAGTTCTACTCAGGTGGACGGAACTGGAGCCTATTATCCAGAGTGAAGTAAGCCAGAAGGAAAAACAAAAATACAGTATACTAATGCATATATATGGAATTTGGAAAGATGGTAATGAGAACCCTGCATGCGAGATAGCAAAAGAAATGCAGATGTATAGAACAGTCTTGTGGACTCTGTGGAAGAGGGCAAGGGTGGGATGATATGGGAGAATGGCATTGAAACATGTTAATTATCATATGTGAAATCAATCGCCAGCCCAGGTTTGATGCTTGGGGCTGGTGCACCAGGATGACCCAGGGGGAGGGAATCGGGAGGGAGGAGGGAGAGGGGTTCTGGAGGGGAGGCATATGTATACCCATGGTGGATTCATGTCAATGTATGGCAAAACCAACACAATAAAGTAAAGAAAATTTTTAAATTAATTAATTAATTAATTTAAAAATATATCAATGCCCAGGTCCCAGCCCAGAAATTCCAATTCAATTAGCCTGGGAAGGAACTCCAGACATCAGTATATTTGAAAGAACCCCCAAGGTGATTCTAGCGGGTGCCCAGGGAAATAATAAAGAGCCAGTTCAGCCCGTGGTATTGTCAGATGAGGGGAGAGCTCTGAGCTGGGGTCTTTGTGAATCCTTCACATCTGTTCCTTTTGAGGGCTGATCCTGAGATCCAGCACAGTGACCCCAAACAGGAGCAGAGTCCTCTTGGGTCCAGTCTTGGTCCTGCATCTAATAAGCTGGGAGACCTCGTGGCAAATTCCAGCCTGGGTTCTCTTTGCTGTGGCTGAGATTAATAGAGAGCAGCTTCCAGGAGAAATGAGGTTCCAGGAGGAGGATACATCCCTGAACTCTGATGCCCCAAAGCAGCGGGTGTGAACAGGACAGCCTGACATCCTCATGGCAGAAAGAGATGAAGGCAATTAGGGCTGATCAATTTCTGGTACTACTGGGAGGTTCTGCCACAGTTGGGTGACTCCTGGCAGCCCTTTCTCCCTTTCCAAGGACCGAAGTCTAGGAGGGGTCTCAGGGAAAGGGGTTGGAGGAAGCAGGAGGACACCCATTATCCCCCACGGGGAAAGTGGGCAAGCTGGGGAGGCCAAACTCCCAGGGGTGACTGGGGTGGCCGCCATTGGCCCCTTCATGACACAGCCTGACAGGGCTCTGTAAGAGGAAGGTGTCCTCACCGAGAACTAAGGCGGCACGCTGATCCCAGACCTCAAAGCTGCCCTGGACTCCTAAAATTTCCATGCCCTGCTCAACCTTCTAACACTGCACTAATCGGAATGGTGGCCCCAGGTCACACGTGGCTACTGAGCACTTGAGATGAGGCCAGTTGGAGTTGAGATGAGCTGTAAGTGTAAAATACACCCCAGGGTGTCAAGTCCTCATAAGCAAAAGAGAACAAACTATCTCATTAATAATTACTTTTTAACAGCTTGAAATAAATATGTCAGCTTTGAAGTCTCATACAAATATTTTTTAATAAAAACTACTGATTAAGGTGGAAATGATCATACGTTGGGAACACTGGGTTAAATAAAATTTACTATGAAAATGAATTTCACCTCTTTTACTTTTTCTGATGTGGCTACCTGAATATTCACTGAAAGGACTGATGCTGAAGCTGAAACTCCAATACTCTGGCCACCAGATGCGAAGAATCAGCTCATTGGAAAAGACTCTGATGCTGGGGAAAGACTGAAGGCAGGAGGAGAAGGGGATGACAGAGGATGAGATGGTTGGATGGCATCACCGACTTGATGGACATGAGTTTGAGTGAACTCCAGGAGATAGTAAAGGACAGGGAAGGCTGGCATGCTGCAGTCCATGGGATTGCAGAGTCGGATACAATTTACTAACTAAACAATAAAGAAAGAATATTAATATTACCTCCATGGATTACATCATATTTCTGTTGGATAGCTTTGTTTCTAAGGCTGTATATTGTCCTTTCAAAATTTTAATTCCCTGGTGATAATTAAATTAAAATCCAACTGAGGAAGGATTTAGTGTGCAGTGGAGTCGGCCCTGGTGCTCGAACGCTCTGCAGTGAGAAATGCTCAGCTGTTTCCCCTCGTTCTCAGGCTTCGGTGATCCCAGCAAATTCACTCTCCCCAACAGCCCAAAAAAACGCAGATATGGACAGGTAATGTCCATACCTCATGGTTTGCTGGAATAATGGTAATGATGTGTGTTTACAGCCAAGTACTCAGCCCTGAAATTTTAACCCAATTTGTGAGGCTGAATCAGACATTTGATCTTAAAATAAGACTATCAGTATAATTTACCTTTGTTACAGAAAGAGAACACAGAAGTTGGTAATGAAGATGAGTGGCGCAGACTCTCAAGAAAGACACGAAGGCAGCAGCAAGTCACATTCCAGAAGGTTCCATGGGAGACTGTAGTTTGAGTTTAGTTCACATGTCACTGTCTGACTGCATTGTGAGGATGAAAGGCCCCTCACTTGTGTGAGTGTGTGTTTGTAAGTGTGTGTGCATACGCCTTCAGGTACACACACAGGAGCAAATAACTAAGACACTCCCTTTGGCCATATCTCCTGGCAGTAACAACCTGGGGCCATGGAGAGTAGTGGTAGGTTTATCTTTGGTTTCCAAAGCTCTTCCAAGGACCAGTCTTCTCGTCCGTGGTCTGACTCTACCTGGAACCACATACGCAACACGGGTGGTGCGATCCGTCTTGCATATGAGGTCTCCACGATGAATTTCCCATTATGGAAAAAATACAAACTTTGAATTTAGTGACTGTCCAGATGTTTAAGGGAGCTTTCCAGAAACCAGGAAGAAGGAAATAGAGGCTGTTTTGCCAAGGACCAGTGGTGCTGTGTGCAGAGCCCAAAAGACTGCTTTGGGTGAAAAGTCACTCCCTTAAGGAGGACTGGTGTTTGCAACATCGTAAAAATTTTTCCCCCGGCCCAGAAACTTACAACGTCCTCACGGTTCAGCTGAATCCAAGGGTTGAATACCATGCTTTGGTTCTTTTTTCAAAAAGCACAGTATATAATGTTTATTAATACTAACACAGAGACATAGAGGATAAATGTGTGCTTTACATTAAAATGTCAATGGGGTGAGAAAAAGCACTGTCCAATGTTTAATATCCTGAGAAAGAAACAACTAGAAAAGCACATCCTTGCAAAAAAGCTTTTTTCTGCCTATTTTAAAAATAATTTTATTCATTTATTTAGTTTTGGCCATGCTGGGTCTTCACTGCTGTTACAGTGTGTTGGCTTCTTATTGCAGCGGCTTCTCTGGTTGCAGAACACAGGCTCTAGGGTGCTCAGGCTTCAGTAGGGGTGGCTCCCAGGCTCTGGAGCACAGGCTCAACATGTGGCAACAGGCCCAGTTGCTCTGCGGCATGTGGGAACTTCCAAGACCAGGGATCGAAACCCTGTCATCTGCACTGGCAGGCAGATTCTCCATCACTAGCTCACTAGGGAAGCCCCTTTTCTGCTTATTTTTACAACATTTACACCCATGACTGATGATGAGCATGGTACCCAGGAGTACATACCAAGGGCATGGAGCATTTGGGAAAATCAGCAGTGTCTCTATGTCCACATTTTCAAAAGTGTACTGATAAAACAGAGACTCACAGACACACAAAACAAACCTATGGTTACCAAAGCGGGAAAGGGGAAGAGAGGGATAAATTGGGAGTTTGGGATTAACAGATACACACTACTATATATAAAAGAGATAAACAGCAAGGACCTACTACAGAGAACTATACTCAGTATCTTGTAATAACCTACAATGGAAAAGAATCTGAAAAAGAATATATATATATATATATATATATGTGTGTGTGTGTGTGTGTGTGTGAATCATTTTGCTGTACACCTGAAATGTGGTAAATCAACTATATTTCAATTAAAAATAAAAAAAATAATTTTTAAAAACTGTATTAAAAAAAAGAGAAGAGAATGTAAGAAGATGCTCTGTATATGCATCTGTATATACACACATAGGGCTTCCCCAGTGGCTCAGTGGTAAAGAATCCACCTGCCAATACGGGAGCCGCAGAAGACTCAGGTTTGATCCCTGGGTCAAGAAGATCCCCTGGAGGAGGGCATGGCAATCCACTCCAGTATTCCTGCCTGGAGAATCCCATGGTCAGAGGAGCCTGGTGGGCTACAGTCCATGGGGTCACAAAGAGCTGGGCATGACTGAAGGGTGCACATAGAGAGAGGACAATAACAAACATAGTCAAATATATTTTTACTTTTATTCTAAGAGGTCATATGCATTTTAGAGACATACTGTACTTTGCTTTGGAACACGATGCCTTTTCATTAAAACGATGTCAAGGGAAGAGGCTCTGACTTCTTAATATGAATGGATTCAGAGAACTCAAGTTCTCTCACACCAAAATGGGCAGAAATGAGAAAATGGAGCGAAGCCCTCCTGTTGGGCAACATTCTTACATCACCCACTTTAAAATTAAATCTGAAACAGAGTTCTGACAGGCCTGCTATTTTTTTCAGTGCCAAGAGGCACACAATAGACCTTTTTTTTGGACAAAGCTCTTAAAATGCTTGGAGATTCAGATGTACTGAGTCACGAAACTGTACAAATACTGCACACCCATTCCCGACGGTGCCCCTGCCCGCTCTTTTGGAAACAATACTATATTTTCTCTGCATTTGGCAGAAGGAAAGAAATATTTTAATTAGAGCTGCAACCTGTTTGAAAGAAGGGTGACAGGAACGCAAGCTCTGACATGGGTAGCTGTCCTCCAGGCTGGTGGCACCTGGGCAGAGGTGGGTAGTTATCATTTCAGAGGAATCTGCTTGATGCTACTCAGTGTGGGCTCGACAATGATGCCCAGCCCCACGACCACCGAAACTGCAAATGTGGCCTGATAAGGAAGGTGATGACATTCGGCACAGAACAGTGGACAGGATTGCACTGAAGTAGCGCTAGATGATTCACCCATGCAATTAACACTCTCAGTTTCATCTTTGAGCTAAAGTCTTTATATAACATGCAGTACAGAGAAGGCGTTCTCATGGCAAGAACATTGGAGTGGTTTGCCATTCCCTCCTCCACCCATTCAATGGACGTTAACTTGGGCAAATTCCAAGAGATGGTGAAGGACAGACAGGCTTGGCGTGCTGCAGTCCATGGGGTCACAACGAGTTGGACACAACTTGGTGACTGAGCAACAACAACACATAGAAGAGGACACGCCCTTGCATGGAAATATCAGTGGATCTGTGTTCTGTCTGTCTGTGGGTGCAAAGGTGGGGGTGGGGGGCAGAAAAGGTGCAAGAGGAACAGAGAAGGAGGAAACGAGGGGAAGGGAGTGGGAGGAACCAAATCTGCACATGGTTTTCAAGACTTGCTCTCTTCCTTTCAAAAATTCAAATCAAATTGCTCCCCCGCCCACCCCATGCCTACAACTGCTTTGCTGATGTTGTGAAATAATTGAGAAGTGTTGCAAAAACATCCTTGCACTGTGAGCGAGCAACTGAATTCAAGTCTCAACACCTCTCCATCTAGAGGGATATTTTAGATTGATGTTAATGATGGTAAGTATTTTAAGTCATGTTCAGCTCTTTGCAATCCCATAGAGTGCAACATACCAGGCTTCCCTGTCCTCCACTGTCTCCCTGAGTTTGCTCAAACTCATTTCCATTGAGTTGATGATGCCACCCAACCATCTCATCCTCTGTCACCCCCTTCTCTTCCTATCCTTAATCTTTCCCAGCATCAGGGTCTTTCCCAATGAGTTGACTGTTCGTATCAGATGGCCAAAGTACTGCAGCTTTAGCATCAGTCTTCCAGCGAATATTCGGGGTTGATTTCCTTTAGGATTGACTGGTTTGATTCCCTTGCTATCCAAAGGACTCTCAGGACAGTTTGAAAGCATCAATTTTTCAGCACAGGCAAGTTCTGTAAAGGTGAGGGTGGAAGGAACATGAATATAAGTCCCCTAGGTCAGAGTGTGAGGAAACACAGTTGTGCCTGGGTTGCCATGTCCTTGGCTTCAAGGAACTGAGAGTTTTGGGTGATTGTGTAAGGCAAGCTGGCCATGAGAAAAGCATCATGGAGCTGTCTCTAGGTTTTCCAGACTCAACTTCAGTGTTTAAAAATATGTCACACCTTCTTGAGATTCCAAACATAGAAAATAAAACTGTGGCATGCCAGCTGGTCTGGCCCAGTGTTCCTCAACCTCAGCATGAGGACCGAGGACTAGGTCATTCCCTGCTGTGGGGGCTGTCCCACGCACTGTAGGAGGTTTAGCAGCATCCTTGGCTTCTACTCACTGTGTGCCAATAGCACCCCTAGTTGTAACAAATCCAGTTACCTCCAGACATTGTCAAATATTCCTCAGGGAACAAAATTTTTTCTGGGTTGAGAATCATTGGTTTATTATTTTATTGCTTATTGAAACATAGTTGATGTACAAGGTTGTGTTAGTTTCAGATGTGCAGCACAGTGATTCCCTGTTTTTGCAGATATAATCCATTACAGGTTATTACAAGACAGTGGGTATATTCCCCAGTGAGTGCGTGTATGCGTGCATGCATGCATGCGTGCATGCTCAGTCATGTCTGACTCTTGGTGGCCCCATGGACTGCAGCCTGCCAGGCTCCTCTGTCCATAGGATTTTCCAGGCACGAATACTGGGGTGGGTTGCCATTTCCTCCTCCAGAGAATCTTCCCAACCCAGGGACTGAAGTTTCGTCTTCTGCATTGGCAGGTGGATTCTTTACCACTGAGCCACCTGCAGAGACCATAATTCCCAGTATTACAGAGTAAATGCTTGCTGCTCATCTGTTTTATATATAGTAGTTTTCCCTTTGGTAACCACTAGCTTGTTTTCCATGTCTGTGAGTCTGTTTCTGTCCTGTATATATATTCAGTTGTATCCTTCTTTCGATTCTACAGATAAGTAATACATAGCATTTGTCTTTGTCTTCGTTTGCTAAGTGTCATACTGAGAATCACTGGTTTAGACTCAATGTTAGAACAAGCAAAATTTGCACTGAATGAAGACAGTTGTCTACTCTAAGGATTGTGCGGCATCTTTGGTGAAGACTGACAAGCCCTAATAGCCTGCCTTGATCATCCAGAGAAAAACACGGAAGTCTGAGACAAAAGCAGGCCTTTTTTCTCAAAGTGCTAGTTTATGGCTTTAGGGACCAATAACACTGTTTACACATAACCCTGGGGGAAAAAAATCCTGCGGCCCTTTGCTTTAAAAAGAAAGAGTCCTTCACAATTAAAGTGAGCTTTAAAGAAGTGAAAACACAGAAGACCACAGGCTCTATTCTGTAGAATTCTCCACAGCCTGCAGGACTGACTCCAGACAGCAGGTCCTGCAGCATCGGGGCCTCCGAGACCCCGTTCCATCCTGAGGCTGTGGATTGGACAGTCTCAGGATGTCTTTACATCCAGTCTGACTCATCCACACAGCATTTGGTATGGTTAGCCTTGGGAGGTGTGTTTAGCCTCACAAAACAGAGGAAAGTGTTTAAAAACAACTGTCCCTTAATTTCACCATCATACAGACAAAAAAGAGGCATGTGAGCCTGAACTTGGGTCAGGGTACATTTTTTTTAATAGAAGGGAGACTCTAATCTCGTGCACTCCCTTAAGCATATCCCTCAAAAGCTGTACAAATTGGCCTTCTAGATAAGATCATGCGTTCTCATCCCCACCTGTCTCCCGGTGAACAAACAGAGAACAGAAAGGGCTCCCTGACCCAGGTCTCTCTCGTTCCAGAGTACAGTACTATGATTGATTTATGATTTCTAAGCCTGAGAACTTTGGAAGCCGCCAAACATGAAAAGAGTGAAATACTTCTAAGTCAAGAGAAAAAAGGGAAGGTCTTGGTAGCAGAGGGCCCTTCCCAGACTCTGAAACACTACTCTGAAAACTGTCACGAGTATGCATCGCTTGGGCCCTTGCAGACAAAAAGGGTTATTTTATCCAGATTATTCCCCCACATTGCAGGGGAAAAGGGACTCATTTGTAATCATCAAAGGAATGCTGACAGACTTGAAATGGGATTACATTCTATTATCCTCATCCGAATTAAAGATTTGTTTTGGAGATCTTTCTTAGGTTTCTTCCTCCCTGCTCCTCCAACTCCAAATGAGGTGATTTGTATTCGTGGGACATCTGAGGCAGACATGAAATCAGACGGTTTGCAAACATACATTTCAGATTCAGTGGCCTAAGTTTTGAATTTTAATGTTGCCTGGTTCTCTGTGTGTGTGTAAAACTAGGCTTTCAGGTTGAAAGTAACCCCGAGCATCACTTCACTTCAATCCCTACTAGTTAATGCAGCAGAGATTCAACATCAGAAGCATGAGTGAACAAGTGATACAGATGTCCAGAAATGCAAGTGCGGAAGTGGAAAATCAACCCATGGGCAGTGTTGTCTGGTAGGTCTATGGATACGCTTGTTATTGTTGTTATTCAGTTGCTAAGTCATGTCCAACTCTTTGTGACTCCATAGGATGGATACGCTACTAATCCCTCAATTCCAAGCTCTGTAGTTTGGGTACCATTTGAAGAATGGAACTTGCCAAATCTATTTTTCATCCCTCAAACTGCTTTGTGATGATTGCCCAAGAAACCACTGAGAAGGGAGCTTCCCTAGGGACAGACTGACTCTTTAGAGCAGGCCTATATGATATCATAGCATCTGAGACCTGAAAGACTTGAGAACATTTCCTGTTCTTTCAGACAGACTGTCCACTGTGTAATCACAATGGAACTGACGCCAACTGGGAAGAAGTCTTGGGAAACTCAGGTTGAAAGTCATAAGTCAGTGGAAGAGTTCAACTGGGTCAAAAAGTTCAACAAGAAAAAAAGCTATGTCTTGATCTTAGCTGATGAAACAACAAGACATCTTAGAGAAAATCTCAAGGCAAAGAGATGACACTCTCTAAGCAGGAAGAGAGCAAAGAATATAGGTAAACTGCATTAGAAGTTGTACCATATCTTTGCTCGTCATGTCTTTATATCACAAGCCTTCTTTCTAGACTTACTGTTCTTCTTCAGGAAGTATATCCTCGAGTAGTTCTTTCAGTAAGAATTTATTACTGGTAAACATGCCCTTATTTCACACTCACTCTTGCAGATAGTTTAGCTGGTTATATAGCTCTGCACTGACTGTTTCCCCCAGAACCTGGAAAATATTTCACCGGTTTCTGACTCTCATTGTTATGGCAAAAACTTTCCAAATGAAAAACTTTCCCTCTGATTGTTTTAAGACCACCACTTTGTTTTAGTATTTTGTAGTCTTAGTATGATAGACATAAATCAATTTTGCTTGGGATGCTTGAATCTGAATCATTCATCAACTCTTCAAAATTGACTCTGAGATATTATCACTTTGAGTGTTGTCTCTCCCTCATTTTCCCTATTTTGTCTTTCTAGAATACTGATCACCTGTGTGTTGAAACTTCATTCCATTTTCCATGTCTTATAAAGTTTTTTCTCATGTCTTTATCTCTTTTACTGAATTCTGGATAATTTTCCTAGTTTTATTTTCCAGTTCACTATTTCTCTCTTCAGCTACATTTAATCTATCCATCAAGCCTTGAACCTCAGTGAATATATTTTTCATGTTAGTTGATATATTTGATTCTATAAAAAAAATAGGCCCATTCTTTCTTGATAGCATTCATTCCTTCTTCTGGATTCTTTCATTTACTTTTATGTTTTATATTTCTTCTTATTTATTAAACACTCTGTGGTTTTGCTGCTGACTGTTATTCATAGAGTGTATTTTGGATTGCATGTTCACAATCAGCAGAATAAAATCTACCAAAATCCTGTGGGGCCTGCATTGATATTGCTATACAGGGAATATTTGTGGGGTTTTCTTCCAGGTACCCTGGGGCAACTTTTATAGTTTCTTAGCTTGGGTTTCCTGGTAAAGGCAATGTGAATTCAAACCCCAGATTCTTGCAAAGGTAAGCGTGTGGTTACATAGTTTCAACAAAGATAATTTTTTCCTCTAATCCTGAGCCCAAGCTGAGATGTTCCCTTGTCATCTTTCTTTGCAAGAATGCTAATTTGTTTCTCATGCACCTTTTTATGAGTGTTGAGCCCTTTCAGGTCCTGGCCTTATAAGGAGATCTTTATTCCAATTCCTCACTTGACATTGGTCTAATGCCTTGTCTCTTGCCCTCATGTACCTAGTAAATTCTGGTTATAAAACACATCAAAGGCCCCAGTGTAGCCATAGGGTCAGCGCCAGCTACTTCTTCAGTTCTCTGGTCCCTTTTCATTTTTGTTCCCTGGCTACTCCTTGTGTTTATTCACTCACTCATGTATTTAAAGGATGTTTTCTTTATTTTATTCAGCAGCTTTAGATGTTTTGTTGGAGAAATACTTCCAGAACACCAGTTCCACAATATTTCCAAGAAATGAATAATAGACCCTATTTTGTAATCAGTTATTTGGGGCTGAATGGTGCTATCTCTGGACACAATGTGGAAAGGACACATGGTAAGTCCTGGGAAAGATTTGGATCTGATATATTAAGAGAGATAAACATTAAGAAGTGACATTGTTTTAAACAACTTATAATTGATTTAAACAACTTATAATTGATTAAGTGTTAGAGAAGCTGCCTGCATTCAAATCTCCAAAAGTTACTTAAGCTCTCTGGCTAACATTTCTTCAACATATAGAGAAATTTCTTTCACAGGGTTGTGAGGATTAAACAAGTTAATAAACATGAAGTTTTTAAAACACGGTGTGGAATAAAGTGCTTTGTGTATCTGATACACTATAATATTTTTAGCTAATTTCTCTTACTTGTGCTAAGAAAACCAAGTAGAGAATTCACCCCTTAGGTTGGGTCAGAGTTTAACCTGAGATAGTGCACACACTGGAGAAGGCCCTGGCAACCCACTCCCGTACTCTTGCCTGGAAAGTCCCATGGATGGAGGAGCCTGGTAGGCTGCAGTACATGGGGTAGCTACTTTCACTTTTCACCTTCATGCATTGGAGAAGGAAATGGCAACCCACTCCACTATTCTTGCCTGGAGAACCCCAGGGTCAGGGGAGCCTGGCGGGCTGCAGTTTATGGGGTCACACAGAGTCAGACATGACTGAAGCAACTTAGCAGCAGCAGTGCACATATAGGGGCCAGTGAAGAAGTGGCAGAATTAGAGGTCCTAAGGAGAAAGAGGGGCTTCCTGGATGACTCAGTGGTAAAGAATCCAGCTGCCAATGCAGGAGACGCAGGTTCAATCCCTGGGTCGGGAAGATCCCCCTGGAAGAGGAAATGGCAACCCACTTTAGTACTCTTGCCTGGAAAATTCCATGGACAGAGGAGCATGGCCAGCTATAGTCCATGGGGTCACAAACAGTTGGACACAGCTGAGCATGCACCCAAGGGGAAAGAAAGAAGCTCAAAGAAAACAGTTCAGAATCACCTAGTCAGCCACCCTCCATCTGAAAGTCTCCTTCCAGTGCTAAAATCTAGGTGACTCTATGGCAGATGTTATTCAAGGAAGCTGCTGAATTCTAGAAATATACAAACACACCAGCCTCATTAAAGTAGTGGCCGAGTATCATAAAAGGTCAGAATGCCTCACGCTATGCATCCACATTCATTGCTTAGCTTGAATGACAAGAGTACGGATTTTTGAAATGAGATAGTTACTGGATTCACATTCTTCCTCTAAATTTTACTGGCACTTGTGGGAACTGGAGCGGTGGGCAAGGAGGGGATAGGGCTGGGTCACAGGGGAGCAGTTGCTGTTTCAATGTATATTACCCCCAAAGTGGTGCCTTTTCAAGAATTTTGCAAGTGCTGACAGGATGGCTGAGGATACTAGTGGTCTCAAACAAATTTTAAATCATGAACTCCAACAGCAAAAGCATTTTGAGAACACAGCTCCAATATACTGCATTTAGAAATAGTGTAATGAATCAACTATATTTCAAAATAATACATTTTTTAAAAAAGAAATGATGAACCGTTTGTACTGTCAAGTTGTATGTTTTTTGTTTGTTTGTTTTGTTAGCCATGCTGTGTAGCTTATAGCATTTTATTTCCCTGATCAGGGATGGAACCCAGGCCAAGGCAGCGAAAATGCCAAATCCTAACCACTAGACTGCCAGGGAACTCCCTCAACTTGTATGTTCAGTTCAGTTCAGTCGATCAGTCATGTCCGACTCTTTGCAACCCCATGAACCACAGCCATGCCAGGTCTCCCTGTCCATCACCAACTCCCGGAGTCCACCCAAACCCATGTCCATTGAGTCGGTGATGCCACCCAACCATCTCATCCTCTGTTGTCCCCTTCTTCTCCTGCCCTCAATCTTTCCCAGCATCAGGGTCTTTTTCAATGAGTCAGCTAATTTGTATGTTAATTATAAGCAAAACATAACTTCTTTTTTCAAGATAGAAATGAATAGTAAAGAAGTTCTAACATCTTTCTACTATATCCACTGATTGCCTTGTGCCTGCACCTACTGTGGATCAGCAGTGTTGAGAAGATGTTGAAGAAAGAAATGAGAAAAGGTCAGTCAACTTAGGCGACAACTGAAATTGCTATGATGAGTCCAGTTCAGTTCAGTCGCTCAGGCGTGTCCCACACTTTGCAACCGCATGGACTGCAGCATTCCAGGCCTCCCTGTCCATCACCAACTCCCGGAGTTTACCCAAACAGAGAACTATCCAAAAAGGTCAGGCAAACTGGTTTTTCTTTCTGGCTTTGCCCCCTACTCATCACCCACATGGGCCAAGCCCTCCAGCGTGGTCCCACCCCTGGACTCCTGTTAGGGTCTGCCTCTGCTTGCAGGCTGGGGGTCTTGGGCAAGTTAACTAAGCTCTCTGAGGCTGGTAAAGTGAGATTTCTACTTACCTCACAGGGTTGCTATGAGGATGAAGTCAGACTCCCTTCCTTTCTCTTCCTCCCTTGAAACTACTGCTAGGCTGCCTTTTCCAATAAAGTGCCTGGGAGACCAA
The DNA here is from genome assembly GCA_007570785.1 of Antilocapra americana. Classification (NCBI taxonomy): domain Eukaryota; kingdom Metazoa; phylum Chordata; class Mammalia; order Artiodactyla; family Antilocapridae; genus Antilocapra; species Antilocapra americana. The sequence continues at coordinate 2,046,424 of ML664172.1, read as the reverse complement.
AGTCATCAATTACGGGACCACTCGCCTGCCCAGACTCCTCTTCTCGGCTACAGAAAGAGCCATCAGAACACTTTTTGAATGTAGAAATTTTCCATGGAAACAGGCTAGACCTCTGAGATGCTTCCTCTTCATCCCTCTTCTATAATGACAGCTGGACAACTCCTTTAGACATCTGCTTTGCTTTCCTTTGGTTACGAGCTGGCTTTTTGGCTCCATCAAAGTTTTGAAAGTGAAGACAATCCTGAGTTAAAGTATGATAAAAGGAAGATAAAAGGCAGAGCTGTGTGTGTGCACATGGGGACACATGCATGTCTGTATAAGTTTGTGTATACCTGTGTGCTGGGACACAGTGGCAAACTGAGAGCAGGGAACAGACATCCTGGTCTCCCTGGCAGTGAGCCCTAGGGTGGGGGGAGGGGGAAGTGAGACCCAGTCACACCCGTGGACCCCTGGATGAACTGTGCATGGTTCATCCTTGCCCTCTGACATGGGCAGCAGTGGTCCTCAACTCTGGCTGCACTCTAGAATTGAGTAGGGGCTTTGAAAAAGAGATCCATGCCTGGATCTCCCAGATGAGTTTCATCAGAAGCCCTGGGTTGCTGCTAGAGCATACATATATTTGTTTAGACTTGAGCAATGTTAGTGTGCCAGCCAGAGTTGAGACCCACTGTTTCTCTAAGCAGGAAAGGAAGGTTCAACTTCTTCTAAATGGACCACTCCATCAGGACAAAGTTCCTACCCCAGGGATCCCAATCAATGCAATGACCATTTTCCTATTTTCTGAAATTCTTTTTTTTTTAGGTGTGTTTTTTTTTTTTTTTTCTAATTTGGCTGCACTGGATCTTCATTGCTACATGCGGGCTTTCTCTAGTTGCAGTGAGCAGGGGCTACTCTCTATCTGTGGAGCTTGGGCTTCTCTTGTTGCAGAGCATGGGCTCTAAGGGAAGCAGGTTTAAGTACTTGCAGATGGAGGGTTCTAGAGCACAGGCTCAGTAGTTGGTGGTGCGTGAGCTTAGTTATCCCGAGGCATGTGGAATCTTCCCAGATCAGGGATCGAACCCGCATCCCAGACATTGGCAGGTGGACTCCTAACCACTGGACCACCAGGGAAGTCCTACATTCTGAAATTCTTGACCAGTGAAATAAGAAGTCAGGGTCAGGCTTCTTCACTAGGATGCAAATGATCTGATAACAAGCCCCATGTCTTGTCTTGCCCACTTGGGCTACTGATGGAGGCGGGCAGGTAGGACATCAGCTGGGAGATGCCCTGCTATCATGCACTGCCCTTTCTTTGCAGTCTGGGGACATCTGGGAACAAGGAAGGCCTTAAAAACTGCCCCAATCCCCTTGCTTCTCACTTCCTTTCTGTTTCCCACATTTACCACTCTGTGCCTGAGGGTAAAACCAAACGTGTCAACATATGATCATGACTCTTCTTGTCAAAAGTCAGGAGTTTTCTAGGAATCCAAGTGGGAATGTGATGAGTTTTCCATCCTTTCCTTCCCTCCCTCCCCATCAGTCCATCAATCACTTTGAACATCTTTGAGAAGAAAAGAAAAAAAAGAAGAAGAGGGAGAAAAGGAAAGAGCAAAGAGAGAAGATCGTGCCTGCTCTCCGCAGAGAGTAAAACCATCAAAAATAAACAGATAAATAAACAAGATGGGATGTCCCTAGTGGTCCAGTGGTTAAGAATCTGCCTTGCAATGCAGGGTTCAATCCCTGGTCAGGGAAATACTGATAGGATCCCACATGTCTCAGAGCAATGAAGCCCAAATGCCACAACTAGAGAGTCCAAGTGTCACAACGAAGGAGCCCTCATGTGCCAAAACTAAGGTCTGACGCAGCCAAATAAATAAATATTATTTTTTAAAAATGGATAAGACCTGAGGGACACAGCAAGCTAAGTTCAGAGACACACTAAAATATCACTCTTAAAGCCAGACCACATGTAGAAAGGATCTTTAGGATCTTTTTAATCGTTGGAACCAAAATGGCACCCCTCCCTCCCCTCTGCCCTCAGCCTGCCTTGTTCTTTGAACAAAGATGATGCTGACATTGTATTTCTCTATATGAAAAAAAAAAAAATCAATGATCAGTTTGGACCTCTCCGGCTAAATCCGCAAGTAGAGAATACAGTCAAAAGAACAGAACTCTATCCCAAAGAGGAAAATGGACAAAAGCCAAGCGCATTTGAGTTTGGGATTAAGGATCAGAGGCACTAATTTTGTATGAACTGTTCTTGCCTTCCTGGGATGTGTTTTTAATGCAGTGATGATAGCCTTCCAGTGGCCGCTGGCAGCATCTCAATGTCTTCAGGGAGGAGAGGGAAGGGGGTGTTTAGGGAGCCTGTTTCCTAGCAGGCTTGGAGGTGATTAGCACAAGTCACGAGCATGAGGGGGAGGAGAGGAGGAGGCCCTGATGCAGCCTCTGGCTTATTAAGAGTGAGATCTGATGCTGGAATCCCCAGGGCAAAAAAATCAATGACCCAGGAAAACTACACCAGCTGACAGCCTCAGGGAAAAAAAAAGAATGAAAGCTCAAGGAAGAGTTGCAAAGAAGAGAAAGGCTTAAGTAACTTTCCAAAACTCTGTGCTGCTCATCTCCCAGGAGGCCCAATACTGTACAGACAAAGGCTAGGACCCCTTTCATTTCAGCACTTTTTTTCACCTGAATTCACCACCCTGCTTCCATCCCCTTCTTCATGAAGGTTGAAAGGGTCCCAAGTTCCCTCCACCCTCCCTCTGTCTGGGTTTTTGATGTTTCCTTGTTTAGAGAAACAAGCAAGCAAAGACACGGTCAAACGCTGCTCTCCAGGTCAAACGCTGCTCTCCAGCGCTCAGCTGTCCCTGTCAGGCTCCGGAGGGGAGGGTCCACTGTCTCTTTTCAGGCATTGGTCTCTACACACCCCTCCAAGTTCAGGAACAGGACCTCTTGTTCCCAGGAAAGCAGGAATCAGGCTTTGAGGCCACAGGGGTGGGAGTTGGGGAGGGGTGTCTGTGTGTGTGTGTGTGTGTGTGTATGTGTTGGAGTCACATGACCAGGATCCACTGTGTCAACTCAAGCTTTCAACTGAACCCTCAGACTGTCATCTTTGGAGCTTAGGAATTTTCTTGGATGCTGTATGTCACGTGACTGGGGGGGGGGTCCCTAAAGGTTCATTAAGTTTCAAGTCAAATGAATCAACTTTGGAAGACATTATCTTTCCCCCTGAGCCTTTTCTAATATTTCCCTAAAGCCATACAAGCTAGAATTTAGATCTTAACGTTGAGTGTGTCTGTGATTTCAGAGAAGATTATTTTTCTTTTCTTCTGCCCAAAGGGCTCCCAGATACTTTCTCCCTGGTCTTCAGGTCTCTAAAGAGCAAGGTTGACCAGAGGAAACACAAGGGTTGCCTGTGGGTGGACCTGGCAACATCACCATCAACCAAATATTGGCTCAGGGAGTCTCAAACCCTGGAATCTAGGTTCCCACTAAAAGCACAAGAAAATTTCTTTTATCGTTTAATCATTTAGAGAAATATGTATGAAAACATCTACTTCCAAGTTTAGAGCATCCCTGTTTGACAGCTCAAGTTCACCCTCCAAAAAACAGTTGTTACGTTCAGACGGTTCCAAACGTGGGTGGTAAATTATAGACTGTTTCAAGGATTGCAACGGCTTCACTAAAGAAACAAGCTCTAAGTGCCTATAATCTGTGAGAACAATCTAATGGTTATACCGAAACGGTACCTAAAGCAATATTTGTTCAGTTACAGTGATGTCACAAAAGAAAGGCTTGTTGGCTTTCTGTTCTTTCCTCAACAATATTCACAGCCTGCTGGTGGCTGAATTCTGACTGCTTTCCATAGCTTAAATCAGCAAATACAGAACTTTTCTAGGAGCCAAGAAAGTTCTATTACCAAAAAAAAGTCAATAGCACTTGAAATTCAGCATTTTTTCCCAGCACATTTACCACAGCGCTCTGACCCTCGGTTTTAAGGACCTCAGTTTGCTTGCCAAATAGGCATGTCTTGGCTTCCTTTGCGAGGTAGAAACACTGCCTTGATATTAAATATTCAAAGCAAAGAACCTCTGACCCGAGGGCTCTCAGCTAACAATGACATTCTCTGTAAGTAAACTAGAAACCTAACTCAGCTCCTGGTTTGCCAGTGTCCCTTGCCATGTACTGGTGTATTGCACAAACAGGGGCTGAGGAAGGAGCCTTGCTGATTGTGATTACACCGCAAAAGACCTTCAAGGCAGAGATGCGGGAAGCCTGGCCTTGACAGGAGATGCTGGAGAAGGCAAAGAATGGGACTCAGAGCTGCTTCCTGGGCTGGGCAGGGACGAGGAAAAGGTGAAAAGCCTCCAACCTCGCCAGATGGAGACCCAGGTCTGATCCACCATTGCAGGGACGTCTGGTTACTCTCAGCAGGCACGCAGGTAATTTAAGAATGCGGTCCCTCTAGCCCCCATCAATTCAGAAACCTCTCTCACTTTGTGGCGCCACACCTACCACCCCAGAACTATCTGAGATTGGCTGTGGGAGCCTTGGTCTTAGTCTCCCCCCCCCACCCCAAGAAAAGCCTCAGCGGTTACTGGGAGGGGAAGTCGTTTTTCTTTTCTTTTTTAAGGCGATGGGGGCTGGAGAGGGCCAACGCTGGTGCCTTTTGGCGGTAATGTCTTACTCCTGAGTCTCCTCTCTCTGTTCCGAAAGCTTCTACTCATCTCATTGCATCTCCACCAGGCCTTCCACACCCCACCCCACCCCACCCCACCCGCGGGTTTCCCTCAGGTCTGTTGGCAAAGACTTCTGGTCAAGTGTCTCCCGGGCTGGTCTCCTTACGTGGGCACCCGAGAGGTCGGCTGGGGCACACCCAAACTGCGCGTAAAGCAAACCAAGTACAACGTAGATCACAACACGTGTACCAACAGCGCTGAGCGCGGCACAGGACTCCGCGTAAGGTGCTTTAAACCGATAGCATCCTAAGGAGTATGGTCCCTGACCCTGGGAAACTGACGAGGTCAACTCATCGGGAGACAGACTCCAAACACTTTCCCCACTCTTCCTTCTTGGGGGACCCCTCTGCCGGCATCCCACATGCAGCTACTTATAGGCTAAGAGTTCGCATCAGGCAAGAAAACAGGCTCCGAGCTCGCCCTGACTTAAGAGCAACCCGACCTTGCCCCCTCGGGCGCCGGCCCCCAACCGAGGGCTCACCTTAGCGCCCCGCGGCTCCGGGGTGGGGGGCGCTCAGCTAGGGAGGTTGCTTCTTACCGGAGAAGTCGGTGAGCGCCGCGATCTCTTTGGAGCACACCAGGACGGTGCAGTAGAAGAGGCGCAGGAGCTGCCCGGGAGGCTCTACCTGCCTGCGGAGGCCGGGATGCTGTGCGGGTGGCGGGGCGGACGGTGGGCGCGCGTAGCCGGGCAGCAACATGATGTGCCGCGCGACGAAGCGCGGGCGCGGGCCCGGGGCGCACTGGGGATCGCCCGGCGGAGGGCGGCGTCACATGTCAGGACGAGTCGGTAGCCGACGTCTCCGCGGCCCCCTGCCACCTCCCGGCCCAGGCTGCCGGCGCCTTCTCCCCGCCGCGGGCGAGCACCGGCTCCCCAGCGAAGAGGAGGGGGCGGAGACCTGGGGCGGGGCGAGGAGCCCCGGGAAGGATCCGCGTAGTTTCCCCGAGAGGAAATCTCCGCCGCGGGCCGCGCGGGAGGAAACAAGGGCGGGGGGCGAAGGGACAGGGTAGCCCCTCCGCGCCCCCGAGACTGCCGGAGGCCGGGGCCCTGGCGCGCTGCCTGCCGCGGAGGGCGCCCCCAACAGCGCGAGACTGGAGCGCTCGCACACCCCGGGTCCCCGCCCCCCCGAGACGGCCCGGCACCCTCGGCCCGGCCCGCGCTGGCCCCGTGCCAGCCTCGCCCTGGCCGCCGCAGGAGCGCCCGTGACGCACTTTGGAGCCAGCGCCGCGCGCTGAGCCCGGGAGCCCCGGGGCGGGGCCGAGGCCGGGGTAGGGGCCTCGGGAAGGTGGGGTCCGGGAGGTGTGGGACCGCAGCGCTGACGTCTTCGGCGACCGGCCGCGCTCCACGTGCAGAATCACCGAGCACGCGCTGTTATCCCCATTTCACAGGAGAGGAGACTGAGACCCCGGAGCCTTGGCGATCGCCAAAGCTGACGCAGCCCTGACGGGAACCATCGCGGGGCGGGGAGGGGAGCGGAAAGGGGAGGCATTGTGCTCCAAACGGATCACATGGCTCCAGAACAGGTTTCTTTCAGCTGCCTACTTTTCCTGTGGGTACTGAGAGTCGGCCGCGCTCAGGATCTGACGCTGGGCCGGCCCAGACCGCCGCCGAACGCTAATAAACGGGCTTTGTTTTAAAATGGGGCCACAGCATCTTTCTGAACCTCTCGATGACGCGCGGGGTAACCTACGTTTGCACGCCCAGCCCGTGGGCGAGGAGCGGAATTTCGCACCGCCCGGGCTCGGGGGGCACCGAGGACAAGGGCACGGGGGCTCCGTGGATGCGCGTCGGGTGCCGAACCTGGGGGTTCCCGGACCCAAAGCCCGCGGACTGCGCGGGGCATCCGGGCGGGCGGGGAGGGAGGAGGGCCGGGCCGGAGCGCGCTAGGCACAGAGAGTTCCCGAACACCGCGGGAGCGCCTGCCAAGTTTGCCGCGGGCTTGACGCGGAAACGTAGATAATGAGGCCCAGGGGCCGGCCCAGGCGCCCTGCTGGCCCCCCGGGTCTGAACTGCTCGGGGTCGGGCGGGGGAGACGCGCCGCACCGCGTGCCGGGGAGGCCTGGAGAGGGAACCCCCAGTGACTGGCTGGCCTACCTGCGGGAACCTCTGAGAGGTGGGCCACAAGGACCCCAGGGCTGGATGTCATCGCGTCCCACTCTGCTCGGGAAGGGAAGATTCCAGCCGTTTCCTCTTCTGTCTGGGGTGGGGCGGGGGCGAGGAGCGCGGCAGATGTAACCGTCAAACAGGCTGGTGGGATCCAGTCAGCCAGGCACCAGGATTTTTAAAACCGATATGAAAACGTTCAGCCTACTCAATAATCCTTGAACCTCAGTATTCTTGTGCGCTTTCAAGGTTGGGGAAACTTGGGCGGGAGGCGGGAGGTGGGGGTGGGTAAAGATGCCTAGCACTTAGCAGCCATTCAGTAAGTGATCTTTGCTCAAAACTCAGTTCCCTCCAAGTACCTTGCATTCCATTGATCATCTAGTTTCCATAGGAGTTAGGTATCTGTGTGGGCTAGATCCTCTGCTAGGAGCTGAATATGCTGGCCCAGGAAGGGAACCATGCTCCCTCAGGGCTGGGGCCCCCACCACTGTGCTGCAAGGATGCCTGTGTGGGCACTGCCCCTAATGGGGACAGCATCTCCAGGCTTCCTTATCTGTAAAGGCGGCAGGCTTACTGTGAAGATTTAAGGAGTTGATACAGGTGAGGAGGGTAGGAACTGGGCCTGGAAGGGGTCAAGTGCTCAGTCAACATTAGTCATTGGCACAGTGAGGAAGAAGCTTGCCTGGTGGCTCAGTGAGAGAGAACACACTGGTCAATGCACGAGGCTCACGTTGGATCCCTGGGTTGGGAAGATTCCCTGGAGTGGGAGATGGCAACCCACAGCGGTATTCTTGCCTGGGAAATTCCACGGACAGAGGAGCCTAGCAGGCAACAGTCTCTGGGGTAGCACATGATGTAGCAAGTAAACAGCAACAACAGGTGAGGAAGACAGACTTTGAACCGGTAACACCAGATGACCAGCAAGGGAGCAAGATGGAGGGAGGGTGGGAGGAGGGGAGGGAGTGAGGAAGGCAGGTGTTAGCCTTCCTCAGGGTGTTACCTTTTAAAGACTGAGCCACCAGGGAAGCCCTTTTTAAGATTACATGGGAAGAGTTGGTCAAGCAAAAGCTAGGTATTTGGGGAGGATGAACATCTTAGGAGTGTTCTTAGGAGAACACCAAATTTCAGGTGTTAAATCTACCTTTTAATGCAGGAGATGTGAGAGATGCAGGTTTGATCCCTGGGTCAGAAAGATCTTCTGGAATAGAAAATGGCAACCCACTCTAGTATTCTTGCCTTGGAAATTTCATGGACAGAGGAGCCTGGCAGGCTACAGTCCATGGGGTTGCAAAGAGTCAGACGTGACTGAGCATGCACAGATGCGCACACACACACACACACACACACACACACACACACACACACACACACACACCCCACACTACCTTAGGAAAATGAATGAGCACATGTGAAATTCAGATGGAACACAGCTCCATTGAGAAGCATGGAGGGAACAGAAGAGAGGGAAAAGGTGATGTGGAGAGGTCAGCCTCCAGAGCTCAGGGACCAGAGACCTTGGTGAGCGTTGCCATCTTTGTCCTAAGCTGTGTGAGCATTTCCATCTTAAGCTAGCAAACTTGTAAGCAAATGGGTGACATACTCAAGTGGGTGTTGGTAAAAGATGACTCTGGCTGCTGAGTGCAACTGGACTGGAGTGGTCAACAATGGGTTCAGGGGTGATAATATACCCAAAGGAATAAAATCCAAGAGATATTTGTGCATCTGTCTTCATAGCAGCTTTATTCACAATAGCCAAATGTAGAGCAACCTAAGTGCCCATGGATGGATGAATGGATGAACAAAGGGTGGAATATTACCCAGTCATAAAAAGGAATGAACTTCTGATACATGCTACAGCGTGGAAGCACCTTAAGAAACACGCTAGGTGAAATAAGAAAATGATAAACATTGCATAAATACTACTTACATGAACTATCCATAGCAGACCAATTCATAGAGACAGAGAAGAGATTAGAGGTTACTGAGAGGTGGGATAAATGAGAACAGAGAATTATTTCTTAATGGATATGGGCTTCTGTTTGGGGCAATGAAAAAGTTTTGGAAATAGATGGTGATGATAGGTATATAACACTCTGGATGTAATTATTGCCACTGAATTGTACACTTAAAGTGGCAGTTTTTATGCTGTGTAGTTACCATAACTTCAGAAAAAAAAAAAGAATGTAATATGCCAAAGCCCACTGAACTGTAAATGGGTAAGTTGTGTGGTATGTGAGTTATATATCTCCATAAAGCTTTTTTGTTTTTTGACCATGCCTCAAGGCATGTGGGATCTCAATTCACAGGGATCCAACCCAAGACCCCTGCAGTGGAGGCACAGAGACTTAAGCGCCAGACTGCCAAGGAATTCCTCAGACAGCTGCTTGTTCATTGAAAACTTTTTACTTAAATTTTTTATTGAAGGACAGTTGATTTACAATGTTGTGTTAATTACTGCTGTACAGCAAAGTGACTCTTGCATGCTAAGTGGCTTCAGTCGTGTCCGACTCTTTGCGGCCCTATGGACTGTAGCCCAACAGTCTCCTCTGTCCATGGAATTCTCCAGCCAACAATACTGGAGTGGGTGGCCATGCCCTCCTCCAGGGGATCTTCCCAACCCAGGGATGGAACACAAGCCTCTTAGGTCTCCTGCATTGGCATATATATATAGGCTCCCCTGGTTGGCTCAGTGGTAAAGAACCAACCCACCAATGCAGGAGGTATGAGTTTGATCCCTGGATCAGGAAGATCCCCTGGAGAGGGAAATGGCAATCCACTCCAGTATTCTTGCCTGGAAAATCCCATGGACAGAGCAGCCTGGTGGGCTATAGCCCATGGGGTCACAAAAGGGACTTAGCAACTGAACAACTATATATATATAATTATAATTTTATAATTAAAAATATATAAATTATTATACATATATAAACATTCTTTGAAAATTTTTTCCTTTTCATATTTTTTTCCAATTTGGTTTATTACAAGATATTGAATATAGTTCACTGTGTTATACAGTAGGACCTTATTTTCTATAGGGCTTCCCTGGTGGCTCAGATGGAAAAGCATCTGCCCGCAACGCGTGAGACCTGGCTTCAATCCCTGGGTTGGGAAGATCCTCTGGAGATGGAAATAGCTACCCACTCCAGTATTCTGGCCTGGAAAATCATATGGACAGAGGACCTTGGTAGGCTACAGTCCATGGGGTCACAAAGAGTTGGACACGACTGAGCAACTTCACTTTCTTTATTTTTTTTTAAAGTGCAAACAAAGACCACCAGTAGGTCCAGGGAGATGGTCAGGAGGGGAGAGGAACACGGAGGCTGTGACTGCACGCTGGCCCGGGGCTTTGCAGGCCCAGAGAGAAGGGGGAAGTGGCCAGATTGGAAAGGTGTTCAGGAAGGGTGGAGCAAAGCAGCTGCAGGATTTTTGAGTGATAAGGCTGGAGGACAAGACCCTGCCTGCTCTGTGCTGTGCCCCTCACTTGCTCCCTGTTAAATCACATCTTAGTCCTAATCTAAGAATTTTGACATCTTGCAAGAAAATTAAAGAATTCTATTTATTTTTTTCTCTGTTCCTCATACTTTGTGTGCTCCCAGCAAAATGGAAGCCAGTTACCCTCTGCTCCCATTTCCCTCTCTGAAAATAAACCATCAAATACCTAAGCTCTGGGTTAATGACTGGGACCAGCTACAGAATTCACTGTTGTTGTTCAGTCACTCAGTCGTGTCCGACTCTTTTCGACCCCGTGGACTGCAACACACCAGGCTTCCCTGTCTTTCATCATCTCCTGGAATTTGTTCAAACTCATGTCCTTTGAGTCATTGATGACCTCCAACCATCTCATCCTCTGTCGTCCCCTTCTCCTCCTGCCTTCAATCTTTCCCAGCATCAGGGTTCATTCCAAAGAGTCAGCTCTTCACATCAGGTGGCCAGAGTATTGAAGCTTCAGCTTTAGTGCGAAATGAAAACGCATGGCTCCTTGCTCAAAAATTATTACAAATTTCAAGGTAGTGATGGCAGGGCAGTAAACCCAGCATGGTCTCTTTGAACACAGGGCCCTGAGCGACTGCACAAGCCGCGAGCCCATGAAGCTGGCCCAGGCACTACTAGTATCTCCTTGTCTCTGATACAGAAACCGGCAACCCAACTCATGCAGATCAACTGTGGCGGGATCTGAAGTCCTCTTAAACCGCAAAGGCACAGGAATTAGGGGATGGATGCTAAGACGGAATAAAATAAAAGTGCCGCTTCCTATGGGATGGACCATTGGCCATCTTGCCCCTTCTTTCACATGAGTTTGAGAAGTGCCTCTGTACCTGGAATAATTGTTCTGTGTCTAAGATGCATCTTTGCCAGACATTGTAAATTACGTACCTTAATTCCTGCCTTTTTAATTTTTTCCTTTTGAAGCCACCCTGTTTCTTCTTCCCAGCTCTAAGCTACCTCCTTATTATCCTCCTTCCTTGAGATCCTGGCTACTTCCCTCCCCATGTAGCCAAATCTATGTTGCAGGATGTTTGTGTGCTAGGCACTTCAACTCCCAGCCCAGAGCCGGTCCTCTCCCTAAACCATCAAGGTAAGGCTTTGGGCCGCTCAGCAAAGATGGGCTGCAGCTGCTCTGGGAAGACATAAGCCACCGTCTGTCAGCTGCAAAGAAACCAACCTTTCAGCTCAGGATACTGAGGCTGAATGTCATCCAGAGCTAAAAAGGCTTATTTTTAGACAGCAACAAACGGTGGTTTGTTTATAGAGCTGGCACCAAAGAGCCACATCAATAGCAAACAGCATGCTCGCTGAAGACTGTGAAAGCTGGGGATGTAGCGGAGAGAGGCTGTGAGGGGAGTGTTTGACCCAAAAGTCCTTGGAAGGAGGCCTTGAAGGACATGGGCTCAACACTGGGTTTGATCCAAAGCCAAAGGCATCAAGTGCAGTGGTCTGTACCTGGCCCCTGCCACCCACAGACAGCCACCCACAGAGGCACTGGACCTCCCTGTCTTTCATTTTTCAAGTTTTGCAAAAGGAAAATGCTGGACTCAAAATTCCACTTTGGCTCTAAAAGCCCACACTCTAAATTAGATGTAGGATTTCAGGAAACTGGGCTAAACCTCTACTGATTCCTTGACATTCCTTAATGCCTGCTTGTGTGTCTGTGTGTGCTTAGTTGCTCAGTGTTGTCTGACTCTTTGTGACCCCAGGGACTGTAGCCCACTAGGCTCCTCTGTTCATGGAATGTCTCCAAGCAAGAATGCTGGAGTGAGTAGCCCTTCCCTTCTGCAGGGGATCTTCCTGATCCAGGGATTGAACCTGAGTCTCAGCTACCAGGGAGCCACCAATGTTTTCTCAAATATATATTTTCATTTCTTTCTTTCTTTCTTTTTTGCTTGCTGTTTCTATGTTGTTCATATTTTTCTCTTTGTAGACAAAGAATATAGTATGAGCAAATTATTTTCTGGGGGGAGGTTTGGTTCTTGGAGCATTGTGAATGATTAAATTCTGATCCGTGGGAGTTTTCAAAGTGATAAATTCAGTTTCTGGAGGAGTGCGTGACTCCGTCTTAGGGGGAGCAGACACCAACTTGCCCTCTAAGGCTGGAAAGTTCTGGGTTCCCATAGAAGCCCTGAGGCTGCTCCTCACTGCTAGTGACATGCTGGCCTTCAGCAAGTGCCTCTAGAGCCCTACCTGAGAGCAGGGCAGTTTGCTCCAGAGAATGGCAACCCGCTTCTTGCCTGGAGAATCCCCATGGACAGAGGAGCCCGGCCAGCTGTACTCCTTGGGGTTGCAAGAGTCAGACATGACCTAGCGACTAAACCACTCTTCCTACCTCATTTCCTGCCATCAGAAAGGAAAGCGTGCTGATAGAAGAAAGCTCTATAGGAGGTTGGAAAGAAGCTTATCTAGCTCTGAACAACCAAGCTTGCCCAACCGGCTGTAGTGCAGTGGGTAATTGTAGGGGCTCCATGGTCAGCTCTCCCAGGTTCGAATCCCAGCCCTGCCCCTACTGGTACTTGTGCTGTGGATGGTGGTTTAGTATAGAGCAGACACAGTGAGAGCGACAGCCCCATACATGGTAGTAAGCATAACCATTTTATGGCCTTTGTGCATTATTGTTGCTTGAGCATAATACAGTGTCTGGTTTCCATTCAAACCCCTAGGGATGACTCTGTAATCAAATACTCTTTGCCTTGTTAGGTAAGGATGGAAATGATTTCCGATTTTGTCAGGAGACACGGCTAGCTAATTTTCACCAGAATTTTGGTTCTTCTCTTTCTGTGAACTGTCCCTGACCCTGGTTTCCGAATCCCTCTCTTTTCTCCCGACCACTGGTCCACTCTGTCAGCCCCCTCACTCTTCTCTTCTGCCAAGGAGCATCCCTGTTGCCCAGCCCTCTGTGACATACCTGAGTTCTTGGGACCTCGCTTCCCTCCAGAATGGCAGGGAAGCCCAATGTTTTCTTAAGCAGATATTTTCATTTCTTTTCTTTGCATGCTGTTTCTATGTTGTTCATATTTTTCTCTTTGTAGATGAAAAACATAGTATGAGCAAATTTTTTTCTGGGGGGCTGTTTGGTTCTTGGAGCATTGTGAATGATTAAATTCAGCCAAATCTGACATCAGCTCTTCTAATCCTAAAAGGCCTCACACTATGTAATCCTGCTTTATTTAAAATTAGTCTTTGCTGTGATAAAAATACGTATAACAAAATATAGCATCTTCACCAGGAACTGACAAGGGCGCCCTCTGTAGGTGAGAATCTTAATAACCCTGGCCTGTGAAATTCACAAATCATTTTTTTTATTTACTGTGGTAAAACATACCTAACCTAAAATTTACCATTTCCCCCATTTTTAAGTGAACAGTTTAATGGCATTTGGTACATTCACACTGTTGTGCAACTATTACTTCCATCTGTCTCCCCAACCTTCATCTTTAAAAGCTAGAGCTCTTTCCCCACTGAACAAGACCTCTCCTTTCTCCGCTCTCCCCAGGCCCTGACAATCAACATTCTATCTTCTGTCTCTATAGATCTAACTAGTCTAGGTCCCTCATATAATTGTGATCATATGACATTTGTCCTTTGGTATCCAAATTCTTTCACTTAGCACGATGTCTTCAAGGTTTATCCACATTGTAGTATGTATAGAATTTCCTTACTTTTTAAAGCTGGACAGTATTCCAGTGTATGCATACACCACACATAATTTGTCTTTTTAACTTTTGATGGACACTTGGGTTGCATCTGCCTCTTGTTATCATGAACAATATGGCTATGGACATGGGTATACAAAAAGAAAGAAAGAAAGGAAAATTGAACTTAAATGATCATTCCCCAAAAAGTCAAGTAGTACTAATCTCTCAGTCGTGTTGACTGGGGAAACTTAAAGCTACCAGAGAAAAAAAAATTGAAGTCCATTGATGGGAATTCTGAATCCACAAAAGTGAATACCAATTAAGGGTATAGAGCAGATTCCCAACTCGTTCTCAACTCATGGCGCCCTTAGGGTCTCAGAGACTTTTCCCCAGGGCCCTAGGCAAAAAAAAAACCAATCAAATTACCAAACTGTTATAAATTTGTGAAATAGTTAGACCCAAACAACTTTGCAAGTATTTATGTTCTAACAATTAAGTAGCTATGTGGGGGGGAATGCATACCATTTAAAAGCAAAAAATAGTTTCTCTTTTATTCTTAAATAACCTCAATTATTTACTAAGGAGATGTGTGCACCTGTTAGGCATATTGCTATCTTTCTAACCTTGAAATCAGATTAGACACTGCTACTCTTATTTTCTGTTTCATGTAGATTTTTCTTGGTTCTTACTTCCTATTACAGTAACTACTGAAATCCCAGCTTTGTGAAACTCTGACATCTTTGACAGAAAAGTAACACACAGAAAGAAAAAGTAAAAAGAAGCGTAGTACAATCGAATGCTCAAACTGTGAACTATCTTGAGTTCATACTTTGCAACAGGTGTCAGGAATTGGTGCATTTCCCTCCACTTATAAAGCTCGTCCAATCTGTGAGTTTCTTGGGGCGCTCTGGGCAGCTGGGTTCCCAGTTTAAGAAATGCAAATCTAGGCAATTTGACTACCCCAGAGGCCTTACTTTGTCAACAAGAACTACATAAACTGTCTGGATGACTCTCCAACAACCTTGCTGCTACGACTCTGGCCCTGCCTCCCTTGCAGACACAGTGGCCCTGTTGTTGTTTCCTGACCCCTCTGATTGCGATGCTGCCTCCGTGCCTTTGCGTTTGCTGTGGCTTCTACCTAGAATGGTCCCTCTGCCTCCCCTAGCTGCCACAGCGCTCCTCTCTAACTCGTTCAGAACTGGCTGTCGGTCCCAGTGTACACCAGTTCAACTTGACCTGCCTGACATTCCACTGGTCTTTCTCCACTTTCAAGTGTGATTTGCCCCACACAAACTTCTTTGGAAATATGACTACATGTGAAATTAGTGATCCAGGCCTACTTCAATAGCAACAAAGTAAAACTGCAGTGTTGATGTAGTTAAAATGTTACCGAACATCAATACTCCGAGAGGAGACCTAAAGGAGGAGAAGACAACAGTGGCACTCAGCTGCTGAGGCCTCTAATTCCAGATTGTTCCTGGACAAGTGATGAAACGCTTCCCTGTCTGGAGGAAGGAACTGCAAAGTGTTACTGCCCAGGCTGGGAGGAATTTGTGTGTGCACTTTGTAATTCACCACACCATTATTTTCCCATTCATCTTTGGGGCCATCTTTTCTTTCTTTTTCATTTTTGCTCATTAAACCTTGTTTTCAGGGGTCTCAAAATTCTGTGCCTAAGTTTTGGTTGAGTTGTTTCCATTAAAAAGTGTTTATTTTAAAAGCTAATAACTCAAAATTGCCCCCCTCCCCGGCTCAGTGGTAAAGAGTCTGTCTGCTGATGCAGGAGACGTGAGTTCAATCCCCAGATTGGGAAGATCCCCTAGAGGAGGGCATGGCAACTCACCCCAGTATTCTTGCCTGAAAAATCACATGGACAGAGGAGATTGCAGGCCATAGTCCATGGGATGGCAAAAAGAGTCAGATACAATTTAGCGACTAAACAACAACAGTTACAACCTCCCCAGCTTACCAAACATTCTCTCTCCCTTCTGAAGGTTTTTAATGAAACATTGTTATCATTAACCAGTCTTTTACTATTACACTTATATGGCCAATTGAGACAAACATTTCGGAGATCATTCTTTTACCATCGATTATAATGGGGGTGCAGGCATTGGGGATGATATTACTTTAGCCTCCTGAGCTTCCTAGGCCAACTTCGTGACCTTGCCAACTCCAGCAGCCCGCTGCTTTGATGACACCCACGGCAACTGGCTGGCCCATGTCATGAACAGGAAAACGACCCTAAGGAGGATCAGAGAATCTCTCAACACACATATTAGCCTCGCAAGATTTCCTGACTCCAGATCCACCTTCTAGCTTTTTCTCAGAACAGCAGTCAAAACTCTTCTGTTCAACAAATCTGCAAGCAGTGTGAGCCGTGTGGCAATCGCACACAGGTGGGTGGCATCACTGCTTTGTCCACTGAATGGCTCAGGATGGTCAGGAAGTCAGCTGCTTCCACCGGTAGGTCATATTTACTGTCACCAGTAAGAATGGTGCCGTGGCAAACATCTTTGATAGACCCCTTCTCGACACTGAAGCCCACGGAATCCCCAGGAAGAGCTTCACTCAAAACCCCATGGTGCATTCCAAGGGACTGGACTTCATTGGTAACACTGGCTGGAGCCAAGTGAGCACCATGCTGGGAGTCGAGAACAGCGGTCTCCACGGGGACAGTGCCAGCTCCATCAATTTTATAGACGTCCTGGGAGGGCAGATAGAAGGGCTCGTTAGTCAGATAAGTTGGTAGCTGGATGCAATCCAGAGCTTCAGGCGGTATGGTTCCGCTGGCACGGCCATCTTTATGGATGACTTTTCATGGCTCCAGAATGTCACCATTCCAACCAGAGCTGGCACAAATCCTACTGTGTCAGGCTTATGGCCAGTTTTCCTAATGAAGGTGCTGACTTCCTTAACAGTGTCTTTGTGTCTCTTTCTGACTGTAGGAACCCTTTTGTTAACACCAACAGTTGCTTGTTTTACACCCAGTGCGTAAGCCAGAAGGACACACTAATAGGTCTGGAGACACTAGCTTCAAACTCACCGACACCGTCAGCAACAATCAGGACAGCGTGGTCTGCCTGAGACGTGCCTGCAGTCATCTCTGTGTCCTGGGACATCAATGATGGTCATGTTGTACTTGCTAATCTTGCACTGCCACAGGGAGATGTTGATGGTGGTACCACCTATCAATGGAGATACCACACTCACATTCATCTTTCACTTTATCCAAGACACAGGCATCCTTGAAGGAGCCCTTTTCCATCTCAGCAGACTCTTTCTCGGAGAAGGCAATGGCAACCCACTCCAGTATTCCTGCCTGGAAAATCTAATGGATGGAGGAACCTGGTGGGCTGCAGTCCATGGGGTCGCTAAGAGTCAGACACAACTGAGCGACTTCACTTTCCCTTTTCACTTTCATGCATTGGAGGAGGAAATGACAACCCACTCCAGTGTTCTTGCCTGGAGAATCCCAGGGAAGGGGGAGCCTGGTGGGCTGCCATCTACGGGGTCGCACAGAGTCGGACACGACTGAAGCGACTTAGCAGCAGCAGACTCTTTCTCAAATGTTTATGATTCCTTTGTCAGCCCCCCCACCCACATTTGTAGATCAGATGGGCATGAATGTCAAACTTACCTGAGCTACATGTCCAGTGATGACAGTGTTGACAGGAGTCTTTTCCTTTGCCACTTGGCTTAGATTCAGAGGTGGGTTTCACGACCCCTGTGTTCTGGTGGAAAACCTATTGTTAGCGAGGAGTGCCATCTTTACCATTTATCAAGTTCCTATATAGTCATAGGTCTTGGTTTTCTTTTGAATACATTTTTAATCTTGGAATAATTCTAGATTTGCAGAAAATATGAAAAGAGGAATTTGGTACACCCTCACCCAGTTCCATCTAATGGCCATATTTTTCAAGCATATTTTGGAACTCTTGTTCACACTAAGAGACCAACTTTGGTATATTGCTATTAACTGAACTCCAGACTTTATTCGTTATTTCACTAACTTTTCCCCTTGTGTCCCTTTTCCTGTCCCAGAATCCAGTCCAGGGCATCAAAGTGTGTTTAGTTGTCATGTCTCCCCAGTCACATCTGATCTTTGACAGTTTCCTAGCTTTTCCTTGTTTTTCATGATCTTGACAGTTTTAAAGAGTACAGGTGATGTATTTTTTTAGACTGTCCCTCCACTTAGATTTGTCTGATGTCTTTAATATGATTGGGGTCATGGATTTGGGGAAGGATCCTCTAAATGTGAAATACCCTTCTTATTACATCAAGGGTACACGGTAGCAACATCACTTACTACTGGTGATGTTAACCTCGATCACTTAATTAAGGTAGTGGTTGTCTTGTTTCTTCACTATAAAGCAACCATTTTTCCTTTGCCATACTCTAATCTTCGGAAATTGGTCACCAAGCCTACACTGGAGGATGGGAGAGGGAGTGTGTGAACTAAGTTCCGCTTCTTGGGTCAAGGAATATCTATAAATATATGACTGGGATTACTTTTGTAGGAAGTATTTGTAAGGAAGCCTACCTTGTAAGGAAGACCTTCTCCCCCATTTATTTATTTTTCAATCATTTTTTATCAGTATAGACTTATAAATATTAATTTTATATCTGAGATTATAATAAAATTATTTGGATTCTTTTTTCACTCAAATTGTTAATTATTTTGTCACAAATTGTTCCAGTGGGAGTTATCTCAGGTTGGTTCCTAGGTCCCTTTGACATATAATATCCCACCACCCCCCGCCAAAGCATTTCTTACTTTATGGTACTACAAGATGCTCTGGGCTCATTTTATATGTGCCCTGTCATAACCATTTCTCCAAGGAATCCTGGTTCCCTTTATTTGATAATGGTATTAGAAATCAAGATGTGGGTGGTGGGTATGCTCAGTGCTACTAGGGTATCACTGCTTATATAAGTTCTGTCAGTGAAAAGAGCTGGGAAATACAAGCATGTGTACAAATCCAGGTACAAGAAATATCTGTACTTATTTCTGTATCAATTTATCTGTTTATATTAGACTAAATAAGAGACCACCAATGTCTCCAGGCTTTACCCAGTCCCACAGGTTCATTCCAGCCTTGCTGTGCTGTGTTTGGTCATTCAGTCATGCACAACTCTTTGCAAGCCCGTGGGCTGTAGCCCACCAGGCTCCTCTGTCCATGGGATTCTCCAGGCAAGAATACTGGAGTGGGTTGCCATGCCTTCCTCCAGTCTTCCCAACCCCAGGGGTCAAACCCAGGTCTCCTGCATTGCATATGGATTCAAACCCAGGTCCCCTGCATTGCAGGTGGATTCTTTACCATCTGATCCACCAGAGAAGCCCATGAATACTAGAGTGGGTAGCCTATCCCTTCTTCAGGGGATCTTCCTGACCCAGGAATTGAACCTGGGTCTCCTGCACTGCAGGCAGATTCTTTACCAGCTGAGCTACCAGGGAAGCCCTAATTCTAGCCTTACCTTTTTGCTTATAAGTATCTACCCTCTTTAGCAGTGAGAAACCTGATGCCCATCATCTCCCATCCATTTGCTTATTGATTCATCTCCAGGATACATGAAAATCAGTTTCATACTTCCATGATACAGGTCTTTTTTGAGTCTGTATTCTGTTCCCTAAGGTTATTTGACTTTTTTTTCACCATTACCATTCTAATTTTATTATAACTTTAAGACATGTCTTTATCCATGAAAAAGAAGTATTTTGAGTTAGCTAATCACAGACATTTATTTTTCTATACAAATTTATCAGTTTTTTTAGTTTCTTAATTTTGACTGGAATGGCAATAGTTTCTTTTACAGCTTAATTTAGGAAGACTTAACAAATATCCACCATGAAGACATTCTTCCATGAATATCTTACTGTCTTGTTAGTCAGATCTTCTTTTATAATTTTCTCCTTAAAGATGTTGTGAAGTCATTTTAATTTAATTCTGAGATTACTCTTAGTTTTGAAAGTTTTTTGAATAGTTGTTTCTAAATATGTTTGCAAATGTATTTAAATATTTACTATTTAAAATTTATGTTTATATAATGTTTCACTCCTGTGTTTTGTTGTTTTGCATCCTTTCTTTTTCCATCCTCACTTATCTTGCCACAGGTATGTTTACTTAATCTAAAAACCAAAGCAATCAGCTTTTGGTTTGAGAATATTCTTTACTGGTTTTGTCATTCTATTTGTAATTGATTTGGCTCCTTATATTTGCTTCCTTTTTCTTACTTCTTTGGGTGATTCTATTGTAATTTTTCCAATTTCTTGATTTGAATATGTATTATCAGTTTATTTGTTTTCAATCTTTCTTGCTTTCTAATAAATGTACTTCAAACTATAAATTTTCCTCTAAGACTTGTGTCCCACAGATTGAGCAATGTAAAGTGCTCATTTTATTGTATTCCAAGTCTTCCATAAATTCCCTAGTGCTTCCCAAGGATTATTTAGAAGTTTTTTTTCCCCTCTCATAGGCTTATGAGATTTAAAAAAAATGTCTGTCCTCTTATTATCAAGGTCAAATTTTATTGCCTGATGGTCAGAGAACATGGTCTGTATGATATTAATTTTGGAGGAATGAATTTGGGCCTTCTTTGTGGCCTAGGAGATTGTCAATTTTTATGTCAATTCCACTATATTTAAGAAGAAAATATATGTTTATGTGTATAAACTTCTCATACCATCAATTAATTTGAATACATTGACATTCAAAATTTTTTATATTTTTCATATTTCTGTCCAGTGACTAAGAGGCTGCACAACTTTTAACAATAGCTTTGAAATTTATCATTGACATTTTAATCTCTAAGCTGGGTATGGATTTTGCTCCATTTTGCTGTTTGAAGAACAGGGCCATCAACTCAATAACCTAGTATGTTTGAAAAGTCTGGGCTGAGATCTGGTCATTAATATAATACACATTTATTGAGGATATGACTTTTGTGGGACTTGTCCTAGCAGAATCAGTGCAGGGGCTTTCCTGGTGCCTCAGACAGTAAAGCATCTGCCTACAATGCGGGAGACCTAGGTTTGATCCCTGGGTCAGGAAGATTTGCTGGAGAAGGAAATGTAAACTCATTCCTGTACTCTTGCCCAGAAAATCCCACGGACAGAGGAGCCTGGTAGGCTACAGGCCATGGGGTTGCAGAGAGTTGGACATGACTGAGCGATTTCATTTTTTTTTTCATCTGGAATGGATTTGGAAGTATATTTTTAAACACAAGGGCATCCCCCCAGCTATAAAATGCAATATATGGGATAATGGCTGGAATTCACAAGCAGATTCACACACAATGTTCAGAATACCCTTTTCCCAGCCCCCATTCAATGCCACAGTGACTAAAACACAACTACAAGAAATTCATCTGGGGAGTTGTGATCTCCAAATGTCCTCTTTTAATGTGTAAAACTATTCATGGATTGGCCACAAGTTGATATTATTCTCTAACATCTTATGGTTGTTGTTTAGTCTGTCATTTATGTCCAGCTCTTTGTGACCCCATGGACTGCAGCCCACCAGGCTCCTCTGTCCATGGGAATCTCCAGGCAAGGATCCTGGAATGGGTTTACATTTCCTTCTCTCTCCCCAACTCAGGGATCAAACTCACATCTCCTGCATTGGCAGGTGGATTCTTTACCACTGAGCCATGTGGGAAGCCCATCTCATGGTGAATTTTACAAATTTCTCTATTTTCTGATGACCAGCTAAAAACAGCTTTTGTAAGGAAACAGATTAAGGAGAAAGGGTAGGGAAGGAGGAACATAGGGAGTGAGGCAAAAAATGAGTACTTCCAGGGATATAAGTTCTGGAAAGCTGTAGCAGTTGGGGCTTTGGGAAGATGGGAGCAGCAAGAAGCTGCCGTATGCATGCGTGGGGAGGTGGGTGAGCAGAGAGTGGACTTGGAGACATTTAAGCAGACAGATATCATCTGTCATGATTTTTATCTACTGGCCTCACATTTATGGCTAGTTTATTCCATAATGGACAAGAGGAGAACATTTTCTGCTCTTCTTCAATTTAGTCTCAGAGAACAAAAAAGGCCAAATTTGATGCTCTGTTTTCTTCTCTTTCTTCAGTAAGGAATTCAAAATGACTTAACCTGGATCATACTAGTGTGATGTATCTATTGCTCAAATATTAATAATTTGATTATTATATGGTCTTGCGACGTCTAATAGCATCTTCGGTTCTTGGTCAAATTCTCTGTTGTGATTGAACTTATCAGTGTCATGCTCTCAGTGGCACTGTAAATCTCTTAAGTGTAAGGTTGCTGTGTAATCCTTTTCTGAATCTATTGTGGCTGGCTGCCTAGTGCAATGCACATAGCAAATATTACATAGGTTCACTTGCCTCTTCTGTGGACACTGCATCTTTCATTGGAGTTCAAGTAACTATCTTTGAAAGAATGCTTCATTATTCTCAATGAAAAACAGATAAGAGAATAGTCTGGATCTCAGCTAAGTGCCATACTAAAGAGACTAAAGAAACTAAAATTTATATCAGAAAAGAGAAGTGAATTCCATACCTCTCCTCTGTGTAATGTGATTACATTCACAAGCTGTTAACTGATGAAATGATGCAGGGTAAATTGTCAAGATAACTTCATCTTGTGAACACAAGGCATCCTTCTGACATCCTGAGAGTCCATGATAAACATGCTTTCCTATGAACTTGACAGGGTCTTTGATTGAGCATCTCCCTTTACCCCGTTCTAGAACTTGAATTTAACTCTGTAATATTGAAATAGGAGTAAATAAACACACTCACTTACCAGATGTGAATGAGAAGTATGGCCAGAGGAGATGAACTGGTGGGCAATTAGAGGCTGGACTCTTCCTTTGGCTAATTCAGCAAAGTCCAGGTTTATAAGCTCATAGACTGGAAAACCTACATTCTGAGGCTTTTTGACAGCATACCTAGTCAACCTATCCTCTAGAATAGATTGATATCAAGACCCAGGTCTCTGTATTCATTTATATAGACATTTATCTAATTGACAAATATTTATTGAGCCCTATGAGCTGCCAAGCCCTGTTCTCGGCAGTGAAAATGAAGCACTGAATTTTCTTTTGTGTCATTATAAAGTGCACATTTTAGTAAAGGAGTTTGACAAACAAATAAATACCTAATATTAGTAGGTAAGGAGAAGGGGATGACAGAAGATGAGATGGTTGGACGGGATCATTGACTCAATGGACATGAGCTTGAGCAAACTCTGGGAGATAGTGAAGGACAGGGAAGCCTGGCATGCTGCAGTCCATGGGGTTGCAAAGGCTTGGACATGACTGAGCGACTGAACAACAACAACAGCAGGTGATAAAGGCGACAAAGGAAAACAGAGGAGGGTACGAAGATAGGGAGTGAGAAATGGACAGGAAGAGCCCATACGACGTCAGAATATGAGCCACATGAGGTCTGGGCAGAGTGTCAGAGGGAGGGAACCGCAAGCACAAAGGCCCTGAAGTGGATACCAGCTGAGAATGTCCTAGGAACAGTAGTGCTTATTTTCTGTAGACTGGAGTATTTTTGAGGCAAATAAAGTCCTTTCTCTCCATGCAGGCTTGTTACATAGAAAGGATGTCACCATCCAGAGGCTGATTGGTGAGACTCATATCTGAACAAGTTGGGTTAGTGACTGATGATTCACTGCACCGGGCTGATTTTGTCTGATGCATCCACCTGTTCTTCTGAGCCATACCCCCATCTGGTATGTCTCTGGCTAAGGCTGGGATGGGCAGCAACAACTTCTCTTCCTTCATTTTTATACTGAGGTTAGGAAACACTGGGTGAATGGTCCAGCACCCATCAACTGGATAGTACTGGCAAGCTCTCCCACTCTCTCCCTTTTTGTAAAGGGAGCTGATAACATGCCCAAGGCCACACAGGCAGAAACTGAATAGTTTTTGACTGTTTCCTACCTCTCTCTCCTGCTCCCTCCTCTCTCCCTCCTGTCTCTTTGGTCAGGTCCACTCTGGTTGAAAACAAACTTGGTGGTTGGCACTAAAACACAGAAAAGAATCCGTGTTGACAATTAGTCAAATTAAGTCTTAGAGAACAAACTCATGGTTCCTGGGGGGTAAATTGGGGGAAACGGATAGTTAGGGAGTTTGGGATGGACATCTACACACTGCTGTTTAAAATGGATAAACAACGAGGACCCACTGTATAGCAGAGAGAATTCTGCTCAATGTTATGTGGCAGCCTGGATGGGAGCAGAGTTTGGGGGAAATGGATACATGTATATGTATGGCTGAGTCCCTTTGCTGTCCACCTGAAACGATCATAACATTGTTATCTGTTATACTGCAATATTAAATAAAAAGTTTTTTTAAAAAAGAATTAAGTCCGTCTTTACTAACAAGAGTACTACCCTTTACAACCTGAATTTTGGGCATATCCCTGTCTCTTAATATTGCTGCAAGCACTCGTATCTGGTCAAGCCGCTTGTTCTGACCTGCCTACAAGGTAAGCATTTCCACTAGCACAATAGTCTTGCCAGGTCAGGGGCTCAGGGTCAATCCCATGGACTTTTCCTATTAGAGACTCTGGAACTTCAACACGTCACAAAACAACCCACGTCCTTAGATGTTCAACATAGATCTGCTTATAGAATACAGGAGAGTGTTTCCTCAAAGTAGAGGGTGCCCTAACAGATGATTTGAGGAATCACTAAACTACTCATCTCATGGCCTGGTTCATGATTTATTTGAACACATAACCAAGTATTGATGAAGGTGTATTAAGGAATGCACCAGCCTGTTTTTACTTATTTATTGATGCCTCCATTTTATTTCAGAACATTTCATGTGGCTCTCAAGTCAACAAGTGACATCTTAAAAGACACAATCCTTCTTCACCGTCGAAGCAGTTCTTCACACATGGCATCATTCTCTCCGCTCGGCCACAGCTGGCTTCGCTGTTTCCATTTTAATGACCCGGGGCTTAGATGTGGTGGCCACCGTGCTGTCCACGAGGGGTTTTCACAGATGTGACTTCATTTGATCCTCTCCTCCCACCCTGCAAGGCTGAAAGCACCCGTGCTCCTTCCATTAGTTTGGGGAAGTGGAGGTCAGTCTGCGGTGATATCGCACCAGACAAGCCGGTCTTGGTCTCAGAGATGAGATAAGCGAAGGGTCGCGGTTAGGGGCATCCGCACGACTTCGGACCGGTTGCCCGACCAAGGACCTCCCCGCAACAAGCCCGCCTGGCAATTTAGTTTAGTCGCTCGGCCATGTCCGACTCCTTGCGACCCCATGGCCTGCCGCACGTCAGGCTTCCGCGTCTTTCACGTCCACGGAGTCGGCGACGCCACCCAACCGTCTCCTTCTCTGTTGTCCCCTTCTCCTCACGCCTTCAATCTATTAGCCAGGGGCATCCGCCCTCCCGACCCACACCAGCAGGACTCCGACTTAAGCAAGGCATCGAATCCCGCCGCGGGTTAACCACGTTCCAGAGGCCACAGCAGAGCGCCCTGAGGGCAAGGACGGATCTGACGGCGGGTCTGGGCCCGCGCCCGTCGGGAGCGGAGGATTCGGGGGTTCTTCAGGAGGATTCGGGGCTTCTTCCTGCCAAGAACCCTCAAGAAGGGCCGCCGAAGGCCGAGCGGGGGCCAGGGGTGTGTTGCGGCGTGTGTCGCCTCGCTCCTCAGCCGCCAGCTACCCAGCTGCGCCCTTGGCACCACACAGGAACGCGGGCCTCAGAAACCGTTGGCCTCCCCTACCGGATTTCCGCCGGACCGCGCGTCTCACAGGCCCCGCCCCTTCCGCCGACGTTCCCTCGAGGCCCCGCCCCTTCCACCGGCGTTTCCCCTGGAGGCCCCGCCCCTTCCGCCAGCCCCGCCCCCGTTCAGCCCACGTGTGAGCCCTGAGACGCTGGCTGGGTGTCCGCGCGTTCGCTTCCGCCAGGTCTCCGGGCGCGTGGATCCCGGCGCGCCCCCGCCCTCTTGGCCATGGGGGTCCCCAAGAGGAAGGTCTCGGGCGGCCAGGACGGCGCGGCTGCCCCGGCGGGCGCGGCCAAGCGGGCCCGCACCGAAGAACTCACGGGTGTGCGCTTCAAGGCTCAGCTGAGGGACCCGCGGGGCGCGGGGCCGGGTGAGTGCAGGGGGGACGAGAGCGCGAGCTTGAGAGGCGATCTGTCTGCTTGGGCCCCCGTGTGCAGACGCAGCAGCTCCTGTCTGCAGCGAGGGTCAGAGCCCAGCCTCCCGATTTGCAGTCGGGAAACCGAGACCTGGGTGCCGGGGAGTCCAGGGCCACGATTTGCTTGATGGTGACAGTTTCCCTGCGAGTATATGCTTCCCCTGCCCGGGCAGCATCTGTCAGCAAGCTCTAAAAAATTTTTTTATTGCAATTGTTAGGGTAAATGCACTCCTCATTCACCGCAGTAAATACTTATGGAATCCTGACTGTGAGTCGGGGGCTTCCCTCATAGCTCAATCGGTAAAGAATCTGCCTGCAATGCAGGAGACCCAGGTGCGATTCCTGGGTCTGGAAAATCTCCTGGAAAAGGGCTAGGCAACCCACTTCAGTATCCTCCATGGGGAATACCATGGACAGAGGGCTATAGCGCATGGGATCGCAAGAGGCAATTCGGGCTGTTCAGCGAGCCGGCTTGCATTACTGCCATGGCTGCCAGCTCTGTTTTGCGCAGCTTTGATTCTCCACCACTCACACTGACCCGAGAACATGTAATAAGCTATTTCACATGAAGCCACCGCAGGGCCTGTCAGTTGGCCAAGATTAGTGACTGATACGAAGTAGATTCTATAATTTCACTTTTCGAAAAGCGTGATCACCCTGCACAACTTCTTTTAATCCATTAGGAAGTATTTAGATTATGAGGCCCAAACACAATCGAATTAGGCTGATATGTGGAAACACTGGCATTGTGTCAAAATGAAACAGTGATAGTGTTTCTCTCAAGTGAAAAATTATTAAGTTCATGGCCAGAATATCCTCAGTTTCTAGTTTGTCTTCCAAAGATTTTTTTTTTTAAAGATTTGATATCTGCAACTTCTAGCTAGTGCTAGGAAGATGATACCTGCTTTAGCACAGAATTATACATTTCATTCATTCATTTGTTCATTAGTTTTTGGAGAAGGAAATGGCAATCCACTCCTTTTCTTGCCTGAAAAATCCGAGGAGCCTGGTGGGCTACAGTCCAAAGGGTTGCAGAGTTGGACATGACTGAGTGACTAAGCACATACATTTCATTCATTCATCTGTTCGTTATTTACAAGAGGCTGTTATTTGCTGGGGTAGAGATCAAATAATGAGTAAAAATCAGATGGGCCCTCCGTTTTTAGATTGAATGTATAAGTGAGAACATACAGTGTTTTTCTTTCCCTAACTTGTTTCAATTAATACCTTCAGGGTTCAAAGAGAAAGTTGCAAAAGGTAGTTTCCTACTTTTTTTTTTTATTTTTTAAATTTTGGCTGCACTGAGTGGCATATGGGATCTTAGGATTGAACCTGCAGCTTTTGCAGTGGAAGCTTGGAGTGTTAACCACTGGCCCACCAGAAAAATCCCAAGGGTCCTTCTTTTTTAAAGGCTGAATAATATTCCACTGTGTGTATTTCTTTGTTTTTTTTTTTTTTTTTATGTCAACCGGTTTTAAAAAATCTTATTTTGCTTGAGTTACCTACTTGTTCACTTATTTATGTATGGCTGTACTGTGCAGCATGTGCTAGCTTAGTTCCCCAACCAGGGATCGAACCCATGCCCCCTGCAGTGGGAGCACAGAGTCTTAACCAGTAGACCACCAGGATAGTCCCTGAGGTGGACCCTTTTTAAAGTCTTTATTGAATTTGTTACAATATTGTTTCTGTTTTGTGTTTTTTTGGCCAGGAGGCCTCTGGGATCTTGGCTCCCTGACCAGGGGTTGAGCCCTGCCCCCCTGCATTGGAAGGCGAAGTTTTAACCACTGGAAGTCCCTTTTGTGTATATTTCTGTGTATAGATATGCCACATTTTCTTTATCCATTGTGTCCCCTTCATGTTGATGGGGAGTGGGGATGGAGAGCAGAGTTTGATTGATAAAGACCCAGAGGATGCTCAGGAGCATTGGATGGTAACCCATCAGGAGGATTCCTGCATCAGGAAGGGTTCTGCTCTCAACCAGTGCCTTTCAGAGATGCTCCCCATGACTTCCTGGTGATGGGAAAAAGGATATGTCCTCTCTCTTGATCTCCCTGTCTCCACCCTGCTCCTCTGTTCCATCTTGTCACTGGCTGCTTCCAGTCACTTGGCTGTTTCCTGCCAGCAGTCTCCCTCTGTTACCGTAGCACCTGGGATTGTTTCTAAAGAGACCGTCCTTATTAACATCTGATTGTGACTCATTTCAGCCCTGGAGGCATTTGTTTCCACTGCTAAGAAGCTCCCCCGAGAAGACGTGTATGATGTTGTGGAGGGGTACATCAAGATTTCTGTGGAGTGTGCGGAGATTTTCCAGCTCCTGAGTGGGGAGAAGCGCCCTGAAAGTGAAGTACGCTCTTCCTTACCTGGCCTGATGGGGAGAAGGAAAAGTTAATGCTACTGTCATTTTAGGGCTTCCCTAGTGGCTCAGTGGTAAAGAGTCCACCTGCCAAGCAGGAGACCCAAGTTCAATCCCTGGGTCGGGATGATCCCCTGGATAAAGAAATGGCAACCCACTGTAGTATTCTAGCCTGGAAAATCCCATGGACAGAAGAGCCTGGAAGGCTACAGTCCATGGGATCACAAAAGAGTTGGACACGACCGAGTGACTAAATAACAACAACTATTATGTTAAGCTTGATGAAGAGAAATGTGATATAAATCTCCAAGATACTACCAACTTTCTACTAAAAATGATGCTCTGTGCCTGGGCTGTAGAGATACATCTGTTTTTGGATTGTAAGCTTTGAAAACATTTAGTGGAAAATGCTAACTTGTTACCGGTGAATACTACTAGAAGGAAGGATCCTAGATTCTGGTCTACATGCACTTGTTTTCCACAGGGTTTGCTTTAACAGAAGGGAAATAGATAAAGATTGTGTGTCCCAGGTGCAGATGTATATTGAGTTGTCTGTTGTTTTCTGGTTCTAAAGAGGTTCAGAATTTGAGGTGTTTATGAACTGGTTGAAGTCTCAGGATTATCGCTGTAAGGCTGTAGACCTGAATATCCCCAAAGCAGTGAGGCAGAATCATATTACTAGAAATTTCTCTTTTTAATTTGATGTGGTTTAATTGTAAGCAAGCTGTTCTCTTTTTAGCTAGACTCTTAGAACAAGGCTAATTCCAGAGCTCAGGGCCTGGCAGATCCCTGTGTTTGATTCGGGATCTGGCAGGTTGAAAGATTTAAACCTGCAGGTGACTGTGGCTAAGACAAGTGTAGAGGCAGAAAAGAAAAGGAGATGATTTGTAAGCACTTCGATTCCGTCTTTGCAGATGCTTTTAGTGTTTCAAGTTTTCGAGGCCATATTGTTGCGGACAGCCAGTGACCTTTCCCATTTTCACGTGGTGGGGACCAACATCGTGAAGAAGCTGATGAATAACCACATGAAGCTCATCTGTGAGTCCCTGTATGCCTCAGGTTACAGGTAAGTCGGCCGCCTGTACCTGGCGGGACTAGCCTTGGACGTGGTCTGCGTTCAGCTCTCCACGAGGGCACTTGACCGTTCCTCCACTCGCCCGCAGAGCCGAGCTGTGTCCGAGGCTATGGCAGTACCCCTTTTCCTCCCGTTGGCTGTTCCCCTTGCTGTCACCGACTCCTCTGCTGCTGTGTGTCCCTCTGCACCCGGCCTGCCACTCCCCCTGCGGTCTGGGTAACACCCCAGACCTCTTTAATGCTGCCTGTCCTTTTACCTCAACGGCTCATCTCCTAGGTCCTCGCAAACTCCCTCCCTCTCCACCTTGCAGAGGTGTCATCTCAGGGAGGCCCTCCCTGACCATCCCACCCACAGCTGAACGTGTGCCATAATATCCATAGCCATCTCCTGACCCACTGTCTCCCTCAGGGTGCATGAGGGTAGGGCCTTGGCTGTCTTGTAAATTGCTGTTGTCCCAGCCCTTAAGTAGGACGCGGTAGGTGCTCGGTCACTGCGGATTCTGGGTAACCTCCCGCAGGGTGGAGAGATAGCCATGCCCTTGCATCTAGAGATGTTCCCTGTGCAGAGGTCTTCTCCTGACCTGCACTGGGGGTGGGGGATGGGGTCCAGCTCCGTGCCGATTTGCTGGACCGAGACATTGCCATCTTCTCTCTACCTTCGTCTTGTGTTCTTGGGTCTTCCTCAGACTCGGCTTTTTGGCTTTCTTTGAAGATGTTGTTAGGACTTTTGTTTTTCTTAAAGAAAGGGCGTGTGTTTCCCTCCTCCTGTTTTCTGGTGTGGGGGCAGCAGACCGCACAGCCAGGGTGCAGCTGGCTCGAGGCGAGGGCGCCTTTGTGGTCCTGCCGTCCCGACACATCTGACGTCCCGCTTATCCTGAGCAGGATGGCTCGAGCCTGCCTGAACCTGATGGCCGCCATGGTGACCCAGGGTCCCGAGGCCGCCAGGGACGTCTGCAGCCATTTCGATTTGAATAAGAAGACCTTGCACACCCTGGTGACCAAGAGGGATCCAAAGGTGAGGAGTGTCTCGTGTGTTCCACCCCCCCGCCCCTGAGTGTTTCCTTTGCTTCTGGGGGGGCCATGGTGGTTCCTGGGTCCTCCTCTCTCTGGCCTTGGTCCTCACGTAGATGGAGCGGGAGGCCTCTGTGTGGAGAGGTATGCGCCTCGGCAGCCACTTTGAGCCTGCGAGGAAGGGCGGCCTCACCCTGGCCGGAGGTGGGGGCCTGGTTGCCTGGTGGGGCCTGAGTGACAGGGACGTCTGAGGCCAGCCCCTCTGGGGCTCAGCATGGCGGGGCCTTTCTGGCCTGTGCGGATGGTGGGTGTCTTCCCAGGGCAGTGACAGTGGTCTCCACCGGCCTCGTGGTGGGCTGGTCCTCCCGTGCATGCTCCGCCCACCGTGTGGAAAAACCCTTGAGAGGCCATGCCAGTGAGGTCATCAGAAATGACATTTATGGCTTTAAAATAAAAATTAATTTGCTTTAATTTGTGACTGTGCTGGGTCTTGGTTGCTCTGCGGGCTTTTCTCCAGTTGTGGCACACAGGGGCTACTCCAGCTGCGGTGTGCGGGCTTCCCCCTGCGCTGCCTTCTCCTCCTGTGGAGCACAGCCCTAGGTGCAGGATTTCAGTAGCCTGTGGCTCCCAGGCTCTAGAGCACAGGTTCAGTAGTTTGTGGCACAGGCTCAGTTGCTCTGTGGTATGTGGGAATCTTCCTGGGCTGAAGATTGAACCCATGTCTCCTGCATTGGCAGGCGGATTCTTTACCACGGAGCCACCAGGGGAGCCTGACGTTGGTGGCTTTTTAATACGTTCCTTGTGCCTCCCAGTTAGAAGTCTTACCATGAATAGGGGCTGGATTGTGCCAAAGAGAATCGAAGTGGGAACGGTTGGTTTTTAGGAGAGTTGTCTAAAGAAGAAAGGTTTTCTAGGAGCTCCAGAAGTTTCCCTTGGGTTTGAAAGGATCTTGAGGGAAAAGCACGAGTTTGAGAACACATGAGCCGCAGCACGGGCACCCTTCCAACGCCTGTGCCAGCTGTGGGCGGTCGAGGTGCCCCTTCCCCTTTGCAGGTTCTGTCCTCCCCACTGCGCTTCCCATGTGGCACTAGTGGTAAAGGATCTGCCTGCCAGTGCAGGAGATGTGGGTTCGAACCCTGGGTCGGGAAGATCCCCTGGAGAAGGGCATGGCAGCCCACTCCAGTGTTCTTGCCTGGAGAATCCGCATGGACAGAGGAGCCTGGCGGGCTACAGCCCATGGGGTCTCAAAGAGTTTAACATGACTGAAGCGACTTAACACACACAACCTCACTGCTGGCCCCGTCCCCCACTGCCCCCATCCTTAGCATCAGCATCAGGCCTCAGAGACCCACCTCTGCCCAGGTGGAGGAGCCACATTAGAATAAATGACTTCTGCAGCCAGGCGTGACCTCCTTCTCCGGGTCTTCCTAAGAATTAAAGAGATTCTATACTGCCAGGGCTCCCCTGATAGCTCAGTTGGTAAAGAATCCACCTGCAGTGCAGGAGACCCTGGTTTGATTCTTGGGTCAGGAAGATCTGCTGGAGAAAGAATAGGCTACCCACTTCAGTATTCTTGGGTTTCCCTTGTGGCTCAGCTGGTAAAGAATCTGCCTGCAATGTGGGAGACCTGGGTTCGATCCCTGGGTTGGGAAGATTCCCCGGAGAAGGGAAAGGCTACCCACTCTAGTATTCTGGCCTGGAGAATTCATGGACTATACAGTCCATGGGGTCACAAAGAGTCGGGCATGACTGAGCAACTTGAAGAAGAAAGAAAATATTGCCAGGTAATACTAGACAGAAGGTCAGTCACAGTAACAGCGTTGAAGGTTTTTCTGGAATTATGAATAAGGTTTTCTCTGAGGAAAAACTTCCAGGTTTTTGTGTTTCATGGATATATTATGATCAGTGTGTCCGAAGTTCCACTTAACGAGTGACGGCCCCTGGCATCTAAACATGTGTCTGACAAAAAGAAGGTATGTGCTGTTTGCACCCGAGGGCAGACCTGGCTCTTCGGTCTTCCCTGGCCGTCAGCCTGGCAGTAATCACCTGTCAGAATCCCTTCCCAGGGAGAACAGCGTTGAAACATGTAAACTATCACATGTGAAATGAATCGCCAGCCCAGGTTTGATGCATGATCCAGGGTGCTCAGGGCTGGTGCACCGGGATGACCCAGAGGGATGGAATCGGGAGGGAGGTGGGAGGGGGGTTCTGGAAGGGGAACACATGTATACCCATGGCGGATTCATGTCAATACATGGCAAAACCAACACGATAATGTAAAGAAAAAGTCTTTCTTGAATTTGTTACAATAAAATAATAATAATGAAACAAAAAATGAATCCCTTCCCTTTCCCTCCCTCAGTCTTGACCTCAACCAGCCCTTCCATCTCAAGTAAAGTGCACTTCAGCCAACAGGCCACCCACCACCGCACAGCGTGGAAAATACCCAGTCCTTGTCTGGATCCGGCTGCTTCAGCTCAGCCTCCACGAGTCATTTTACATCTAGATCTGGAAAACAGGAGTTACTGTAGAAATGAGGCTGTTTTGCTTTGCTCAGTCATCCGTATCAAGTATCTTTCTTACTTTCTGCTAAGTCACTTCCGTCTTGTCCCACTCTTTGTGACCCCATGGGTGGTAGCCTGCCAGGCTCCTCTGTGCGTGGGATTCTCCAGGCAAGAATACTGGGGTGCATTGCCATGCCTGCTCCCAGGGGATCTTCCCAACCCAGGGATCAAACCCACATCTCTCAAGTTTCCTGCATTGGCAGGCAGGTTCTTTACCACTAGCACCACCTGGGAAGCCTGGACCCTCTGCATCGGGAGTGTGGAGTCTTAGCCAGTGGACCACCAGGGAAGTTCAAAATGTTTGTGTATTGTAGAAGATAGTTTCTAGACAGTAAAAAAAAAAAAAAAAAAAAGATTTTTTCATATGGGGAATGTCAGGGACATTCAGAAATAAACATCAGCACAGTGACTTCTACGTCCTTGTCATCCAACTTCAGCTGCTGTCATCCTCCCCTGCCTCTGGGTCTGGGGGCAGTCTGTTCAGCACGTGTGTGTGTGCGCGCACGCTAAGTCGCTTCAGTCAGACAGAGTCATGTCTGACTCTTTGCAGTCCTGTTGACCATAACCCACCGGGTTCCACTGTCCGTGAGATTCGGTTGCCATGTCCTTCTCCTGGGATCTTCCCGACCCCAGGGATAGGACTAGCTCTTTTGCTTCTCCTGCATTGGTGGGCAGATTCTTTACTGCTAGTGCCACCTGGGAAGCCCATATGATAGCACATATGTTTCAACCATAAATATTTCAGTATCTCGAACAGAAAGCCACATTTTAGAAAACAAAACCATGGTGCCATCATCATACTTAACACTGTTAATAATTTCTCACCATCACCTAACGCCCAGTTCAGTCTCCGCTTTCCCCCCGCTGGCTCAGAAACATCTGTACCCACTGTGGTTCGAATTGGGATCCACACACAGGTACTGATCCTGGTACTTTTCTTAAATCTCTCCAGAGCTTTGAATTTTCTGCTTTTCTCCCACTTTTTTTTTTTAAATGCCATTTAGTTATTGACAAAGCTAAGGGAGATATTTTTTCAGTGTTTTTAACATTTTGGAGGGAGTTATTCAAGCCTCGTGAAGAAAGAGGATTATGAATATTTTTTCTCATCCAAAGAAAGCATTGTTAAAAGTCCTGTGCCAAAGAGCAGTTTTACCAAATATGTTTTGGTCTATTTCAGACAGTGTTTTGCAGAACACACCATCGAGTTCAGGATGTTTTCTCCCTGGGATAACAGCCCCGTGAAGTCAGAGTGTAGGAATGAGGGGCAGGCGTGTGTGGCCTTCTTGCCTTTGATGGAGTTTGCTGGAGACGCAGGGCGGTGGCTGGGAGCAGTGAGGGGCTGTGGTCAGGTGGACGAGGCCTGGCAGCGGCTGCTGGAAAACAAACAGCCAAGGCTGTGTCTTGGGATCTTGTTTTCCACTGTGTCAGGATCTGAACTTTGGGGTTCTCTGGGACATAAAAGATGGATGCCAGCGGGTGAGAACTAACTTCCGTTTCAGTTCAAAATCTGTTGCTGGCGGCACCTGTGAGAGGGTCTCTGCTGTGTTCACACAGGACAGAAAGACCTAGAATGGCAGGTCGGGACCAGCACTCCAGAGCCCCGGTTCCCAGGACTTCAGTGGACAGAGACCCCCAAACTTCTGGGAACTTTCCAACTCACAGGGGAAGGATGAAACCTAGTTTCGTTGTACCAGGCAAGGTTTAGCGTTTTGTTAGCATTCTTTTGAAATTTAAGGCGTGTATAGACCAGGGTAAGTGCACTGTGCTTGAATTAGGTGGCACGTTGATTTGAACGGGGAGGTGTCCAGATGGCTTAGAAGCAGTGGTTACTTTGAGCAGTTACTGAGGACAGGGACAGTATCTGAGTCACTTCTGGATCCTCTCAGCCTGAGATGATGACATCTTGAGTATCACTGGTGTGGTGTGAACAGAGTTGGTGAGTGAAGGCACCGGAGCATTGCTGACACTGACGGAGTCAGAGGAGCTTATTTTCAGGACTTGAAGGGATCACTGTACTCAGATTGCATACTGTGAAGTGGCCCTCAGGTTGGTCCCCAGGATGAGGGGGTGGTTCGGGTCTCTTAGTGTATTTGGAATAGAGCAGCCTGGGTCTTGCTGAAGTGTGTCTTGGGTTGTGGACGGAGATCCAGTCAGTAAATGCGAGGACCTTGCAAGGCCTCCACTCGGATGTTACAGAGCAGGGTTGAATGCAAATTTTTTTCTCCAGAAGAAACAGCCAGTAAAACAGGACAGTTAATTCTGTACTCACAGAGGCCTAAACAGTGCCACGTACGGTCCTTACAGCTTGAGAAAAAGTGGCATGGAGCTGCCATGGGAGCCCTGAGAAGAAGGAACTTCTCTGTAGGCAGACGTGAGGTCAAGCAGGAAGCAGAGTGTTTGTGCAGATATTTGTTACCATCCTAATTCCAGTACTTTCTCACTTAGTAGTTGTGTAAGCTTAAGTGAGGGGCTTCCCTAGTGGCTCAGCTGGTAAAGAGTCCGCCTGCAATGCAGGAGGCTTGGGTTCAATCCCTGGGTCAGGAAGATCCCCTGGAGAAGGGAATGGCAACCCACTCCAGTATTCTTCCTGGAGAATCCCATGGACAGAGGAGCCTGACAGGCCACAGTTCACAGGGTCGCAGAGAGTCAGACGCGACTAAGTGATACACACATAAGCTTAAGTGAGGTTTTTAAAACCTCAGTTTCCCCGTCTATAAGATAGGTATGGTGGGTGTCTCTACCTCAGATTGTTATTGTAAATGAGATAATGGATGTGCACCTGGCATCGTGTCTGGAAGTCATGAGTACTCAGTAAAAGTTATTGATGTCATGCTCATGACTGTCATCATCACCACATCTTCATCCACATCCTCATCCATATCATCATCACCCTCACCCTCCTCACCACCCTCCTCACCGCCCTCTCCCTCCTCACCCTCCTCACCTTCCTTACCATCCTCACCCCCCTCACCCTCCTCACCACCCTCCTCACCGCCCTCTCCCTCCTCACCCTCCTCGCCATCACTGCTGCCACCACTGAGTGTAATGGGACTCCCTGGAAGGTGGAGACTCCTCAGTCTCCTCAGGCACGAAGGCAGTGGTTCTCCATGATGTTAGCTTACTTCTTGTCTTCAGGTTAGAGTTATTTTGGAATAACTGAAATAGGGAAATGCTGTCGGAGTAAGCAGTGGAGGCCCTGAGCCCGCGTGCTCGTGCGGGTGCAGCTGAGACGTGCCCTCTGTGACCACGTGCCCTGGGTTCTTTGGGCATAAAACAGGAATGCGAGACGCAGGTTTGCCTTCAAGCTACTGGGAGGGAGGACCGGTGCGGAGGCCCTCGTGGCCGCTCCTGGGGGCTGGCCATCGGGCGTGGCCTGCGGGCCCTCGTTGAGGATGCTATGCTGACGCCCCCGCAGACGGCGCAGACTGCAGTCCTGGGAAGGCCGTGCTGCGTGTGTGATGTGGCCGCATCTGTGTGTCTGCTGTGAATGTCTAGTATCTAGTAAAAACCAGACATCACCTCATGGGTGTCTCATGAAAAGTGCACCAGCCCTTCCATCATCTCCGGATTTTCAGTAACAGACCTATTACCTCATGACGTGAGAGCGGATGGTATGTAGACAGGCCGAGCATCTCCTGTTGTACACCAAAGCAGTCCCTGAACTAAAAATGTGTGTGTCTTACAGGTGGGGAAGGGGAGACCTATGCTTCGGTGTTTAGAGAGGGCTTAAAAGGAGAATAGAAGCTTGGGAGGGAAAGAGCCAAAGAAAAACCCTTGGTTTCCGTAAAGAAATGACCGGTGGTTCTAGATGCCGACCTCTGACAGTGCCAGCCTGGAGGACTCTGCGATACGGGGATGACGGGGACATGGGCGGGCAGCCTCGTGTTCCCGCTTCTTCGGGGGTGTG
>ML664172.1:1805138-2009420 GCA_007570785.1 Antilocapra americana | reverse complement strand
GGGGGGGGGGTGTGTGTGAACACACGTATAACTCGCATCTCCTTTGCCCCCAGGGAGTACATGACGTCCGGCTGGCCTACATTCAGTTCGCCCTTTCCTTTCTGATCGCCGGTGATGACAGCACCATCACACAAGTGCTGGAGTTGAAAGGTAGGAGGGCCTTGTTGTCTTGGGGTCCAGCCTCCCCATGATTGTTCTGAGCATTTAGCGGGTTAACAAAGGTCAGCCGCCTCTGTGGCTGCCTTGCACACGGGAGTGAGGGGTGTGTGCGGTGAGACTTTGGTCACCATGGCTTGAAAGCTGTTGGTCAGTGCAGGCAGAGGGTCCCTGTTGCACTAGCTGGATGCTGAGTGAGCCTAACCGAGGAGAAACGCAAACTTCAGAGACGCATGCAAACAAAGGAGGCTTTATGGCTCCAGAAAGGACTCAGATTCACAGCCCTGGCTACCTAGCTTCTCTTAGTGGCTGTGTGTTTTGTTTGGTTTTGTTTTAATGCCTGGTGTGACCAGGATTGATATCAGTAGTCGAGCTTCAGAGAATTCCAGCTGGTGTCGTCTCCCTAGAGCGAGGCTTGGCATGGTTTCATCCATTAGGGCCACCAGCTTTTTTCTCAAGACTGTGGATGGCAGCGCAGAGAGGGTCGTTGCCTAGTGAGACCCCCGGGGTCAAGCCCTGTCTGCGGATGAGGAGTGGCTGCCCTCTTAGCTGGGGCCCTGAGGCTCGTGGGAAAAGAAGCGCATGGGGCCTTCAACCACTTCCCCACCTCCCCCAGCGTGGGAGACCTGAGTCCCCTCCAGGGCAAGTTGCCAAGACCGCTTACGAGCAGGTGCGGGTCCCTGGAGGTGGTCAGCCCCGGGGCCGGGAGGCCACCCAGACCGCAGCCCTGTGGAGGACATGCCTCCTTCCCGTGGTGTTGTGACCAGGTCCCACTTGTTGCCGGCCCGCGTGGGATGCCCTCTGCCTCCAGGGCCGGGCATTTCTTCAGAATCTTCCCCCGCGGATTCTCAGTGTCTGGCTTTTGTTAAGCAGAGGACACTGATTTTGGTGTTACCCGTCTACACTGCTAAACAGGCAAGGATGCACTTCTGTTAAAGTTTCAGCAGGGCAGCTGGGCTGGGCCAGCCATTCCACGTCCAGCCATTTATCCTAAGGGAATGATTAGGGAGTTGTGTAGAGGTTTTGTTAGGGGACATCTTTTTCTGTTAGCTGAAAATCAGACTCCTCCTAACTACCCACCAGCAAGGGACTGAGCAAATTAAGCACTGGTCATAAGGAGGAATGCAGTTATTAAAAAGGATATAGAAATATACTTACTGGTACCAGATTTTTTTAAAGGTATAGGCTTAGGCGTAACTCCGTTATAAAACTGGTAAAATATGATCCCATTTTACTAAAAGTTTAACAGAATATGGACATAGCAGAAGGTTAACAGTCAATTGGAAACCCAGACATTACCCAATATGAACTTTTGGGTAGTAGTGCTATGGTTGATTTTAAGTTTCTTTCTGATATTTTCTGATTTTTTTTTTTTTAAGAATAATGAATTTGTCTTTGAAGAAATTATATGTGCTCATGAAGAATGTATAGAGCAAAAGAAATTGTAGTTGGTTTGTTGCTTTTTACCAGTGTCACCAGTGTGTTAGTAACGACAGTGCATCAAGCTGTGGAAGGCTGAGTCCTTGGGGAGAGAAAGCAAATAAATCAGTCTACGGCCAGTCAGTAAACTGATTACTGTCATTTTAGAGACATCTCTGAACTGGTCTAAGCAAAGAGGGAAGCTTTGGAAAACTAATCATACCACACATGCTCTTTCAAACTGTTAATATTAACTTTACTGGAGTTAATAAAAAAAAAAAGGTAAAATACAATAAAGAACTCTTGAACTTTAATGGTTCACTCATTGTTTTGCCTTTAGATATTTATTTCCTATGTCACAAAAATAGTTTTTCCTACTGTGAACTTGTGTAATTAAAAAAGACAAAACCTGAAAAAAAAAAAAGGCAAGTCAATGATATTGTTTGCCATACCATTTTAAGAACAATTTTAAGAAGTAATGCTCTCTCATCTGTTCCCATTCAAAGTATTTTTGAATCTAATGCTTTGAAACTTTTTACTTTCAGAGTTTATTCCTTGCATTTTTAGCTCAGGCATCAAGGAAGATAGGATCTCCACCATCAATATTTTGTTGTCCACGCTGAAAACAAAGGTACGTGGTTGGTGATCGGTATCCCTGTCCTGTGTTTACTGCAGTATTTTTTTTGACAGGACTTCAGAGCTGTGACATCATAGGTTATGCGGGTTGTTGTGTAGGTTGGATGGGAAACTGTTTCTTAAGCAAGAGCCTGGTGGCGGTGAGCGGACTTGAAGGTTATAGCTGCCATCCCTTACAAGAGGAGATCAACTGCTACCCACTTCCCCCACCCCCAGCCCCATTCCACAGGAGGCCACTGGGGTAACCGCAAGCTGTAAATGACGACCCTTCTTCACATACACACCTAGCATGCTGTGTTGTGTTATAGAATAACACAAAATGTTATTTTGTGTCCTCTTCCATATTCTGCCTTATATAAGCATCTTGCAGAAATCTGAAAACTTGCTGAAAGTGTCGCTCTCTTTGACACAGAAGCCCCTTCCGTGATCCACGAGAAAAACTCTGTGACCCTCCCAAAATAAAAAACGTTGTCCCAAGGCTGTGAACTGGCAGCCCAGGTGAAAAGGCCTCATGAGGACATAGTATCTAGTGCTTCTCAACTTGGGCGCAGTCCTGTCCCCCACGGGCCATCTGGCAAGTTTTGGTTGTCATGACCGGAGAAACGTGACTGGCATCTGGTGAGCAGAGACCAAGGTCAGGCAACCGCTACAGGCTGCTCAGCGTCCTGTAGTGCAGAGGGCAGACTCTCAGGACAGTTATTTGTCCCCAGATGTCAGTAGTGCTGAGGTTGAAAGGTTTCCTGGATTCAAAGCACAGCAAGTCATGAGATTATAGGTTTTTTCACCTACCAAGTTGGCCTTGGCTTTTCAGACCTGATATTCAGTGCCAGCAAAGAGGCTCTGAATTGGGTGCTTCCCTGGAGGAAGTGTTACGGCCCCTCTGGAAGACAGCAGGTCTGGCAGTGTGTGTGTCAGAGGTCTTGAAAATGTGTATGAACCTGGAGGCGGGGGTTTGGGCAGTCGCCTCAGGATCACCGGGAGGATGGATTTGAAATAACTCATAAGCCCTCAGAGATCCGGGGTGGGAGTAGGTTGGGTAGAGCTGAGAACTGGTGCGCCATCCCAAGTCCGTAGGCAAGGACGCAGTGCAGGCTCTGTGCCAGGATGCTGATCTTGGAAATAGCCCGATTGTGCCCCCTGACGGATGGGTACATGATTTATGGTCGCTCTTGGGATAGAATGATGATCAGCCCTCCAAAATGATGTTCTGAAGGAATTTTTAATGATGTGGAGACAGTTCATGCTGCATAAATAAAGCAGGTACAAAGCTATATATAATCTCAAAGCCATTAAAAAAAAGAAACCCAGACTCCAATAAAAACCCAATACACTTAATCTATACACATGTATATATTTTGTGTGTGTTATGGGGAGGGGCAGAGGCTGAAAGGAAATATACCAGAACATAAGCTGTCGGTGTCCTAGGAAGGTGACAATATTGATGAATTTTGTTTTTCTCTTTACATTTTTTTTTTTTTTTGGCTAAGTGTTCTGCCACGGGTCTATATTATTTTTATAATGATGAAATCCAACATGTTTTAAAAATCAGCTTCCTTGAAAGCCATTTGTCCTATTGTTTTCAGGTAGTTCACAATAAAAATATCACAAAAACCCAGAAGGTGCGTTTCTTCACTGG
This sequence comes from Antilocapra americana, assembly GCA_007570785.1. Classification (NCBI taxonomy): domain Eukaryota; kingdom Metazoa; phylum Chordata; class Mammalia; order Artiodactyla; family Antilocapridae; genus Antilocapra; species Antilocapra americana. The sequence goes on along the minus strand of ML664172.1, from coordinate 2,005,573 downwards.
ACAAGTGCTGAACCACATAGCATCTCTCTACAGCTGGAAGGGGATCGTCGACGTGAGCGTGGACAGTGTTGAGGTACAATCTCTGGGGTTCGCTTGGCATCACTGCTAGCATGAGATACCCAGAGTTGGGTATACATGTTATCTTGATGGCTCAAGTGGTATAGAATCTGCCTGCAATCCAGGAGACTCAGGAGACGTGGGTTCAATTCCTGGGTTGGGAAGATCTGGAGAAAGAAATAGCCGTCTACCCCAGGATACTTGTCTGGGAAATCCCGTGGGCAGAGGAGCCTGATGCCAGTCCCTGGGATCACAAAGAATTGGACACGACTGAGCATGCATGCACACACAAAAGCATAATCTGTGCATATACCTGCCTTAAGAAAAAGTCCCCCCATTTGATCTGTTTCTTTTGGCCTGTGGTTATAGTAATTATCTACCTAGATACAAATATGACCCTTTTAATTAGAGTAAAAATTTTTCTCATCTCTGAGGTATCATATTAAACTTTCATTTTTGTCCTTTTCTTTAATGAGCAAACCATTATTCCCCTTAGCCGCCGGGCCTCTTCATTTCCCTGCAGTGTTCGCGTGGTAGACTTAGAAGGTGGATTCCTGCTCTCTCCCTCCTTGCTCACCTCTCCTCTCCCATCTCCTCTTTTCACATCTTTCCAGTCATCAGAGTTTCAAGGCCTGTTGCTTCTGCTTTAGGATCCTGGTATCTGGGGAGCATCAACTCCCTCACCTGCTGATGACTACAGTTTGCTCTGTGTGTGCTCAGTCACTCAGTTGTGTCTGCCTCTTCGCGGCCCCATGGACTGTAGCCCATCAGGCTCCTCTCCCTATTGGATTTCCCAGGCAAGAATACTGGAGTGGGTTACTATTTCCTACTCCAGGGCATCTTCCTGACCCAGGAATCGAACCCCCGTCTCTTGCCTCTCCTGTGTTGGCAAGCGGGTTCTTTATTAGTGCCACCTGGGAGGCAACAAGTGCTAAATAAGAAGAGTCACTCTTACGAGGACCTGAGGCCAGCGTACCTTTGAATTTTCCTGATTTTTCTCAGGTCGTTTCTGAACATGGACTTGGCCAGAGTAGTGAAGGCTCAGACTTCCTGTTAACTCTATAGTAGTTAACCTCTCAAGAGCCCACTGTTGTACTCCTTTCTGTCTCCACGACTTGCCTATGTCCTTGTTCTGCACATATTTTGTACGTTCCATAACCAGGAAGCCCCGGGGGCTTCATAAGAACACTCCCAATTGTGGAATTTTATTCAAAAGAGCAAGAGAAACTAAGTCATTCATAAGCTTGTTTGAAAATACAAGTTTAAACTTGCCCCTCTCAAGAGTTTTGCTTTTGCTTTCTGGCTGCACTGTGTGGCTTATGGGGTCTTAATTCCCTGACCAGGGATTGAACCTGCGCCCCTGCAGTGAAAGTGCAGAGTCCTAACCCCAGGACCACCAGGGATGTCCCTAATGGTTCTATGGCATAGGTGAGGACACAGAGAATTGGGGCATAAGTGATGCTCTGGTTACTGGCAGTCTGGTGCCCAGACCTCATCCTGAACCTCTCCTGGGGCTCCGTTAAGATTTGCCTCATTAGAATGAAAGATGTTCCTGTTACCTAGGAGATTCTGAGGGATTCAGGATCTCCATGTGAGACATTCCTCTCATCCCCATCACTCAGAAAATTGCAAGGGTTTTAGGAGCTTTGTGCCAGGAACAGGCAACAACCAAACGTTTCCATCTTCTGTCACAGTATCAATTCAAAAGCAAGAACAAGCTTAGAAAAAATAAAGCATGTGCTGTAAACAGAGAATCTTTGGTACTGGGGCTCCCAAGACTGACCTGCTCTGTACTTCCTATCTCAGTGCTGACCTCAGCGGGGTCATCCAGAGTTTGTTCCTTTGTCAAAGGGGTGCAATCCTGCCTTCCCAGCCAGGCTCACGGGGCTGCACTAAGAACTACTGTAAAGGCTCGGAGACAATCAGAGATGACAGAAAATCTCAAGTTATCTGTAGTTTCTTGTGGTTCCATCAGCCCCCTGTTTGTTCAACTTTAAAAAGGAAAAATTTAATTCAGTTTATTGCAACTGAAAAGCAAACTAACGAACAAAAAACCCCACAGTTGACCCATTCTCCCCAGTCCCTCGACCCCCACATCTGACAGCTACCAATCTGCTCTCTGTGAGGTTTTTTTAAACAAATTATTATTGTTTTATTTGTTTATCTTGTTCAGATTCCACATATCAGAGCATTTTAAAGTTTTGACTGGTATTTCTCTCTTTTTGCGCAGTTTTGTTTTTGAATTATTATTGCTGCTGTTCGGTCGCTAACTCATGTCTGACTCTTTGTGACCCCACGGACTGCAGCACGCCAGGTTCCTCTGTCCTCTGCTGCCTCCCAGAGTTTGCTCAGATTCATGTCCGTTGAGTCAGCGCTGCCATCCAATCATCTCATCCTCTGTCATCCCTTTCTTTTGCTTTCAGTCTTTCCCAGCATCAGGGTCTTTTCCAGTGAGTTGGCTCTTCGCATCAGGTGGCTAAAGTATTGGAGCTTCAACATCAGTCCTTCCAATGAATATTCAGGGTTGATTTCCTTTAGGATTGATTGGTTTGATCTCCTTGCTGTACATGCGGCTCTCAGGAGTCTTCTTTAGCACCACAGTTCTAACAAGTATTTAATTTAAAATGTTTTCTGAGTTGCTATTAATATGAGGCATGTGATATTATCCAGTTTTTACCCTGTGGTTGTTACTAAGGCTTATGAAGCATGGATGGTCATTGAGTGTCTTTGAAACCCTCATAGACTTCTGCTGAAGATGCAGGGAAGACCACGGTGCGGGAGCTTGTCCATAACTTCCTGATGGATCTATGCTGTTCGCTCAAGCACGGGATTAATTTTTACGATGCATCTCTCGGTACCTTCGGCAGGTAAGGCTGGAGCCTGTGTGAATCCTGAGTGTAAGTTCTCAGAGGTCATCACATCCATGACTTCCTGTGAAAATCTGTTAAGTGATGAAAATGTAAGGGATTAGAACTAGCGTTTTAGATGTTACCTGACTCATTTTTGGGATGAACTTGGAACAGGACTCAGACGGTTCCTGTTTGTCGTGTGCACTCAGGGCGGAGTCTCAGGGGAGTTGACTCAGACACACTGTGTGAGGTGTCTCACCCAGGAGGGCGCTGTGTGTCCACTTGGGGACAGTGTGCCAGATGGATCTGAGAATAAATCCATTAAATCCTCCTTCCCAGAGACAAGGGGCCCTGCTGTGGGCCTCCCCGCAGTGCTTGGTGTCTGCTATTGTTACCCGAGTTTTGCAGATGAGGGAAAGGGGCCCACAGAGGTCAGGTCACTCACCCTGTAAGTGGTAGCACTCAGGTTGGGACCTGGGAGGTCTTTGTTCCCAGCCCACACTCTTGACAGCCACATAATCCCCTCTCCCCAGAGCCGGCTGCTAGTGAATCAGGCTTTCAAGGTTTTCTTCTTACTTTTTATTTCATATTGCACCATTATGATAGCATTTCATTGGTAAGGAAACATGAAGTCCACAGCTAATGGTTTCAATTATGTTCTTTTGGACATTCTCTTTAGAGACATAAATCTGTAATACATATCTGTGTTAATTCTTAAACCAAAATACCCTACTGTTAGATACAACATTCATCAGTCTGTTTTTTTCCCATTTGACTCTAAAAATATTGGATATATTTTCTGGTCATTGCAAGTCACCCTTAGTTTTATCTTCTTGACATTTTATTAGAAGAATAGAGTTGGTTTGCTTTGGTTTCCACCAGTCAGGCAATGACTAATTCCCTCATAATGGGATTAACCTAGTGAGAATTTTTGTCCCTTTGTGGCTTTGAACTTGTTTTGATTCTGTAGTTATTATGCATTAACTTGCCATGTCATTTCTAAATTTTTCAACTTTGTTTTGGTGATATTGTAGTTTTTCTGTCATCAGTGAGAGAAAACTTGTTTTCTTGCTGAGATGTAAGCGCAGACTTTTATAGTCTAATATAAACGTGCTGAAAAATGCTTTTTTTTCCTGTGAAGGAGACCCGTAAAGTAGATGATCATTTCATGAATGTATTGAATCAACTTGTGGTTGTAGGTCTGTTTAAATAAGCCGTGGTTTATGTAAAAATTTTCAGCCATGGGCCAAAGGCAAATATTTGTGCTTAGGAGAGAGGAAGGGGGTTTTGTTTGTGAGGTGTTAGTGGACAGCTTTGAGAAAATTGAAGTGCCTGGCTTCCCAGTGGTTGTCAAGCTCCCTTGTGTCCTGCGGGTCTCCATGTAGACATCACCACGTCAGAGAAGTATTTATTCCCTGGCAACTCTCCACGAAGATAGACCTTCCACTCTCCCTGTCCTTTTGCTTGGCCCTTGCTTCTGATGGCGACTTGTCACCATTTTGCATATTGGTTTGCTTGTTATTTATCTGATACGCAGGAATCGGTGAGAACAGAGGCTAGTCTATTTGTTTGTTTGTTTTCGTTTTTATTTTGTTTTTGGCGGTGCTGGGCCTTTGTCGCTACCTGAGCGCTTCCTCTAGTTGTGGTGTGTGGGCTTCTCATTGCGGTGTCTTGTAGTGGAGCTTGGGCTCTTAAGTACGAGAGCTTTAGGAGTTGGGGTGCACGGACTCAGTTGCTCCGTGGCAAGTGGAACCTTCCCGGACCAGGGATCAAACCTGTGTCCCCTGCGTTGACAGGTTGATTCTTAACCACTGGACCACCCAAGAGGTCCTGGCTAGTCTGTTTTGCGTCCCCAGAGCCTAGGACAGTGCACACAGAGGCATTTTAGCATAGGCCAGGGTTGGCCAACTTTTTCTCTAAAGGTCCAGGTAGTTAGGCATGTCAGGCTTAGTGTGCTATGCAGTCCCTACTGTGGCCACTCAGCCGTGCCATTGTGGTACCCAAGCAGCCACGACATAAATAAACAAGTGGGTGTAACCGTGTTCCAATAAAAACTTTATTGACAAAGGCAGGTGGCAGGCCAGAGCTTGCTGAGCCCTGCCGTGGAGGTTCAGAGAGCAATTTCTGGAGTGCCCCAGAGACCTCAGAGGGTTATTGATCTTCTTTGCCAATATTGCCTCATCTGTTTTAAAAAAAAAAAAAGAGAGAGAGATACAATTAGTGTCCACCTCAGAGAGCGTGTGGTAACTGCTTAGAGCAGCATCTGGCACATACTGCAGATTCTGCAAATGTTGTTCATTTTATTACATTGTTGATTAAAATTGTGCGTGTGTGTGTGCCGTATTTTTGGCATGCTTTGCAATTTAACATTCTGGGCATTTGAAAGCACAAATTGTGTTTTGCCCATGAAATTTTTCTATTAAGAATATTAAGCTTTTTTTTTTTTTTATTGTTTTTGCCATACAATGTCATGATATCACCATGGGTTTACATATGCTTCCCCTCCAGAACTCCCCTCCCACCTCCCTCCCCCCCGGGAAATCTCGCTGCACCAGCCCCGAGCATCAATCCTGGGCTGGCTATTGATTAGACATATGATAATTAACTTGTTTCAATGTCCTTCTCCCATATCATCCCACCCTTACCCTCATCCCCAAAGTCCACGAGTCTATTCTATACATCTGCGTTCCTTTTGCTGTCTCGCATGTTGGGTTCTCGTTACCGTCTTTCTAAATTCCATATATATGTGTTAATATACTGTATTGTTTTTGCTTCTGGCTTACTTCACTCTGGATAATGGGCTCCAGTTTCGTCCATCTGAGTAGAATTGCTTCAAATGAATTTTTTTTTAATGCTGAGTAATATTCCATTGTGTATATTTACCACAGCTTTCTTATCCATTCGTCAGTTGATAGGCATCTAGGTTGCTTCCATGTCCTGGCTATTGTAAACAATGCAGCGATGAACAATGGGGTACACGTGGCTCTTTCAATTCTGGTTTCCTCGGTGTATATGCCCAGCAGTGGGATTGCTGGGTCATATGGCAGGACTATTTGCAGCTTTTTAAGGAACCTCCACACTGTTTTCCATAGTGGCTGTACTAGTTTGCATTCCCACCAACAGTGTAAGAGGGTTCCCTTTTCTCCACATCCTCTCCAGCATTTATTGCTTGTAGACTTTTGGATGGCAGCCATTCTGACTGGTGTAAAGTGGCCAGAAACTATAAAACTCCTAGAGGATAACATAGGCAAAACACTCTCTGCCATAACCCAAAGCGGGATACTCCATGACCTACCTCCCAGTATATTGGAAATAAAAACACGAATAAACAAATGGGACCTAATTAAAATTAAAAGCTTTTGCACAACAAAGGAAACTATAAGCAAGGTGAAAAGACAGCCTTCAGAATGGGAGAAAATAATAGCCAATGAAGCAATGGACAAACAATTAATCTCAAAAATATACAAGCAACTCCTGCAGCTCCATTCTAGAAAAATAAACAACCCAATTAAAAAGTGGGCCAAAGAACTTAACAGACATTTCTCCAAAGAAGATATAAAAATGGCTAACAAACACATGAAAAGATGTTCAACGTCACTCATTATCAGAGAAATCCAAATCAAAACCACAATGAGGTACCACTTTACACCAGTCAGAATGGCTGCCATCCAAAAGTCTACAAGCAATAGTAAGCTTTTTAAAGGATAGCTTTCAGATCAAAATTATTCTCTAATTCAGATTTTGAAAACTCTTTAGTGTCTGCAAAGTATCATATTGCACCTTAGTTTTGGCCAGTTTATAAGGGGCTACAAAACCGATGGTCCCACAGCCGTCAACATGACACGCCAGTGAGGCCGGTTTTGAGTTTTTTTCCTGGATAGTATGACTTCCAGGGACAAGCTTGATACGAAAATGTATCTGGGGGTAAAACCCAGTCAACCACATAGATCCTGGGCTAGATGTCCAGGTCTGTGCAGGTTTTAAGTCTGTAAGTTTTCCTGTTTTTATCATCTTATATCTCTGAAAACTGCCACTTTGAGACAAGTTTCAGCTGTTTTCATACAGTAGATTCCCGCCGCCCCATATTAGCTTCTTTTGGCTGCTAAGTGAAGGTGTAGGAATTTGAAATAAGCTAGAAACAGGGGAAACAGAAGACCTGTAGAAGGACTCTGTGCCACTTGGTTAAGTTCTAGAAATAATTTTGTGGCACTCTGGACTGTGGCATTTCATGAGCACTTCCTGGGGAAAAAGTGTAATCTTTTTATTTTTTAAATTTCATTTTTGTTTATAATTTTATTTATTTACTTATTATATTTTTGGGTGTGCTGAGTCTTCGTTGCTGCACACAGGCTTTCTCTAGTTGCAGCATGATGGCTTCACATTGCAGTGGCTTCTCTTCTGCGGAGCATGGACCCTCGGGCACGCAGGCCCAGGAGTTGCCGTGTGCAGGCTTAGTTGCTCTGTGGCATGTGGGATCTTCCCAGACCAGGGATTGAACTCATGTCCCCTGCATTGGCAGATGGATTCCTTACCGTTGAACCACCAGGGAGACCCAGTGTAATCTTTTTAAAGGAAAATGTATGCCTCTGCATTTTTGAGTTAATGTGCACCTACGTCTTCATATATGTGCTTTTTCACATGTAGTTGGAGGAAGTGAAAGTGAAAGTCACTCACTGGTGTCCAACTCTTTGCAACTCCATGGACTATACAGTTCATGGAATTCCCCAGGCCAGAATACTGGAGTGGGTAGCCTTTCCCTTCTCCAGGGGATCTTCCCAACTCAGGGATCAGACCCAGGTCTCCCGCATTGCAGGCAGATTCTTTACCATCTGAGCCACAAGGGAAGCCCAAGAATACTGGAGTGGGTAGCCTATCCCTTCTCCAGGAGATCTCCCGACCCAGGAATCTAACCAGGGTCTCCTGCATTGCAGGCAGATTCTTTACCATCAGAGCTATCAGGGAAGCCCATAGTTGGAGGAAAGAGGGCAGTAAAATCTCGAAAGGAAATTTTAAAATTGTTTTTGTACTATGCATTCAGAGAGAAAGGGTTTCTTCTTTTTCTCTGAAAGTCTGTTGAACTTGAGGGAGGGAAGGAGAGGTGGGAAACAGGACAAAGGGGAGACTTTTTTTAGACTCAAAAGTCAGGGAGTGAGACTTCCCTGGTGGTCCAGTGGTTAAGACTGTGTCCTTCCAATGCAGGGGGCTTGGATTTGATCCCTTGTGGGGGAAGTCCCACAAGCCAAAGAAGTAGAGGGGTGAGTTCAGGCCCTTTGGTGGAGAGTGGGAACCCCACAGACCACGAGAACACCTCACACTATGCTGCGAGGGAAACTGGCCGGAAGTGAGACTCACCTACCGCTGTGTCACAGCGTAGAACGCTGTGTCTGCCGGCGGGTTCCGAGGACCTGCCCGTCATCCCGTGTGCTCAGTGTGCTGTGAAAGCCCCCTGCCCACCCCTCTCTCTCCTGTCTCTCTGTGACAGAGGAGGGAACCTGACTCTCCTGCACTTCCTGCTGGGCTTGAAGACTGCAGCGGATGACGAGCTGGTCGCCGAACTGGTGGTGAACATTCTGAAAGTGTGCCCGGACCTGCTGAACAAGTACTTCAAGGAAGTGACGTTTTCCTTTCTCCCAAGGGTGAAGTCCACTTGGTCAAATAACATCAGACTGCTAAACAAGGTGATGATCGCTGGCATTTCAAAGTCTGCCCCATGGGGCCATGGGTGATGTGTGAGAAGCTGGGGTGTCAAGGATGGGAGGTTGGGTGACATCCTGATAAACTGCAGGGTGAGAAACTTACTTCAGCCATTCTTCCTGCCTGTTTTTGTTGTTCAGTTGCTCAGTTGTGTCCGACTCTGCGACCCCTTGGGCTGCAGCACTCCAGGCTTCCCTGTCCTTCACTATCTCCCTGGGTTTGCTCAGACTCATGTCCATTGAGTCCGTGATGCCATCCAACCGTGTCATCCTCTGTCGTCCCCTTCTCCTCTTGCCCTCACTCTTTCCCAGCATCAGGGTCTTTTCTAGTGAGTTGGCTCTTCGCATCAGGTGGCCAGAGTATTGGAGTTTCGGCTTCAGCATCAGCCCTAGATGATGTTGATTCGGTGTCTTTTTTCCTCTCAGGACATTTTACTTTTCACTGAGCTGCATTCTGAGGTTTATGCCGCTGAATCTGTTGAGCCAATTTCACCTTCTTCATCCAGATTTCTCTTTGAGTGTGGTCTCAGTGAGTTTAGCCACAGTTGGCCTAGAATTAGCAAAAGGCCTGACCTTGAAATGCAGGCCAAGGAGCACGGCTATTTAAAGATTGCTATTTCAAGTTCTTAGAACAACTTGAAATAAGCTGTGTCTTGGTGGTCTGTCTTGTGGTTATGAACCAATTTCCATCTGGTCACGGGGGTCAGCCTCCCCTCATTTACCAGAGGAAGTACCTGCTACAAGTCCTTCCATTCACCATCATCCCTTCTCTCGGCTTTATGGTCTGCCTCACGGTAACATGGGGCTTCCCAGGTGGCTCAGTGGGTAAGGAACCCTCCTGCCAATGCAGGAGACGCAGGAAACTCAGGTTTGATTCCCGGGTTGGGAAGATGCCCTGGAGAAGGAAATGGCAACCCACTCCAGTATTCTTGCCTGGAGAATCCCATGGACAGAGGAGCCTGGAGGGTTACAGTCCATGGGTCGCAGAGTCAGACACGAGTAAGCAGCTGAGCACGCAGTGATAACACACCTGGGATTATTTTCTTGTGCCTTGACTTGGGCATGGGGTTATCTGCAAAGCAAGCTTAGTCCATTGTTTTCCTTGAGCACCTGTGTGTGCGGTCCCCCCATGTATTGGGGATGAGAAGGAGGCACTCTGCCCCCCACTTTGATGATGGCATCACTGTGGCCACCATCCCTGTTGGAAGCTGCCCTGGCTGCTCTCTGGAGTGGGACAATGAGGGGCAGGTGCCTGGCCATTGCAGGATTGGATGGTAGTCCTGCAGTTTCTAGAACTCTCTAGTCTCAAGGCTAGAGTCTGCCTTCTCGCCTTCTAGTCCGAGGGAAGTTCCCCTCATTGAGATCCAGTGTTGTCATCTATAAACATGTTTTATCTTCATATAAAACATCCCTACCCGCAAAGGGCTGTCATGAAATGCTAAAAAGCTGACATAATTTGCCAGGTGCCGTAACTGGGGAGCAAGTCATCCCGTTGTGACTTGTTTGCCATCCGAGGTTTTCACAGGCTCCCCAGACCCACGGGTCAAGCTCTGCTTTGACGGTCGTTGCCCCCAGTAATAGTCTCCTCACCTGCCTGGTCTCTAACCAGTGGGGATCGACATTCCAGACCCTGTCCCTTGTGGCGAGCCTTGGATCTTTGTTAACTGTCATTGTTTCCCTGGAGCAGCTTCACCCTTGGGTGCCTGCCGTTAGACTCAGGTTTGGAAGTTAACTTCTTGCCACCAGCTCATCCTCTGTCGTCCCTTTCCCAGATCTACGCTGCCCAGCCAGACATCTCCCGGGCGTTTCAGACCCGAGAGTTCATCCCGCTACCTCGGCTCCTGGCCATGGTGATGGTAACCACCGCGCCCCTGGTGTGCAACAAGATCATGTTCACGCAGGCGCTGAACGTGAGTGGAGACCCTGCCTCCAGACCCTCTCGCTCGCCTCCCAGCCTTGCCAGCCACTCTGCTGAGAATACTGGCCTGTGTGTATTGGGTCGTCTTTTGTCAGAGCTTCCAAGGATTTCCGTGTGTCCACTCGCTTGGGGCCAGGGCCCTGGGGTCCAAGGCACATACCTGCCAGCACTGAGCTGGGGCCGCAGGATCCTGTGTGGCTCTGGGCCTTTGTCAGTAGGGGGCGAGGGGAGCAGGGGGGTGGAATCAGAGGAGGGGGTGTGTGCTCAGCTACAGCCCAGTGTCACGCATTGAAACCTTATTACTTGAGGATCTTTGGACAGAGTGGGCCTGCCATTTGCCTAGCAAATCCTTTCTTCTGCGCTTTAAACAAATAGTGCTAACTTTTCTGGGGAACATTGACTTTGAGGACCAGCTATTTTAGGAGTTTGGGGAGGATGTGTTCATGGAAACACTTGATCCTTAGATTCTGTATCATCATTTATCATAAAGTTCCAAGTCCCAGCAGAAGCCACGTTGTGAGGGACCCATGCATTGTTCACTATAGCATCATGGCCTTCACCAAACCTGCCATGAGTTTATTAGCACATGGGTCCTGGGCTTCCTGCCTGCCAATGCCGGAGACTATAAGTAGACGTGGGTTCAATCCCTGGGTTGAGAAGATCCTCTGGAGAAGGGTCTGGCAGTGCCCTCCAGCATCATGCCTGGAGAATCCCGTGGACAGAGGAGCCTGGCTGGCTATAGTCCATGGGGCCGTAAAGAGTCAGACACGACTGAAGCGAATTAGCACGCACGCGCACACACACACACACACACACACACACACACACGGGTTCGAATTAGCACGCACGCGCGCACACACACACACACGGGTTCTGGGTCCTGCCAGCCCCTCATAAACCCAGGTTGCCTCAAGACCCCTCTGGGAGAGGCCAGGTGTTCAGAGCAGTGCAGGGCCTGGGGCTTCCTTGGGGCATGTGGAGTCCCCGTGTTTCAGGAAGGCTGGTTGGGGTGTGAGCACAGAGGACCAGGGTCCGCTGTGGTGGGTCGCAGAGAGGGGGTTGGCCCCAGTGTTCATGGGGCAGTTGCTGTAAAGTGGCCCCAACTCCTCAGATTGTAACTGTGGGACAAGAGGTTTTTTGGCTCCCATCAGGGATGGTGCTGAGAGTGGGTGGTATGGCTTGCAGGTTGGACAGAAGAGGCCTGGGTGGGACGAGGCAGGACAGCTCGTTTGCTCTGGTGGCCAAATCCCAGAACCAGAGTTAGGACCCCGCAAGCTTGCCATCTGTTTCATGAGACACAAAATAGTTTATCCCAAGAGACTCGCAAGGAAGTCGAGTTGAGAGGGGATGTCTGACGCTGCCTCTTCGCGGCTGGAAGGTGATGGCTGGCTGCATTTCCTCTCCGCTTTGAGCCGACCCTGGTCTGTCCCCGGTGGCCTGGGATGTCAAAGGCTGTCTTGCTCCCAGGACAGAGGAGTTGTGCCCCTGGGGGTGTTCGTGCCCCGCATGGGGCAGCCTCGGGCTGGGGTAGAGGACCTCCTCTCCTCCTGTACAGGCCCAGGGCCAGCGAAGGGGAAGCTGAGGCTCTCTCCTCGTCCGTGGCCCTTTCCCAGCTGTGTTCACATGAGTGGCGCCCACGACAGGTGTGTCTCGGGGGTGGAGTTAGGAATGTGTGCGTGCAGGTTGTCGAATGACATTTTCCTTCTATTCGTTACAGTTTTATCTGAAATTTTAATAGCGTAGATTTTAGAACCAGAAAGAAAAGAGTGAGCTCGTTTAACAAACGGGAAATTAGAAGGCTGTTCAGAGATAAGGCCTCAGGCTGTTGGCCAAGCTTTGTGCTCCAAGCCTGTGGGTATACGCACTGAGCACTAATTTCCATCCTGCCTTTGAAATGACAGGGTGGGAGTGGTTATTGGTTCAGGGCATTTAACGTAGCCTTTCTTGAGTGTACAACGTCCATATAAAATGAGACACCAGCTGATTGGAATGCTGGGGGCCTGGAGTGTTATTAGGCTGAAGGTCCATCAGAAAACCTTGTTGTTTGTGCCTGACTGTTAGGCTACAGTATCTGAGCCGGTGCTCCCTGGACTTCTCTGTCCTTGGGGGTCCCCTGGGGCTGATGGCAGTGGGCTGGCCTGGGCCTGCGATGGAACATGTCTCCCAAATACCCAGGAGATGTCCTCGCTCCTGCTGACCCAGGGACACACTGCCGTCACCAGGGGCCTCACCGTCCCCCTCGGTGCTGATAGCACAGGCTCTTGAACCTTAGTCTCTGCAGCGAGTGAGGGTGTTGAAGGTCCCCCTGGCTGTCGTCTGAATCCAAGTAGAGAGTCTGGGTGTAGGAGGCCTTGGGTGGGGGCTGCGGCGACCTTAGAGGTGGCTGTTCAGACCCAGGTGCCCGGTACCTTTGCTCATCATCTTTCCATCTGACGAGAAGTGCTTCTTTAGGGGCTGGTCGGGTCCTGGTGGGGCCTCAGCTGTGTTGAAGTGAGTTATCCGTGTGAGCCCAGCAGTTGTCAGAGAAACTTAGGAAAAGCAGACAGTGGAGTAAAAATTAGGAATAACCATCAGACTCCTCTCCTTCAGTAACCAGCCTCCCGGCATCTGCTGAGGTCAGATCTGCAGGAGGTCAAGCAGGCAGAGGCCAGGGGGCCCCCAGGAAAGGCCAGGGTGCTCTGTGTCCACCGGGGCCATCCGAAGACATTTGTGGACGCAACTCTTTTTTTTTTTCCTTCCCAGTTGGACAGCGTATCCGTGAAACACACAGCTTTGTCCCTCGTTGCTGTCATTTTGAAGAGAGCCTTAAAGACCATCGAGCACTGCCTGAATAAAGAGGCCTGGCGGGAGTCGGGCGTCTACACGGCCGCCATGATGGAGGACTTTGTGCGGCTCTTCAGAGAAGCTCTGAGCAAGGTAGGCCCGGAGCCAGGCGTGGCCCCGCCTTCGACGTGGCACAGCAGCTGGGTGAGATGAGCTTGGGGGCACAGCGGGTGGGGGTGAAGTGAAGGGAAGTGGGGGGAGCAGCTCCTGGGACCTCTGGTCTCCTTAGGAGCCGTTGTACCGCTCCGCTCCTCTCCCCGCTGCTGCACACCGGCCGGGCTGGGGTCTGATGAGCAGGGAGGCTGGGCGTCCGTGGCCTGGCCGACCGCCCAGCAGAGCCATCCACGGGCTTGCTGGGCAGCGTGCCCCCAGCCGGTCCTCAGGGTGAATTGTTTAGTTCCCACCGTCTGGCTCTGGCGAGCGAGCCTTTAGGGGCGTCTTTTAATGATCAGTACTTGTGTTTTCATCCGACGGATGGAGGAGCCTGGCAGGCGACAGTCCATGGGGTCGCAAAGAGTCGGACACAAACTGAGTGACTGAGCGTGCACTTGTGTGTTCACCAGATCCTTACGGTGTCCAGTTTGGGGACTTTTACTCCAAAACAGCGCTCCCAGAGGCCAGCGTCTCTCCCTTACACCCTCACGTGTGCTGGCCCCTGTCCCCTGTTCTTTGCTTCTCACCATCAGTGGGTTCAGTTTGTTTGTCTTCCTCTCAGTGTGACTGATTTTTTGTTTGTTTATTTCTTTGTTTCCTTTCAGGTTTTACCAGACCTGAATGCCATCGTCTGGGTCTGGCAGTCACTTAGGAAGCAGGATTCAGAACAGGATGATGAGAAAGGACACAAAAGGGCCAGCAGGACCTCTGCTCCCTGCGTGGCTCCCGAGAGCGGTGAGGGCTGTTTGCAGACACCACTGGCCCAGGCAGCCCGGGAGCCTCCTGTCCCGGGGGAGCTCATGAAGGCCTCTCTGGCTCTGAATGAATCCTGTGTCCTTTTTGGCTTAGTGAGGAGGAGGAGCCTGGCATTGCACTTTGAGTTTTAACATCTATTAGAAATGTGCCCAAGCTTTATGGAAGCACCACGCACATCTCTCTCAACCTTTGCCTGATGGATTCTGTGTGCTCTGGCCTTTCGGTGGGGGAGGCTGGAGGCAGGGGTAGGACACTCTTGTTCTGCAGGTAGAACATTACCCCCGGGTAGTAAGATGCGTTGCCTCAGACCTTGGCATTGGCGAGGCATGGTGCTTTGTGTCTTGTATCTCTGTCCTGTTTAATCCTTCTTTCGGCTCTGTGCGGGGTAGGCCCCTGCTGTGTGTGCCCCTTGTTCAGACAAGGACCCTGAAGCACAGAGAGCCCGAGTAGCTTTACCCTGCCCGGGGTCACAGCAGTGAGGTGGGGATTTAGACCCAGCCTGTTTGAGCAGTCTTGAGTTCTTTACCACGTTGACTCCCTAAATCTCGCTCCGCAGGCGTCTGACTGCAGCCTCGGTGTTCCGCATGCAGTTGACCGTGCTGGGATTGCTTACTGATTAAGGACAGAGAACAAGGGTGTTTCCTGATTCACACTGTTTAATTTTGATTCAGATGATGCCGAAACCATTCTTCTGAAAGCCGTGCTACTCCAGGTCATCTGCCTCTACCAGAAGGTGGTCCCGCACGTGGTCATGCAGTACAACTTTGACTTCAGCAAGCTCCTGAAAGGTGTGTCCTGAGCGATGGCAAGTGCCCCTCCGCTGGGCCTTCCCATGGGGGTGAAGGGGCCACAGATAAACTGAGTCCCCAGGGCAGAGGACCGGGAAGGCTGGTGGGCAGTTTGACCGGCTTGTGTGATCCACTGGCCTGGTTGTTTTCCTCTGGATCCGTGCTGGTCTTATTTACAGAAATATCAGATGAACACTTAACAGCATCAGGAGAGAGAAGGGAGAAGCCAGCCAGGCTGAGTTGCCTGCCAGGGTGATCTGTAGATGAGACTGCGTGCTAAGTCGCTTCAGTGTCCGACTCTTTGCAACCCCATGGGCTGCAGCCCACCAGGCTCCTGTGTCCATGGGGTTCTCCAGGCAGGGATACTGGAGTGGTTACCATGGCCTCCTGCGGGGGATCTTCTCAACCCAGGGATCGAACCCAGGTCTCTTATGTCTCCTGCATTGGCAAGTGGATTCTTTACCACTAGTGCCATATGGATGAGATTCTTCTTTACCACCTGAGAAGCCATATAGATGAGATTATGTGATGTTGATCCTAAATTTTCTTTTCAAAGGAAGAGGGGTACGGAAATGAGGGCCCCTGAGAAGGAGGTTCTGTTCTGCACACGTGCTTCTGACATAGTTACTCAAATTTGACTCAGTGAGTCAGTCCAACCACATCTTGTAGAAGTAACATCATGCTTGTCCGGCCATGTTTGCTTGATGGAAAACTTGGTCTACTAAAACTGACTTCATAACTGGGCCGACAGAGGAAGACTTGCAGTGGTCATCAGTCTTGAAATTTATCTAAGCTATTGAAATAGTCCTATTCAAAAAGCTACAATTAAGCTTTTGATGGTTCGAAGGCAGAAAGTTCTTTTGCCTTGAGAAGACAAGGTTTCCTAGAATGTGGCCACTGAAAGTTTCCTCACCGCGTCCTTCCCAAGTAAAGGGTTAACCCAGAAATGAGGCCAGGGGCTCAGGACCCCGTCTTGGGTACAGGCGGCCACTGGCAGTGCATAAAATGCTCACCATCCAGGGAGCAAGGCCCATGTCCCCCACCAGGGGTCACACTGACAGGAGACTGTGTGTGGAGGGCCACGTGCTGGGGGCTGGGGGTTGGGCTTCCAGCTGTCAGAGGTGGTCAGGCTGGGAAGGGCTTCCTGGGCCCAGTGGCGTCCCCGCTCTTGAGTGAAAGGTTTGGGGTGACGGCAGGTCAGGGGGATTTGAGGCGTGTGGGCAGAAAGGTGGACACAGGGTGGGCTGAGCCCCACACCCTTCTGCCTGTTTCCACCAACAGTTCCTCGTTGGGTCCTCGTGGCCGCGGCGGCAGGAGCCGGGCCTCCCCCTCCCCCTGACTTCTCGTCTGTTTCCTCTTTTCCGCCCGCAGGGGTCATTTCAGAGGAGGGCCTGCGGGATGAGGTGCCCCCACTTCTGCAGCACCACATTCTCAAGGTGGCCCTGGAGCTGCCCGCCAGCAAGTTCCTGTGGTTGAAGGCCCAGGTAAGAGGTTGAGAGCCCGCACTCTGTCCTTAGTGCAGGCTGGGCAGCTGCTGGGGAATTTCTAGCTGGATCGGAACCTGGACCACCAGTTCCAGAGAAAGATATCCGCGGTTCTCCTCTTAGAGCGAAACCTTGGAGCAGAGGCCAGGTCTTGATCTGTGGGCCAGGAATCTCTTTACTCTGGCAAACAAACGTGCTTAGCTGTCCTTACTGAAAAATGCATCATTGCCACACAAGTTTTTGTGCTTTTTTACCAGGACTTTTACATTTTTCTGGTCCTTTTAAAACCTTTTTGGAAAGAAACAAAATACATTTCTTCTCTTTGGTCCTCATTCTGGAACGACTCAAGACAGAGATGGAGATAGACACCAAGCCAGGAGAGAGTTGAGGCTGATGGAAAATAGATTTCTGCTGCTGTTTTCTGTGTCTTTGATAATGTCTCCTAGCCCTTTCTGGAGAACATAGTGTTTACTGTTAAAGGGAACTCAGGATGCAAGAGATGTTTATCTGTGTACTTAAATACAGGATGCTATGTTGCTTCTGTCCAGGGAGGGGAAATGACCAGGTCAAGTTAAGCGCTGTCAATAA
Organism: Antilocapra americana; assembly: GCA_007570785.1. Lineage (NCBI taxonomy): Eukaryota > Metazoa > Chordata > Mammalia > Artiodactyla > Antilocapridae > Antilocapra > Antilocapra americana. Next base: position 1,988,464 of record ML664172.1, on the reverse strand, counting down.
GGGTGTATCTCAGTAGCTCAGATGACTTGTTTTAATGACTCGGGTCCTCCATGAGCCCCTGTAAGGAACCATTAGTATGGAAATACGCGTCGGCATGGTTAGAGGTGAAACTCCCTACGAGGTGCAAGAACGCTTGGCACTGGGGGCTCCGTGCTCTCCCCTCTCTCTAAGGTTCATAGCTGAGAATAATTCTTATTGAGAACTTAGCACCAGGCTTGGCACAAGTGTTCTGCATATCGTCTCATTTGCCACCGCTTACAGACAACGGCAGCTGGAGCGCAGAGGGGTTAGGAGACTTTTGGGCGTCCCGGGGGAATCCAGGATGGGACCCGGGGAGTGTGGCCCAGAACCTGCTCTCAACCCAGTGAAGTCACTGCCAGGACCACAGAGAGATGATGAGTCTAGGGTATTTAGTTTATCATCCCGGCTGACCCAGACCATTGAGATCTTGCTGATTTAGTTGGAAAGTGAGCAGAGAGGCCTCTTATCTTGAAAGAGCTGGTATTAACATATTAGTTTGTAGCCTGCGCTTCAATTTTTGCTTTTAATGTGGATTGACAGGGCTTTGTGAATGCCAGCTGCTCAGGTGCTCAGATCAGGGCTGCAGGGACTCTCCTGGAAGACCCAGAGTCTGGGCGGGGTCTGGAGCTCCATGTGCTCAAAGCCCAGAAGCCTTTGAGAGTCTGAAATGCATATAAAGGAACCAGTTACATCAGCACGGGCATCTTGCTGAGACGCAGCGAGTACGATGTTAGGTGGGGGGTCAGGTAGCCGCGGGTGGTGTGGTTCTCCACCAGCCTCTGGCCGGAGCTGCCTCTGTGCCAGGGCTCCCGGGCTTGAGTCCCACCTCAGCCGTCAAAACAGCCTGTTACCTCCTTGTGTCTCAGTATCCACACATATGAAAAGAGGGTGACAGTCGTCCCCAGCTCGGGCTTATCGGGAGGATAAAGCGAGTCACTGTCTGTGAAGCACCTGAAGGGCCCCCGTGCTTCCTGCTGTGACTCTGTTGTTACTGCCACTGCTGTCATGGGGAAGGGGGCTGAGTCTGCTGACTCCTGAGGTTCCTCGTGTCTGACGTCCCAGCAGGCTGGAAAGAAGGCTGGGCCTGTAGAATCTGTTTGCTCAGCAGCAGTGACCTCTGTTACGTTTATAACTTTCTGTCATGCAAACTCCAGGAAGGCCCAGATGCAGAAATCATCGGAGGCAAGCGATCAGTGTTTTACTTACTGATGAAAATGTTTGTGACCAGTGGCCATTCACAGCTCAAGTCGTCAACCAAACTTCTGATTGTAAAGGTGAGCCTTTCCTATACCAGTTCCTAGTTCTGGAAGCATTTCGCACAGTCTGTCTTATAGTAGGGGCTTAGTCAACAGATGTTGAAACAACAATGTATTAGGACTTAAAATTTAAGGAGAGAGGGTTTTGTGGCAGTTGTGATTTATTCTGTCTTCACCCATTTGTGTTCCCAAGAGGCAGCCTGGTGAAATGGGAAAGCCAGCACTTTGAATCCTGGTCTGCCCCTTCATGGGTGGCATCGGAGTTATCGCTTAACCTCTCTGAAGTTAGTTTTCTTGTGGCAAATGGGAATAACAGAACTTGAATTGCAGAAGAAATGACATGTGATCAAGCAGTAGGCCGTGCCCGGCACAGTCTAGGCTCAATAAACATTTGATTTCCGGCCCTCTGCGGACCAGTTTAGTAGGCAATGCCTCGGCCTTCATCTCCAGACTCAGCCCTCTGAGTCCAGGGCTTCAACCTTTTGACCTAAGCCATCACCGTGGCCCAGGTGTCACCAAAGTTAGAGGAAGGAGATGCGTTTGTTGGTCTCCCTTCTTTCTTACATTTGACCTTGTTTTCCAGGGCTACTATAGGTCTTAACTGTAGTGCTAGGAAATCCAGTTCCTTGATTCTGCTTTGTCAAGGGGTTGGGTGGCAGGGGGGAGTTGCTACAAAAATCACACTCATTGTCTTTGGTAGTTTAGTCGCCCAGTCGTGTCCGACTCTCTGCTCAAGACCCCACGGACTTGAACCCACCGAGCTCCCCTGTCCAAGGGATTCTCCAGGCACGGATACTGGAGTGGGTTGCCATTTCCAACCCAGGGATCAAACCCAGGTCTCTTGCATTGCAGGCAGATTCATTAACTATCTGAACCACTAGAGAAAAGTTCATTCATTAGCTATTTGAACCGCTAGAGAAAAGTTTAGGGTACAAGGATTTCACCTTTCATAGAAGTGCCAGTTGTCTCCCTGGCACTTGAACCTCACATGAGCTGTCTGGAGAACGTGAACGGCTGGGTCTTGACCTCTGACCTCTGCACACTTGTGCAGGTGGGATCTCACGGCCACTCCCTGCATGTGGGTGGAGGGGCCTGCCAGGCTCTCCCTCGGTGCGCTTGGTGTGGGGCTCACGCTCCCGAGACCCCGCGATCTGTCACCTGACCACGTGGGGCTGTCACTTCACCAAGTCCTGCCTCAGAACAGATTCTACGCCCCCTTACAAACTGCGGCCCAGGCCTGGGTCTTGAGGGGCCACGCTGAGATGGCGTGGCTGGCTGGTTCCCTGTCTTGAGGAATCTCACACAGGCTGAGGATCGGGTCCAGGTTGAAAGTCAGACTTGCCAGTAGCAGCTGGGTGTTTTCCCTTAATATCATTTAGGAATCGAAGGGAAGGAATAAGCAGCAGCAAGACGAGGGGCTGTGTTCTCTGTTTTGAGCCCAGAGCCACGTCTCGTTGCTGGCAGAGGGGAGTGCTGTTCATGATGTAGCTTATGGAGGAAGGCCGGATGGAACTTCGGCCCTGTGTGCGCTTCCTGGGTGGTAAAAGGAGACTGAGACCACAGAAAGTGGGGTTCTTCCCTGACTTACCCCCGGTGTGTGCCTCCCAACAGATCCTGCGGGACACAGGTGTGTTTGAGCACACCTGGCCGGAGCTGGAGCTGTGGCTGGAGCACTTGGATGACACAGCGGAGGAGAACAAGGAGGCCGTGATTCAGTTTTTGGAACGCGTGAGTGCCTATTTCCCGTGTAGAGGAGTGTGTTCAGGACGACGTACTCAGTGATCCTTCATGTATTTAAGGCATTTCTTAGGCAATTAAGAGGCCCGTCTTCCTGGCTCATTTCCTTATTATTGCTGAGACATCAGAAACTACTTAGTTTTAGCATCTGTAAAATGGGAATGCATCGCCAAGTGCTATTTAACGTCCCTTGGGGCATTCGTTTTCCAGGAGGGATTAGTGGTATACTAAGGTGAAAGTGAAGTTGCTCAGTCGTGTCCGACTCTTTGTGACCCCATGAACTGTAGCCTGCCAGGCTCCTCCATCCGCGGGATTCTCCAGGCAAGGATACTGGAGTGGGTTACCATTTCCTTCTCCAGGGGATCTTCCCGACCCAGGGATTGAACTCGGGTCTCCCGCACTGCAGGCAGACTCTTTACCATCTGAGCCACCAGGGAAGCCCACAGTGGTATACTAAAATCAGTATTAAAAGCAATAGTCTAGTGTGAAAAGGAGACAATAAAGTTCTACAACAGAAAGTGTGTTTTTCAAAAAACTTGGCAGCAAAAGTATTGCTCTTATGAAGGCCTGTTAAGATTCTTGCTCTTACCTTTGTTTCACCTGTGACTTTTAGGAGCACTTTTCATCCTACTTGTGACTGTCTAAATACTTCGCACTTGACTCTTTAATGCTCAGGTCCTCCTGACATTGGTGGCGAATCCATATTCGTACACGGACAAGGCGTCTGACTTCGTCCAGGAAGCCAGCGCCCTACAGGCCGCCGGGACACGGCAGGATGCCGACGACGTCAGCATTCCCATCTCCCACATCGATGGTAGGTGTCATTCCCCAAGGCTCCTTGGGCTTCTGAAGAACCAGCCGTGGTGGCGTATTGGAGACAGAAAGCAGAATGGCTCTGAAGCCTCTTGCAGAGGGCAGGTGTCCCCTTTCTTTGCGTCAGAGATCAGCCCCCTCTGGAATTGGGAATCCTCTTGTTTGATTCTGTACCAGGAAATATGTCCAGGGCTTATTCACTTATTTTCATTTGCGCAGTGTTTACATTGTGCCAGGTGCTGCTCTAAGCTCGTTACAGATCCTAACTCATAAACAACTCCAAAGTAAGTGGGTTATCCTCATTTTATGTATGGACAAGGCAGTTCAGATACAGAGGTAAACCAGTCTGCTCAACCTCACATAGCGAGTGCGTAGCAAAGTTAGGATTTGACACCAGACCTTCTGGCCCTAGTCTACGTGTTAACCTTTTTACACTCTTGTTGCTTCTCAGATTTTGGCTTGTTTCCCTGATGATCTGGGTTAAAGTTTCTGGGCTTTTTCAGTGTCACCTGAGGAGACTTCAACCCATTATCACCTGAGTGGATAATCCTGCATTTTATCCGGCAGAGATAGTGATGATTTTTACAGACAGTACCCTTATCTGTTTAGAATCAAACATTGCATTAAGCATTTTCCCCCAAGAGAAGTTTAGTCTTTCTTTGTTCCCCTTTGTGCAAGTACTCTCTTTCCTGCCCTCCCTGGGAGCTTCTTGCAGTAGGAACCTTCAGCGCCTCTTTACCTGGGCCTGATTCCCCCCATTTCCGTCTCCAGATGTTCTCGACATGGTGGATGTGCTGGTGGAGGGCAGCGAAGGCTTGGATGAGGAGACCGGCTTCGCGCTGAATGAAGACATGATCCTTCTCACGTTCCCGTTCAGCGCCGTGGCCCCTGCCGCCCTGGAAGCCAGGAATAAGCTGCTCCTTGGGGCAGAAAGTGAAGCAGGTGCCTGTGCATGGTCAGGGTGTTCTGGGTGCCTGAGGCCAGCTGGGTCTCTGGAGGGTAGGAGGTGGGCTTCCAGGGGCTCTGGAAATAATTGCTGCAAACCCAAGGCAACAAGGGTTCAGACCCACCAAAGTGACAGCTGCTCAACTGGTAGAGCTCGGTGTGCAGGAATAGGGGTCTGAGGCTGACTCGGCTTTCGGGGAAATGGGTCATCTGACAGGTGAGCCTGAAGTTATGTGTTTGCCTGGCTGCAGACATCTGTTTTCACACCAGCGTTTTCTCTTCGGTATTTATTCATGGTATCTTGACGCTGAGCACTTCCGTGGTGCCCCAGATGGTAAAGAACCCACCTGCTGGGGCAGGAGACCCAGGTTTAATCCCTGGGTTGGGAAAATCCCCTGGAGGAGGGTACGGAAACCCACTCCAGTGTTCTTGCCTAGCGAATCCCATGGACAGAGGATCCTGGAGGGCTACGGTCCATGGGGTCACAAAGAGTCAGACACGACTGATCAGCTAACACACATCTTGATGCTAGGGGACAAGTCCTTCGTCTTTCCTGGGTATCCAGGAAACGCAGGCCAAAGGAAGCACTCACCGGTCACAGTGGTGTCATCTCGTCAGGATCGTTCAGGGTCTGCTGCAGTAACAGATACGTCCCGATGCATCAGTGGTTTAAGGACTAAGGGTCTCTTGCTTGCCCTTGTCCGGGACAGGCCAGGTGCTCTCCTGGGTGGTTGTAGGCCAGGAGATCACGGCTACTCCCATCTTATTATCTGTGCCGTCTCAACATACGACGCCCAGAGTGACTGTGGAAGGGGAAGAGAGAGTGGACAGTCCGGCAGGGTGCTCTGGCCAAGCCTGGACGTGGCTAAGTCAGTTGTGTGGTCCCCGCCTGACTGCAGGGGGGCTATGTGCCAAGGAAGAGGAAGCGGCTTGGCATCAAGCAGATCCCGGACGCCTTGGCCTCACCTCTTCCAGGCCTGGGTCTCCCACTTCTGCGCCTCCATACCTGCAGTCTGACTGTGTGCTGTATGTTTAAGTAAAAGCCTGGTGTGGTCTGCAGTGGTAGCCTCTGCCTTCCAGTGTGATCCCTTAGAGTTGCGATGAATCTTTCCGGGTTTGATTGATGGCCCCACGCAGGAGAGAGCGTCGTGGTGTATCTGACCGGGGTTCTCACGGACCTGCTCCACACCCAGAGAGACCCGCTGGCCCTGTGTCTTCTGCTTCAGTCTTACGACCAGTTGGAGCCTCCGAGCCTGCCTTGCCGCTGCCGGCTGTCCCGGTTCAACAGATACTACAGCCTCTGGATCCCGGAGCCAGCCCGCGAGGCCCTGGTGAGTCGCGGCGAGCCTGCAGAAACCAGGCCTTCCTTTCCCTGGAAAACGCCGGAGGCCTCTGCCTGTGGGCCGTGACAGCCTGTACCCCGGCTGTGTAGCTTTTCTCAGCTCACGGGGTGAACTTTCTTCACCTTCTCATTTTCTTTGGTTAGAAGAGGAAGCGCAGTGGTGGTGAGCTGACGTGTTGAGATTCAAAGAGGCTCAGTGATAATGGCAGAACTGAAATCCCCGCTGGCTGCGTGGTTGAGGGCAAGGAGTCCCTTCTCCCTCTCTGCACGGTCTGCACAGGCTAGCCTTGTGGCCCTCGTCCAGGTATTCCCAGCACCCCCCAGACCAGGTGTGCCTGGCAGTCAGACCTGGTCCCTGAAGGCCACCAGCCGGCTACATTCTGCTAAAACTGGGAAGGGAAAGAAGGAAACCCATTTTCTCTTGGTGAGGACTGCATTCTGAGCACATTGTTGACCAGGAGCTTTTTGCAGAAATTAACAGGTGTGGCTGACTATTTGTTAGGTAAGCAAATATTGAAACGTTCAGTTATGTTCAGCCAGTGAAAGGAGTATTAATATGTCGGTGGTCAGTAAGTTGTTAAAAGGGGTGCTGTACTTAGTTAGGATTGCTGAGTGGGGCAGGAAGGTCCCTTGGCGTGTGCATTTTTGTGTTTTCATTCAGTTGGGGCTGTGCTTAAAAAAGCAGGCAGCTCCAGACTCCCTGCCTCATGGACTTGGTAGCGGTGGCCCAGGTCGATCGCATGTTCGCTGTTTGTCAGGGCCTGCCCCCAAGGGCACTGTGTGTCTTTTCTGCCACTTAACTGTCGTAACTCAGACAAGGTCAAGACTTACTGTCCTCGACAGTACACGTGGGAAGCGGAGGTGCGGAGTGATTCCACCACTAGTCAGTGGTGGACTCAGGGTTTTGCCAGGCTCCAGAGCCCAGACCCATCACAACCGTCACCACCTTCCCCGCCTGCCAGGTCAGGAGGTGGTCAGAGCCACACAGTGGCTTCTGTGGCTCAGCAGTCAGGCTGTGCCACACAGTGCTCCCAGGGTCAGCGCCCATGCCGTGGAGCTGGGCACAGGTGGTTCCCACCCACGAGGGTGCGTCCAGATCCCCAGATGCTCAGTCACTGGGCAAGTCTGTTCAGCAGGTCTGGGCGGACCCGGGAGTCTGCATCTCTAGCAGGTTCCTGGTCGAGGTTGCCTCTGGCCCAGGGATCCCCACCTCCAGCCCCGTTGAGTTCAGGGCTCACGGAGCCTAGTTGTGTTGGCCTTAGGAAGTGGAGTGTTTGGAGGTATAACAATACAGGCCACGTGGGGTGAATAAAGATGGCAGTTGGGGAATGAAGTTAGAAGAAATGAACCCCTTTGAGACAGGCTAGTTCCAGGAATCCGTCTTCCACGCAGCCCCTATCGTCCCATCCTTCCAGGGGAGACCTTCGAAAGGTCTGCAGCTCACTGAGCTGGGACCTTCCTGGGGCAGGACTTCCCAGTCTGCAGGGATCGATCACAGTGACTCCCGTTTGAGTGAAGTCCTGTCTTTGTCCCGGGTGGCTCCTGTTCTCCAGGGCATGTAAATAACCTCCCCGACCCAGTGCCCTCACGTGAACACACGCTAGGATAAAAAACATGACTGAGCGCGTTGGACTTTACGGTATAATGTGGTTTTCAGCATCAGTAGATGACTTTCTGTGAAGCACCCCACTGTTGTGCGTGTCACCCCTGTCATCACACACTATGCCCTTGGCCCCCGTGCTGATCTGTCTCCCCCCTTCTCGCCTCTGCTGCCCTCCAGCCACTGCAGACTTCGGGCAGCCCTGCCTCGCCAGGCCCTGTGGCCCCTTCCTTCTCCTCCCTGCTGCAGATGGCCTACGCCGGTCAGGACCAAGGCCAGGGCCCCGGCGGGCTCCAGCTCCTGGACGAGGGGGTTCAGGCGCAGCTGCGGGCCGCCCTCCTGCGCCTCCCGATGCACCAGGCCCTGCGTGCAGCCAAGCACCTGCTGCTGTACATCAAGAGCGCCGTGGAGAACTTTGCCCAGGTCAGCGCTGCCCCTGGTCCCCTGTGCCACCACCGCAGCAAGCGTGGCTTCTGCCGCTCGGGTCCAAACTGAGTGGTAGTGTGGATTGGAACATCCCGGGCCCTGCTGTCGCCCTGCTCGTTCTGCATGTGGGGAGGGTGGTGGCAGTGCGCAGGGCCCCGGGCAGGCCTGTAGTTCGGGCACCCTGGTGGCTGGTCTGGCTCCCCCCTTCTCCCTGGAGCAGAGGTCTAGATCTCAAGACGGGGAGCCCAGCACAGCTGAACTTGGCCACCCGGGCAGCGATGGGTCAGAACGGGGCCCTTCCCACAGCTGACCAGACCAGCATTATAACCAGGCCTCCCATCTTCCCTCATGAGTTTAAATTTGGTGGCTCGTGGTTGAGCGTTCTGTCCCTGAGGTGGTTTACCAGAGTTTTAGCTTAGGTTTTGGGGTGGTCCTTCCCCCTTCATCTTGGCCAAAACAAACCTATGTATTTCATCAAGATTTAGGAGAACGCAGCTTCCCAGGTGGCCCTAGTGGTCAAGAACCGCCTGCCAGTGCAGGACATGCGGACTCGATCCCTGGGTTGGGAAGATCCCCTGGAGGAGGGCATGGCAACCCACTCCGGTATTCTTGCCTGGAGAATCTCAAAGACAGAGGAGCCTGGCGGGCCACAGTCCAGAAGGTCGCAAAGAGCTGGGGATGACTGAAGCGACTTAACACACACGTCCTATGAGACATGATTTCGATGTTGTTGGCATTGCCATTTGAGCCCCGTCTCCCTCTTTGATTCTGGTTCCTGGCGACGTCGCCCACTCTGGCCCCAGGGGGACCTGGCGGTGACTGTCGGCCCTTCCAGGCCTGAGGCCGGGTGTCTCGTCCTCACAGCTGGGCCGGAGTGCGGGGCCCCCTCTGCTGCAGCTCCTTCTGGATCTCCTGCGGCGCCTGGTCACCCACTGCCAGCAGCTAGACGCCCAGAACCAGCAGAAGTGCCAGGCCGCCCAGGCCGAGGCCGACCTCTTTGTGGACATGGAGTCTGTGGCCTCTCTGGAGCTGGCCAACGACAAGGTACAGCCACCCGTCTTCCCCCTTCCTGTTGCCCGTCTCCTGGGAGGTTATAGGACACTGGTTTTCCCTCCACTCTGGTTGGAAGCTAGTATCTGTTCACTGCAGGGAAGTAGGAAAAAGCAGAGGCCACTAGAGGAGATACCAAACGCCACCCTCACCCCCACCCCCATCCCGAGAGAAGCACGTTCACTTCGGGTGCTCACACTCCCCTTCTGCGAACACTTTTCCCACCCACTGTGCGCCCCGAGCATCCTGAGAACTCAGCCTGCATCTTTTCCTTGTAAAGGGTTGCAGCTTGTATTGAGTAAATCCTGGGCAGGGGTGCAGCCCTTCATCATGAACACTTCCAGGGACCACTCTGCCCGAGAAGAATGAGCCTCCTTCTCTTGTTGGTGGCTGGGCAATCAGCTGCTTACCTAAGGCCCGACCAAGTCTTCTCACCCTTGAGATGTTATACGGGGTTCAGGAAGCAGGCACATTCCTCATTTCATACTCGAATGTCGGGCTCCCTTGCTTTGGTCTCCAAGGGGGCTTTTGGTGTGGGGAGGTGTTGGTGCAGGACCACCTGTTAGCCAGTCATCAGGCAAAATCTGTGCTTTTCTGTTTCCACTTGGGAAAGCTCAGTTGGCAAATTCATAGGCTCCTCTTCCCTTGCCTGAAGAGTAAATAAGGAGAAAAATAGATTTTTGTCCCCAGGGACTGGGTGGCCTCCTTGGAGAGGAACCGTGTTCAGCAAGGCTGAGTCATATCCTTCTCTGACGCAGCAAAGCATGCGTGGCTGCTCTCTGCTCGGTGGTTTCAACTAGTCTTGGGGCCACAGTTCATTCCCTTAGGGCCTAGTCTCCTTCTGAGAGTGGACGCAGGCGCACCTTCAGTTCTGGCTCATTTAAGTCCTGCCCACCTTCCTCAGCCACAGAATCTTTTCTAAGCAGAGGCCACCCTGCCCCTGTGGTCAGGTGGTACCTGCGTCCCACGCCCAGATTTATTTAGGAAGGCAGGGCTGTTAGGGAGAAACCAGGAGACAATGGATCGTAATTGCATTTTGGCATTTTTGGGTGGCCCCAGCCTGCCTGAGTGACTGTTGAGAGTAGTTTCTCTGCACAGTTAGTTCATTCAGCCTCCATTCATCAGATTCCTGCTGGTCTCAGACAGAGGGGCGCCAACTGAGTTACAATCCAGACCTCTTGGTCTCATAGGGGAGGAAGTGCATTCCAATGGGGTCACAGCTCTGAGTGGGTCTGGGTTGGGGTGCTGTGGGCCCCCTCCCCAAGAAGGGCAGGGGAGCTCAAGCTTGAGGCCGGAGGATGGCTGAGGAAAGCTGCCTTCCGCTGTCCGCCCTGCCCGAGGGCAACCGCTGGCGGCGGCTGAGGCCTCTGCCCTGTGGCTGTGTTCCAGACGCTGGAGGAGGTGCTGGTGGCCGTCCTCAGACACCCCACACTGGAGGGCTGGTTCCTGGCCCTGGAGCGGCAGGCCCTCCCACCACACACCCTCAGCCCGGTCCTCGTGAAGCTCCTGGCGGCCAGCCTCAGCTCAGGGGTCCTTCCGCTGCTGGTGGCCAGTGCGCCGGCCCTCCGGAGCCTGGGTCAGCTGGGCCTCCTGGCCAGGTACTCGGAGGCTGTCACCCAGAGCGTCCTCCGCGAGCTGCGCAGCCCAAGGGCCGGCTCAGCCACACCAACGCCGAAGACCCTCCTCCCTCAGCTCGAGGCCCTGCGGGGGCTGCACCCCTACATGGAGGACGCCCAGCTCCGGGAGGTCACCCTGGCCCTGCTGAGCTTACCCGAGGCCCGCCTGGTGGCCCAGCAACCCACCAAGCCCCACCGGAAGGAGAGACCCCTGACCGCCCTTGGGAGGACCCTGATCCAGCTGCTGCGTGGCCCCCCCCAGGAGCAGCCACGGAGCGAGGAGCTCCTCTGGGCCTCCGAGTACGCGCGGGGCCTGGCGGCTCTGCTGCCCGTGCTGGCCGTGGCCGAGCTGGACGCCGTGCTCCTCGGGGCTCTGCAGAGAGAGCCGGCGCTGGTCCCCGCGGTCGGGGTGGCCCTGCTCGACGACTGCCTGGCGCGGCGGACGCCAGCGGCCCTGGCCACAGCGGCCCTGCTCCTGGAGCACAGCTGGCCCCACCGGCTGCGCTTCGAGCGCTGGTGCGGGCAGGCCGGCTCCGGACTCCACCTGCGGGAGGCCCCGGACGACTTCTTCCCCATCGTCCACGTGTACCTCCAGGGCAGGATGCAAGGATGCTTCACACGCCCCGCAGAAGGTACGTGAAGGGGCAGCTGGGCAGGCCGTGTCCCTTCCTCCCCGTGTGTCCACCCTTAAGCCCTGGAGCATCACGTTCCAGGGTTCGATTTATCTCTGTTTCCCCACTGATGTCCGCCCCAGCTCCCGAGTCCACTCCGAGTTACCCAGAGGAAGCTGGGGCAGTGGCTGTGGCCACTGGGGGCCAAGGAAGGAACAGCTCCATCCGGGTCTCGCTAGGGGGAAAGGGAATCGCTCGGGTGACGGTCCTTTGTCCCTTTCCCCACCATCCAGCACATTGCTTGAGCTTGCTGAGCAGAGCCATTCAGCCTCTCCCAGCTCTCTCTCTTCCCCCATCGGGTCTCAGATTCAAGGCACTTTCTGATCACCCCAGTTTAACTCCTTTTTATCAGTATGTATGACTGGCGTTTTGCCCACTGCTCTGCTTCCATGCTGCATGGCTTGATGTCATCGATGACAAAAAAATGTTCTTACAAAGTAAGAGGCCCTTCACTCGTACGGACTGTAGGTTCTCCCTGCCCCTCTCCTGTTTCCCGAGTGAGTTCAGGACTTGGGTGCTCACCATCTCGTCATGACCTTTGAGCTGGGGCCCACAGGGCTGAACAATCCTTGCGAGGGTTGAGTGATGGCAGGTGGCCGGTGGCATGCTTCTGAATGTTTTAACATCCGGCTCTCAGGGGAGACTGATGTGTAGCGTCTGTCAATTTCCATGGTGTCAGAACTCCTGCCGGGGTCCCACCTGGAGCTCCCAGTGTGACCTCACCCAGGTCACAAGGTTCCTAAAGCACTGAGCCGGCTGTGGTGCTCCGTGGCGTCCAACCCCCTCCTTCTCCCGTTCGTCTCCGCCCCAGCTTCCTCTGCTGTCATTCCTGTCTTGAGGAAGGCTCTGTGGATGCCCCTGCAGACCAGGCTTCTCAGCACCGACGGGTCCCCAGAGTCCGGGCTGCCGCAGCAGATCCTGGCCCAGCTGGTCCCGTTTGCCAGAGCCAAGGACCTGCGTGCCCTCATGGACTGCTTGCCCGGCTTGCTGCAGACTCCAGCCAGTCACACGAGGTATGAAAGCTCAGACCTGTGTGATGGCCCATCCCATCCCAGCTTCCCTTTCCCTGTAGCGCTTACAAAACCGTGAAAACTACTGCCTGGGTATTCTGTCAGCCAGTGAGGAGGCAGTTCCTCCGAGAACCCATCTTAACAGCATCCCGGCTGTAGCGAGTCCATGTCCATAAGTGGATGGTTCTGAGTCCCTTAGAGCCATGGTCCTCAATCAGGGGTGATTTTGCCACTCCAGGGGACAGTTGGCATTGTCTGACATTTTTTATTGTCACGATATGGGACTGGGGAGTCTAGCTTCTAGAGGCTTGAGGCCAAGGGTACAGCTAAATATCCTGTAATATCCTGTAAGGGCAGGCCCTTCCCCCCAAAGAGAGAAAGAATTATCTGGCCCCAAATGTCAATAGTGCTGAGGTTGAGATAGCTTGATTAGACAGAGTCTGGACAATCTACCCTTTTTCTGGTGTGTTAATAGTGTTTCTCCTTGTCATGAAGTTCTGGTACATCTTCAAAGTTTGAGTAAGGGGCGGGCGAAGCCTCTGATTTCTGAGCTTGGGGAGTTAGTTGTAGGGACCGGGACTCAGGGTGTTTGTCTTCTGTGGCCCATTGTGATGTTGGATTATACCAAAAGCCTCCAACCCTGGACTTCTGTCTCCTGCTGCAGCTGGGTCGTGGCTGATGCCATCTCAGCCGTCCTGGAAGGGTCGGCAGGAGAGCTGCAAGCTTGGAAGAAGACTCTCCTGAAGGCCTGTGTGCAGAGGCTGATTGCATCCTTCAGTGGTGGCCAGCAGGAGGATGGAACCCAGGATCAGGAGAAGCAAATGCTGCTGAGGTTAAACGAACTGTTGGTAGGTGTCTCTTATTAGAGACCCTGGTTAGACTCATAAGGGAATGAGGGAGATAGACAAACTGAGGTTTACAGTTAAGCTGCGGGCATGAGTTCGGCCTAGCAGGGGATAAGAGGGGCCATGAGTCAGAGGCAAAGGGCAGGTGGACGGCAAATTCTGAAATGATGAGCCATCTTTTGTCGGAAATGGATGTAGAGATTTGTCAAAATGCTTTTTTGTTGCACCTCCTGAGATGGTTATCTGGTTTTGAGTCAGACTGTTGGTAAGATGAATTATATTATTTGATTTTTGAACATTACATCAACCTGGCATTCCTAGGTTAAACCTACTCAGTCGTGATATATTACCATTTTTATGTACTCTTGGATTTGATGTGCTGATATCTTATTAAGAATTTTTGTATGTCTGTCTATAAAGGGTATAAGCTTAGAATTTTATTTTCTTGTAACATCCTCATCTGGCTTTCAGATCAGGTAATAGTGGCCTGCAGTGTGGGAAACCTGGGTTCAATCCCTGGGTTGGGAAGAGCCCCTGGAGGAGGGCATGGCAACCCACTCCAGTATTCATGCCTGGAGAATCCCCATGGACAGAGGAACCTGGCGGGCTACACGACTGAGCGACCCAGCACAACAGTGGCCTCAGAATGAGTTAGGAAGAGTTTTCCTGGGTACAAGTTTCCAGGTTAACAGTTTTTGGTTTTCTTTAGGCATTTTAAAGGCATTGCTTTAATGTCTTCTGGTGTGCATTATTTCTGACAAGAAGCCTCTCATTTAAAACAGTTAATTGTTTATTGCCTGCACTGGGTCTTTGTTGCTGCTCACTGGTTTTTTTCAGTAGTTGCAGCGAGTAGGGGCCACTTTCCAGTTGCAGGTCGCAAGCCTCTCGCTGCAGTGGCTTCTCTTGCTGCAGAGTGTGGGCTCGAGGGCACCAGGGCTCAGAAGTCTCGACTTGCAGGCTCAGTTGCTGTGGTGCACAGGCCTTGAGGCACGGGTGTCTCCCCAGACCTGGGATCAAACCCGTGATCCCTGCAGCGGCAGGTGGATTCTTAACCACCGGACCATCGGGGAAGTCCAGAAACCTCTCCTTCTTACCTGTGTTTCTCTGTACATGACAGCTTTGCCCCCCAGCTTCTTAGAGGATTTTTTTTCCCTTACGTGGCTTAAACAGTTAGGTGACATACACCTTAGTGTCATTTTCTCCAGGTTTTCAGTGCTCTGGGTTCAGTGAGCTTAATGGCTTTGTGAGTTTAGAGTTTTCAAAAAATTTGGAACTGTTTAGCTATTTTAGGCCTTCACTCTGTCATTTTTAGTGTTATATTTTTGCACAGAAATAATTAACATCCTGAAGGCTAGTGTGTGAGTCTTTCCTCAACACATGGTGTAAACAGAGGTCCATCTAGTCAAAGCTATGGTTTTTCCTGTAGTCACGTATGGATGTGAGAGTTGGACTATAAAGAAAGCTGAGTGCCGAAGAATTGATGCTTTTGAACTGTGGTGTTGGAGAAGATTGTTGAGAGTCCCTTGGACTGCAAAGAGATCCAACCAGTCAATCCTAAAGGAAATCCGTCCTGAATATTCATTGGAAGGACTGATGTTAAAGCTGAAACTCCAATACTTTGACCACCTGATGCGAAGAACTAAGTCACTGTATAAAGACCCTGATGCTGGGAAAGATTGCAGGTGGGAGGAGAAGGGAATGACAGAGAATGAAATGGTTGGATGGCATCACCAACTCGATGGACATGGGTTTGAGTAGACTCCGGGAGTTGGTGATGGACAGGGAGGCCTGGTGTGCTGCAGTCATGGGGTCGCAAAGAGTCGGACACGACTGAGCGACTGAACTGAATGGTGTAAAGTTGCAGAGCCTGTGACTGTGTGTCACCGCTGACCCCAAGGCTTAAAAAGGAATCCTCAGGAGAAGAGCCCCAGGTGGAAGGTTTTAAGTGTGATAAATACATTCATAGGTTGTGGATCGAGTTGAAGTGCCTGAGAAGTTCTGCTAAAGGACTTTATAACCTGTGTTTCAGACTTACCACACTGTGTTACAGAACTGTGAACTTACACCACATAGGAACCCAACACGGCAGAACTAGGGGCGAGGAGGAGCACCCCCGAGACCTGGAAGGAGCCGAGCTTGGCGGGGGTGCAGGGCTGTGCTGTTGTAGAGATTTGTGTTCTCAGGGCACGCCTCCCTCCCTAACCCAGTCTGCCTTTCCCCCTCCTCCTTTTTAATAGACTAAAATTTTTTAGAGCAGATTTAGGTTCACACCACCATTGAGCAGGAAGTACAGAGTTCCTGGGTGCCCACACGTGCACGGCCACCCCACTACCGGTGGCGTCCTCAGTAGACCTTTGCTTGTGATCCAAGTATGACTTTCATCTTGTGCAATGTAAGAGCGTAAGTGTGTAGTGAACCATCGGCAAATACAGACCCCTGTGCCCCAGAGTCCTACCCAGGATTTTCATCATTCCAGAAAGCTCTCTCATGCTTTTTCCTGGTCTGTCCCCTCCTCCCCAGAGCAGCCACTCTCTGATGTAACATAACAGAGCGTGTTTGGAGACTGTCTCCGTGGCAGGGACTGGGCCTCTGACGGGCCTGTTAGGGTGCAGTGGTATTGCCCTGGGTGGATGTTCACTCTTGTGTTTAAGCAGTCACAGGTGGCTACACCCGTGTGTGTGTTGCGAATCAGTCGGTGCTGTTCGGAATGGTGGACAAAGGGGAAGTTACAGGACTGTTTGGGAATTTCCTTTCGGCCATTGGTGATCACAGATATCTAATAACATGACAGAACTACTAGTGGAAATAACAACTTAAAAAAATCAAAGGAAGAAAGGACTGCTTGCTTTTGTGAATTGCTTCAGTAACTATATTCTATATTTACTGAAGGGCTGTAGTTGAAATCCCATGTCCTCTATTTTAAGTTAATTCAGATATTCTACACATTATTTCTCACTTACGTTATTCCTAGAATTCGCTTAATGAAGTTGACCCTGGTGATTGGCAGAAGTTTGTGAAGACCGGACTCAAGTAAGTCGAATTTGTTTTCTCTGCGCGGCTCAGTAAGGCAGCGAGTATGTTTGCTGGGGGTGGGGTCAGAGCTCTAACGGCAGAAAGGAGGAGGTGGAGCTGGCGCTGCTCTCGTTTTGGGCAGATGAGACAGCAGTGCTGGGGAGGGAAACGACCTTCTCCTTGTTATGTGTGTGCTTCTGACAAGGATGAGAGAAGCCGCCTTTAAACAATGAAGCATTTTTTTATAAGCCAGAGGTGTGCAGAGAGTGACATAGTAGCCCGCAGATCTGATGCAGACTGACAGTTCTCTCTGTCCTAATGGACTCTCTTCCCTCCCTCGTCCCAGTGTCGTTCTTCTGAGGTTGAACTTTGTCATGGCCCTCTTGCATGACAAGTTGCATGACTTTGGTTACATGTTAGTATATGTCTAGACAATAAACCACAGTGTTTTTTGCTTGACATTCTATTCAGATGTATCAGTTTACTGTCCCTTTTGTAAAAGCACTCAGAAGTTTTCGAGTGACCCTTGTTGAGACCCCCGTTGATACGTGGAGATGATCCAGGTCATTCCTTTCCACCGTCCTGGGGCAGTCTGTCCTCTGCCTTGCCCCAGTTCATTTAGCCGGTCCCCTGCCGATGGACAGAGCCTCCCTCTCCCTCCTCCCTCCCATCCTGACAGTGAAATGTCTCATGTCTCCTTGTGCCCAGGTGCCAGAGTTTTCTGGGCGAGGGGGCACTCACTGGCTCTTAGTGTGGGCACGGCTTCAGTTTTACTAGAGTTTTCCATTTGTTCCCCAGGGTTTTTGTGCTATCGTAACACAGTGTGGAAGTTCGTTTCAACCTCACCAGCAGTTGAGGTGGTCAGACTTTCTTTCTGGCACTCAGGTAGTCATGAAACAGCGTCTCCTTGTGGCTCTGATTTTCATTTCCCTAATTATTCATCGATATGAAACGGAAAGACACTGAGAAGAAAGTAAGTGAAGGCAGGTCCGAGGTGAATGGTGACCGAGGATTGCTTTCATGACCTGACGACATTTCTTTGAGTCTTTGGTTAGTTTCTGTTTCTAGAATGCCCACAGAGTGCCCAGTGGTTCTTAACAATTTTCACATATGACTGAAACCTTCTTTCCCAGAGCATGATGCTATCATTTCCTTCATTGCTTCTGAAGGGATTTAAGAGGAGAACTTCTGAGCCATTAGAGGGGCCTTTTGAGGAGCTGAAAGGAAGGAAGGAGGCTGCCCTGGCAGGTGGGCTGAGGGTCATCTTTATTCAGGCTGCCTCCTGGCATTTCAGCTAAGGAGGAAGTTCACTGGGCGTTGGCACCGTCAAGAAGGGAAGCAAGCTCCCTCCTGCCCTTGCTTTCAGAAGCGCTCCCTGTGACGCGTGCTGGCTCAAGGTGTGATGGCTAGAGTGATGGTGAATGACTGTGCTCTAGAATTCTCACCTTTGAGGCACGCAGGATGATCTCCTTAATAAAATGCCGAGAAAGAAAAAGGTTTTCTAATTGTTTGTGTCTCCTTTCCCCTTTCGTCCTTGCCTCCTAGGTTTCGGTATCAGGACCGCGCATTTTTGGAAGCCCTCGGTGCCGCCATGCAGCTCTTGTATCTGCCCGAAAGCCCCACGCACTCACAGCTCACCCAGCTCCCGGTGGTCCACATGATGCTCACGCAGCACTCCCTGTTCCTGCCCACCCTGCTGAGGGCTGGAGAGGAGGAGACCGCAGACAGCCCTGTGAGAGGTGCCTCCTCACCCGACTCCCCACTCCAGACACAGTTTCTTTTCTGATTCCATCAGGCTAGCTGTGCACTGGAGCTTGGCGCTGACGTGTTCTCAGGGCTGAGGAAGCGTTACCCCAGCAGTATCTGAACATTTCACGTGGGCTTCCCCGTTGGCTCAGTGATAAAAGATCCACCTGCCAATGCAGGAGACGCAGGTTCGATCCCTGGACCAGGAAGATCCCATGGAGAGCTTCCCGGGTGGCTCAGTGGTAGCGAATCCGCCTGCCAGTGTAGGAGGACGATCCCTGGGAGGAGGGACCGGCAACCCACTCCAGTACTCTTGCCTGGAAAATCCCATGGACAGAGGAGCCTGGCAGACTACAGGCCACGAGGTCACAAAGTCAGACGTGACTGAGCGACTAAACAATAACAATAGTCTGAACATTTCGTTTCTGTCAGATTCAAGGTCTAAAAATATTTCCTGTGACTTCAGGTCACATAGTAAATGCTCACCTCTCTTCAGAGCCTATTCTGGCTTACAGGAGTCAGGTTTAAAGCCTCCTGCCTTATCATGGGCAAGTGTTAAAACCTGGAGTTACAGAAAGTTAGGAGGGGTGTCTGATGCGGGAGAAATTGTTCAGTTGTGTGAGATGTCTTAATGTGGTGACTGAAATGTTGATCAAGAGCGAAGGGTTTGAAGGTTCCCATTGCTGGGTCCCTGCTGGGGCCTCTTACAGCTCCGGCTTCGGCTCCTTCCTCTCTAGTTCACCGAGCGCCTACTTTGCATGGTGAAGGCTGTGGGAGACAGCAGAGATCTGAAGGGTCCTGTCCCCCTGAAGTCACACCCTGTTGTTTAAAGACAAGCTGACATCCCCAAACTGTGCAGAGCCTACTGTAATAAACTGTTGGATTGGAGAGAACCATTACCCAAGTTCCTAGTATGGTCAGTTCAGTTCTGTTCAGTTCAGTCGCTAAGTCATGTCCAATTCTTTGTGACCCCATGAATCGCAGCACACCAGGCCTCCTTGTCCATCACCAACTCCCAGAGTTTACTCAGACTTATGTCCATTGAGTTGGTGATGCCATCCAACCATCTCATCCCCTGTTGTCCCCTTCTCCTCTCGCCTTCAATCTTCCCCAACATCAGGGTCTTTTGAAATGAGTCAGTTCTTTGCATCAGGTGGCCAAAGTATTAGAGTTTCAGCTTCAGCATCAGTCCTTCCAGTGAAATTTCAGGACTCATTTCCTTTAGGATGGACTGGTTGGATCTCCTTGCAGTCCAAGGGGCTCTCAAGAGTCTTCTCCAATACCATAGTTCAAAAGCATCAATTCTTCGGCGCTCAGCTTTCTTTATAGTCCAAGTCTCACATCCATACATGACTACTGGAAAAACCATAGCCTTGATTAGACAGACCTTTGTTGACAAAGTAATGTCTCTGCTTTTTAATATGCTGTCTAGGTTGGTCATAACTTTCCTTCCAAGGAGTAAGTGTCTTTTAATTTCATGGCTGCAGTCACCATCTGCAGTGATTTGGGGGCCCAGAAAAATAAAGTCAGCCACTGTTTCCCCATCTATTTACCATGAAGTGATGGGACCAGATACCATGATGTTAGTTTTCTGAATGTTGAGCTTTAAGCCAACTTTTTCACTCTCCTCTTTCACTTTCATCAAGAGGCTCTTTAGTTCTTTGCTTTCTGCCATAACGGTGGTGTCATCTGCATAAATGAGGTTATTGATATTTTTCCCGGCAATCTTGATTCTAGCTTGTGCTTCTTCCAGACCAGCGTTTCTCACGATGTACTCTGCATATAAGTTAAATAAGCAGGGTGACAATATACAGCCTTGACGTACTCCTTCCCCTATTTGGAACCAGTCTATTGTTCCACGTCCAATTCTAACTGTTGCTTCCTGACCTGCATACAGGTTTCTCAAGAGACAGGTAGGGTGGTCTAGTATTCCTATCTCTTTAAGAATTTTCCACAGTTTGTGGTGACCAACACAGTTAAAGGCTTTGGCATAGTCAATAAAGCAGAAATAGATGTTTTTCTGGAACTCTCTTGCTTTTTTGATAATCCAACGGATGTTGGCAATTTGATCTCTGGTTCCTCTCCCTTTTCTAAAAGCAAAAAGGCTCTCCCCCTTTTCCGGCAAGAGTAGAAATACTAGAGATTTCAGTAACATAATCATGGAGAAAAAAGTTTAGGGTTTTAAATATGTTGGCTCAAAGTTTGGGAGGAGACTGAGGAGAGGGTGGTACCAAAGACCGAGGAAGGGAGATGGTTGTCAAGGCGCTTTTATTGGAAAAAAGAAAAACACGAAAATGTAGGGAAGGACTAGGTGCAGTTCTTGGCCCAGTGTTGTCCAGAGAAGGGTATCTCAAGCATTTATGTTCCCTGAAAGACTTCCTCCTTGGCTGGAATTCTGCGCCTGTGCACCCCTGCACTGCTGGGTGGCTCAGTGGTCTTTTCTTCCAGAAGCGCTGGTGGACCTGATGGCGGTGCTGGTGAGGCTGTGCCCCTCTGTCTGTGAGAGCAGCCACTTCGCGGTGCTCCTTGGGGCCTATGGTGCCTCACTCAGCATTCTGGGTGAGTTGCAGGGACAGATGGTGTGACTCAGGAGGGTCTGGGGACCAGGGGGCATGACCCAGGAGAGTGTGGGGACCTGGGGGTGTGGGACAAGGCGCTGTGACTCAGGAGGGTGTGGGGACCAGGGGGCGTGACCCCGGAGAGTGTGGGGACCTGGGTGTATGACCTCAGGAATGTGGGGACCAGTGGTGTGATCCAGGAATGTGAGGACTGGGCAGTGTGACTCAGGCGAGTATGGGAATCGGGGGTATGACTCAGGAATGTGGGGATCGAGTGGAGTGACCTGGAGGCTGTGGGGACCAGGGGGATATGACTCCAGGGTATGGGGACCAGCCGGTGTGGCCAGAAGTATATAGGAGGCCTCGTGGGGCGTTACCAGGAAGCTTTCTAAACTGACCCTCAACTGACTTCAGACCAGAAGATTTTACTTCTCCTGCGGGCGTACGAACAGAACAACCATAGCCTCGTCAACTTCAGGTGGGTGCTGGGCCTGGCAACGCGAGCGGCAGGCTGTGCCGCACAGCCGGGCTGGTCTCTGGGGGTAAACGTGGGCTGGGGGACCCCTCCGCGTGCACTCCAGCGTCGGCGGGGCCTGCTCCGCCCTCTGCCCGTGAGGACGGTCCCCGATGGCTGGGCCTGTGTGCGCCAGCGCCCCGCCCTTCTGGTTGACCATGTGTGTCTCACTCCCTACTCGGGGGTCATTAGGCTGATTTTTCTGAAAACTTTTCACTTCATGCCGGCCTTTAGGTGGGAGTGACTTGGGTATGGGTTTGGGGAAGGAGTGTGCTGGCTGGGTGTTTATTCCACTCTCTTTCCCATCTGTGTGCACGTGTGCAGTGTCTGTCTCTTTTTTCTATCAGTCTTTCTCTCTTTGTCTGTCCGTCTGTCTGTCTGCCTCTCTGTCTGTCTCTCCCAGGTTCCCAGGGGCTGCTTGCTCCTTGGCCAGCACAGCTTTGTGCCCAGCTCCGCAGGGCCCAGGGCTCAGCTGTTCATGGGCAGCGTCTGAGGTTTCTCTTTCGCTGCCCTGGTTTTTTTTCTCCTTAGTTTGAGACCAGCACCCCAGCCTCTGCCCAGTATAAAGGAAGAGCTCTCTGTTCTGAGACAGAAAGTTAGCTGACTGGGCCAAGAACTCTGCAGGGAAGGGGAAAAAATATTTCCCTTCTAGAATACTGTTTTTTTAAAAATACAAGATGTATTAACCACCTCCAGTGCCCATTCCCCTCCCCCCAAAAAAAGACAACAAACAGTAAAGAAAACCCTTTTCTGCATCTTCAGAGCACCCAAGTCATAAATATTCTCTCTTCTTCCCCTGCCCACGGCCTCACCCTTTTGTTAGCCTTGGAGTTGATGCTGTATCAGTTGTATTCTTTTTGGAATAAACAGCCTCTGGGTACATGAGGGAGAGGAGAGAAACCAGGAGCGGTTTCACTCACAGTGAGGAGCAAGCCATCCACCCACCCACCCCACTCTTGGCATCGGAAAACCCCTCTCAGGGGTCACAGAGTCCACAGGGGTGACCCCAGGTGCAGATGGGTTCAGTCACTTTCCAGGAGGAAAGATGCCCTGGAGAAGGGATAGGCTACCCACTCCAGAATTCTTGGGCATCCCTGGTGGCTCAGCTGGTAAAGAATGCCTGCAATGCAGGAGACCTGGTGGGTTCGATCCCTGGGTTGGGCAGATCCCCTGGAGAAGGGAATGGCTACCCACTCCAGTGTTCTGGCCTGGAGAATTCCGTGGACTGGATAGTCCATGGGGTTGCAGAGAGTTGAACACAACTCTTGTGCCGATTCGGTGGATTAATACACGTAAAAGACTTAGACTAGTGCCTGGCACATCACAGCCCCTCCACAAGTGTTGGCCTCTGTCATCCCCAACACTGTCACCCCCGCCCTTATCGTCATCAGCCTCTCCATCACCCCCACCTTCCCCCTATTTTATGATGGGGGTTAAACGGTAGACCACCTGGCCTGTCAGCTGCCCAACAAAGCTGCCTACAGTGGTCTCCACCATCATCATCTCTGTGACCGCCGGCTCTAGGGTGCTGCTGTGGGGCCCAGCGGCCGTGGAGCATCAGAAGACGTGCCGGAGCCTGGGCAAGTCGCTATGGCAGCAGCCAAGCGTCGGGGACATCCTCCGCCTGCTGGATCGCGACCGCATGATGAAGACCATCCTCCACTTCCCCCAGAACCGGAGGCTGCTGCCCCCTGAGGTGCAGGGGGCCCCGGGGCGGAGCCACCCCCCTTTAGCGGCTGTAAAATATGAGCGCTGTTTTGCTTGTGATTTGCTCACTCTATGAGTAAAACGCGAACCATATGCAAAGGTATAGAGACAGAACCCATATACCCATTAGCCAGCTTCATCCGTTGTCAGCACTGGCCACACTTAACTTCATTTATAACTTCTTTCCACAAAGCAGATATCAAAGGTATCATTTCATGTACAAGCCCTGTTGTTGTTGTTTTTATAGAAACATTTTTTTTTAAAGTGCACTTGAATATTCAAAATAATTTGAACTCTTACGTGATAGTGGGCAAACATGCACGTTTACGACGGTGACCTGCATGTTTCTGTTTGTCTCGGGCTGTTTCAGGACGCGCAGGAGCTGATATTCAAGGACAGGAGCACGGTGGATCTCGGTGACTTTTATGACCCCTGTTTCCTCCTGCATCTCTTCAGCGAACTGACCAGGCCAGGTGACTGCCGTCCTCCAGAGTGGGTGGGGGGGTCATAAGTTTTACCGTAATTACCAGTGCGTGTGTGCTTAGTCCCTCAGTCGTGTCTGATTCTCTGCAACCCTGTCGACTGTAACCCACCAGGCTCCTCTGTCCCTGGGATTCCCCAGGCCAGAATACTTGAGTGAGTTGCCGTTTCCTCCTCCAGGGGATCTTCCTGATCCAGGGATTGAAACTGCATCGCCTGTGTCCCCCTCAGTGGCTGGCAGATTCTTTACTGCTGTACCACCTGGGAAGCCCCCATAATTACCAGATTAGGACCTCAATCTTGAAAATAATTCTTGAAGGATCTTCAACTGCCTTCTCACCTTTTCTTTGCAGTGATTTTCAGCAACATAACAGTTAACGTTTTGAATACACGGTGCTCTTTTTTTTTTTAATTATAAGTTTAAAATCTGGGCACGTCCTTGATGTTTTCCTAACTATAATGGCAGGAGCCTTTTCTGAGCTCTCACCAAAATGAGAGATTTTGTCCTTGACAGTGAGTGAGAACCTGCTAAGGTTGGCTTTCTCTTGGTTTAGGTATATTTTTTGAAATCGCATTTTGTGTCTGCTACCCTGAGGGTGGGAATCTTTGCAGGTGAGTGGGTCGAGGAGAGAGAGAGAACAGAAACATGTTCAGGTTCACACTGGTGAGGACCAGGGTCTGAGTCCCAGGCTGGTTGGGTCTGTTAGTTTGGGGCATCTTGTCAACAGTTGGTGTGCAATGCTATCTCAGTGTGGTGTGTATTTGCTTCTTCCTAGTAGCTAATGCTGTTGGACATCTTGTGACTTACTTGCCATCTATAATCCTTTCTGTTAAAATGTCAATTCATGTCTTTCACCCATTTATTCTGATGGGTTTTACTGATTTTTAGTGTTGAGTTTTGAGGGTTCTTTATATATTGTAGCTATGAGTCCTTTGTTTGATGTGTGGTTTGCAAATATTTTCTCCCAGTGTGTACCTTATCTTTTCACCTTCTTAATACTCTTCTTCAAAGAGCAGAAGTCTTTAGTTTTGATGAAGTCCATTTTATCAGTTTTCCCTTTTATGGGTCAAGCTTTTGGTATCACGTCTTAAGAATTCTTTGCCCATCCCACCATCCCAAAGAATTTCTCCCATGTTTATTTCTGAAAGTTTCATAGTTGTAGCCTTTGCATTTAAGTCTGAGGTCTGTTTTGAGTTAATTTTTGTATAAGGTGTGGAGTGTAGGTCCAGCCGCATTAGTTTGCCTGCGGATGTTCTGATCCAGTCCCCCATTTGGCGATCCACCATCTCTCCTCCTCATCCTTTCTCCCAGTGACTGCCAGCCAGGGGAGTCCCAGCTCCCCTGCGCTGACACTTCTGGCGGGGAGGGCAGGAGTGGTCGTTACCATTCCTCTCGTGGCCCCAAGCGGGAGCCTCATCCATCTGCTGTGTTGGGCTCCCTCTGGTGCATCGTGGGGACCAGTCTGTGTGCTGCCTGAGAGGGTCCCTGACATCTTCCTCCTGGTTGCCATGGCTGTGTAGGTTAGGTGCCCTGGGAGACCATGCCTCACTGATCACTCTTGTGTGCTCCTTTTTTAAATTTGATATCTTTTTTTTTTTTCACCCCCAGCCATGTAGCTTCTCCGACTAGGGTTTGAACCCTGGGCCCACGCAGTGAAGGCTCTGAGTCTGTGACCACTGGACCACTGGGGAATTCTCTAAACTTGACATCTTTTTACTCAGACGTTGCTCCTTGTGACCACATTTGCTGAACCTCCACCACTGCCTTTTAGTTCCTAACAGAAGAATGAGAAGGCTCTGTTCTCAGAAACAAACCCCTTCCTCAGGGACTTCCTGGTAGTCCAGTGGTTGAGAATCTGCCTGCCAACACAGGGAACACAGGTTCGATCCCTGGTCTGGGATGATTCCACATGCCACTGGGCAACTGAGCCAGTGTGCCACAGCTACTGAAGCCCGCACACCCTAGAACCTGTGCTCCAAGAGAAGCCCCCACAATGAGAAGCCTGTGACCCACAAGTAGCAAAAGCCTATAAGTAGCAATGAAGACCCGGTGCAGCCGAAAATAAATTAAAAAATTAAAAAAAAAAAAAAAAAAGAACCCCTTCCTCAGACACCTGGCTCTGTGGCTGAGCTAAAGCTTCTTTGCAGGAGAGCAAGTGCAAAGGTCAGGTGATAACGATGGCCAGTGGTGACTACGCACTTTGATTCCCCCACGCCTTGGCTGTGCCAGCTAAGTCTGTTTCTCATCAAATATGAAAATAGATTCCCCACAGTCTAAAAATATGATGCAACTTCAGTGAATTACTACAAGTCATTTAGTCTGTTGCCCTGTCTTGCAATAGAGCTTTTAGGAGGCAGAAGGCAGAGGCTTAGAAAACACTTTAATAGAGAAAAAGTAAAATCAGGGCTGTTGTTCTCAGGATCTTAAATATTGCCCTTTTGGGGCAAAGGAGAGTCGGGGAGGGACGGGATCTGAAAGGCCTTTTGTGAAGAGAGGTAACTAGTAAATGCTCTTTTAAGTTAGAGAAATGCAGCCCGTTTTACATTTTATTGTTGTAACATTTGCGGATCTTGTCTACCAGAAAGGATTTCCAATAGCTTAAAATGCAGGTTATACTACGATCATTCACGTTAAAGTAGAATATTTTTAAAAGTGTAGAAAGAGATAGGCAAATATGCAAAATAAGCACACCAAGAAAAATTAGGTCATTAAATTTTGCTCTGGGCTACTTGCTTATAATCCAGAACAACAACAACAAAAAAATGGAAGCAGAATATTTTAAACAAATTTTTATCGTCTGATAAAGGGAAGCATACAAATTCATCAGAAGAGAAAAACTCCTAGCAGTAAAGGGACAAGTTGAATAAAGCAGAAACCTGTGAACAGCATTTATAATGGCCAAAGGCTTATTGTGGTTGAATTAAGTCATGAATCTTTTTTTCATATTGTTATTTTTTTTTAAGTTATTATTGCATTTACTTTTGCCCCGGTGGATAAGTGAGCATGAACAATGTTTTAAATAAACTTTTATTGAAGTGTGATATATAGAAACCCATACAAATCATATTATGTATGTATGAGTTGGGAGAAAAACCACCAGTCAGATCAAGGCACAGAACATAGTCAACAGCCCCCCAGGCCCCTTCCTGGCCAGTACCCCTTCCCCCTCGGTAGGGGCCAGCATCCTATGTTTGAGCCTTATTTAAATGAGGCTAAACACTTTTCTTCTGTAGAAGCTCCATTTACCCACATCGTGTTTGTGAGGTTCATCCATGCCGTGCGTGGCAGAAGTTTTTCCCAGCATGGTTTTGTTTCCCTAGGTGACAGCAGGGTCCAAGTATTGCCAGACATCTTGTAATCCTAAGTTGGGTGTGTGATTGGTTTTTGGCGTGGTGGCCAGGCCTGAGAGAACCCGTGTCAGCGTTGCATGTCAACCCTTTGCTGGAAACGGGAACCTGTTTCTTTCACCTGGCTGCTTCTCCTCTGAGCCCTTGGCTGAGAAGCAGGGCCAGCCAAGGCCGTTAGCAGTGGCGGTGACAGATGCTTGTACAGCGCATTCCTGTCCTGGGGAGAACCAGGCCGAGCCCTTCAGTTGCTGTTTCCCAGAACGGGGGGGCCCCTGTGTGGCTCTCTCTAGGGCCCCGGACGCAGGCTCGGCGGACCCCCTCTGGGATGCGCCCTCCTGGCCAGGCCGCCTCTGGGAGATGGTGTGAGAGGAGGTGCGATGGAGAACGCTCCTGATGCTCTGACAGCACTGCTTCACTGCCCTTGAACCCCTTAAAACGCGGACCGGTTAAGCCAGGACAGATTTGTTGTCACCAGGGGAGACTGCTGTTTTTGAGGTTCTTAAACAAAGCGACTAGTATTTCCGTTTTTTTTGTTGTTGTTGTTGTTGTTTTATTTATTTTTCTTTACATTATCATGTTGGTGTTTCTGTTTTTTGATCACCTTTTATATCTTCAACTCTCTTTTCCATACGTTTTACAAAGCCGAGACTTCCGGAGAGTAACAGATCCCACAGAACATGAAGTTGACTTTTCCTCATGCACATGTGGAAAATCCTTTTGTCTTTTATCCCTCAGTTTGATGCTTTGTAAAGCTTTTGGAAATTTTTTCCCCCTTCCATCAGAAGTAGTCACTTGTTAGAAATGAGATAATTTAGTCTGTAAGCTGTTAGAGCAGAAGAGTCTTCTAATTATTCTTTTTCCTTTTACTTTTTTTTCTTCCAGTTTTACTGAGATGTAATTGACATCAGCACTGTATAAATTTAAGATATTCAGCATAGCGATTTGACTTAACACACATCATAAAATGATTACGACAGTCAGTTGAGTGAGCATCCAACACCTCATGTACAATAAAATTAAAGAAATATTAAAAAATGTTTTCCTTGTGCTGAGAACTCAGCATTTACTCTTACCAACTTTCATATGTAGCATACGATAGTATTAATTAAATTTATTGTATTGTACATTATATCCCTAGTACTTATTTATTTCATAGTTGGGAGTTTGTATGTTTTGACTTCCTTCATCACTTTTCCCTCCTTTTATCCCTTGCGTCTGGTAGCCACAAATCCGATCTCTTTTCCTCTGGTTTGTTTGTTTTTCAAATATAGTTGACCTACAGCATTATTAGTTCCTGGTGTATAGCATAATAATTTGATGTGTCTATACATTTCAAAATGGTCACTGCTCCATCCTTTTACTTAAAATCTGCATCTTGAGATTAAAAGTGGTTTCTTGTAGACAGCAGACACTGGGTTTTGTTTTCTCATCTAGTCTGACCCTGTTACTGTTATTCCATCTCAGTCATGTCTTTTAATTTCATGGTTGCAGTCACCATCCACCTTGCTTTTGGAGCCCCCCAAAATAAAGTCTGTCACTGTTTCCGTTTTTTTTTTTTAAGCATGAAGTAATGCTTTTTAATTGGAATGTATATACCATTTAATGTTGATTACTGATCTGATTCCACTTTATTTATTGACTTTTAGCAGTAATTAGTTTGTGTGCTAGTGAGTGTATGTATGTGTGTGTGCGTGTTGGTTGCTTTAGGGTTTATTATATACATATTCAGTTTATTGTGGTTTACCTTCAAGTGACATTTTACCACTTCATGGATAGTAGAAGCACCTTAGAATAGTATCTCTCTCTCCCCTCCTAGCTTTCATGCTCTAAGTACCGTAAATTTTCCATCCACATGTTAAGTATCTCACAATATGTGGTTATTTTTGCTTCAAACTGTCAATTACCTTTTAAAGGGATTTAAATATTTTATGTTTATCCCATAGTTATTATTTCTTGTTCTCTTCATTCTTTTATGTAGATCCAGATTTCCATCTTCCATCATTTTCCTTCTCCCCAAAACACTTCTTTTAAGAATTCTTGTAGTTTATGGCTGTTGGTGATCCATTCTTTCAGCTTTTAAAATGTCTTAACTTCTGAAAGATTTTCACAGGGTATAAAGTTCTAGGTTGACAAGTTTTTTTCTCATTGTACTTTAAAGATGTTGACGCCTTGATTCTAGATTGCATTGTTTCTAGCAGGAAATCTGCTGCCATTCTTATTTTTGCTCCTCTGTATGTTTTGAGATCACTTTTAAGATTTTTTAATCATTGATTTCAAGCAATTTGATTATGAAAAACTTGGGTATAATTTTATTTTTTTGTGTTTGGGGTGTTCAGGGACTGTCTTGGCCCTGTAAGTTTGTAGCTTTTCAGATTTGGAAGAGTTTTGGCCATTATTTCTTCATTTTCAGGGACTCCATTTCCACATATATTAGCCTGCTTGAAATTGTCCCACAGATGCTCATGTTTTTAGAATTCTTTTTTCTCTCTGTGTTTCAGTTTGGTTAAATTCTGTTGTGTCTTCAAGTTCACAGATCTTTTTTTCTGCAGTGTCTAATCTTCTGATCAGCTTATCTAGTACATTTTTCTTTTTTGTTTGTTTTGTTGAAGTATAGTTAATCTACAATGTTGTGTTAGCTTCAGGTATGCAGCAAAATGATTCAGTTATACAAAAATATATCTATTCTTTTCCCTTATAGGTTATTAAAAAATGTTGAGTATAGTTCTTTGGGTTATAAGGTAGGCCCTTTTTCCCTCTTATATAGTAGTATATGTATGTTAATTTCATACTCCTAATTTATTTCTCCTCCCTGGTCCATAAAGAAGTAACCATAAAGAAGTTCATTTTTTCTTTTTTTTTAAGATTCCACATATAGGCAATATCATATGTTATTTCTCTCTCTCTCTCTTTCTCTGGGGCTTACTTCAGTTAGTATGATAATGTCTAAGTTCATCTCCATGTTGCTACAAGTGGTTTATTTTGTTCTTTTTTATGGCTGAGTAATACTCCATTGTATAAATGTATCACTTCTGTATTCATTCCTCTGTTGCTGGGCATTTAGGTTGCTTCCATGTCTTAGTTATTGTGAGTAGTGCTGCAGTGAACATTGGGGTGTTCACTGCACCCCAGTGTATTGTTTCGAATTATGGTTGTCTCCAGATAAATGCCGAGGAGTAGGATTACTGAATCATACGGTAGCTCTGTTTTTAATTTTTTGAAGAACCTCCATACTGTTCTTCTTAGTGACTGAACCAGTTTACATAGTCAGCAACTCATCCAGTGCATTTTTCTCATTTCAGACGTTTAAAATTTTTATCTCTAGGAGCTTGATTAGGATTTTCTTATCTTCCATGTCTCTACTTAGCACACCCAGCTTTCCTCTAGCTCCCTTTTATTTGTATGTTTTTAGCTGTGCTGGTCTTCATGGCTGTGCGGCCTTTTCTCTAGTTGTGGTGTGCCGGCTCAGTGGTTGTAGTTCCCAGGCTCCAGAGCACAGGCTCAGTAGTTGTGGCCCACAGACTTAGTTGCTCCAAGGCAAGTGGGATTTTCCCAGACCAGGGATTGAACCCACATCTCCCTGCATTGATGGGCGTATTCTTTACCACTGAGCCACCAGAGAGGTCCATCCTCTAGTTTCCTGAGCATGTAGAATTCAGCACTGCTAACTTCATAAATGTCTTTGTCTACTAATTCTGTTATCTGTGTCATTTACAAGTCATTTCCAAATGGTAAGTTTTTCTGTTCATAATGGGCCATGTTCCTGCTTGTTTGACTATCTGGCAATTTTTATTGGAAGCCAGACATTGTGAGTTTTACCTTCTTTGGGGCTGGGTATTTTTGGTATTCTTGTGAAATGTTGTTGGCTTTGTTCCAGTACACTTTCAAGTTCCTTAGAAATGGTTTGATCCTCTCAGTGTTGCTTATAAGCTCTGCTAGGTGGGACCAAAGCAACATTTAGTCTGGAAGGACCTTTGCTGCACAAGTGAGGTCACATACCCTGAGCCCTCTGCCCTGTCCCTGGGTGCCATGGGGACTTGGCCCTGGCTGCTGGGAACAGGAGCTGTCTCCAGGCAGGTGGGAGCCTGGAGTTGTCTCTGCTCGTCCCTGTGAGTGGTTCTTTCCCAGCCTGGGGCAGTTTGCTCCCATGCTCTTGCCGACGGGTGCCCTCTCAGTGGAGCACTCTTCTCTCCGGCTCAGCCTCCCAGCCCCCACCCCACCCCAGCTCTGTCCCCTCAACTCAGAGCTACCCGGGCTCTGCCTCGGTTTAACCCCCTGTGCACAGCCTAGGACTCTCCAGGTGTGAGCTGGAACGATCGGAGGGTCACCTGGTTTCCCGTCTTCAGGGATCACCATCCTCTGTTGCCCCATGTCCAGTGTCTTGAAAATCCTTAGTTTGTGCCTTCAGTTGTTTTTTCAGTTGGACAGATGAGTCTCTTTCCTGTCTCTCTCTTGGCTAGAAGTGGAAATGCTAGTCCTTGTGCGATATGATGTGAGAGCTGAGAAAGGGGAAGGGACCCGCACGTGAGCGGCTGGGGTAGGATGCTCATGGAGCTCCTGGGAGCTCTTGCTGCTTCTGAGGAGGAGGGAGAGAGCGCGTGTGATGCGCATGTCCCCGTCCCCTGGCGTGACTCAGCCCCTCTCAGCGGTCACCCCAGGGCAGGGACTGCAGGCGTGGCCACAGGTCCTCCACCTTGTGGTTTCTACACTTTTGCACAGCCACCCATTTGAGGACCGTTGTGTGTCTATATAGCTGTTTGGACTAAGAAGAAGTAGCTATTATCATTTTTCTTTTTGATTTATTTTTAACTTATTTTTGGTTTGTTTAAACTGTGGACATTATCTTTATAAGTCTTAAATTTGGGGGAGAGAAAAGAAAAGAAAAAAAGTTTGACTTGTAGAAAATATTATCAGTGGTATATCTTTTTTTTTTTTTTTTTTTTGGTTTATCAAGAACACTCATCCGACTAAGTAAGCTGGTTTTTCCTGCTGAGTTCCTTCCCCCAGCCCCACCCCCACCCTCCCCTCCCCAGCTATGTTCCCTCAGGCTTCTTCATGCTGGGACCTCAGTGGGGGTCCTGATATCACCTTGGTTCTCTGACTCCTCTGCTATTTGTGAGAAGTGATGAAAGAGTCCTCACTGGGATGTCTTAGAAACGGAAGGCATGTGATTGTTGCCACAGGAGAGGAGACAGTCTTTTAGACAACCGCAGCAGAACTTAAGGGAGCAGGAGGGGGACTTGGATTTCTGTGTCTGGCGCACACACATGTTGCTGATGATGGTAAAATGCAACAGCAAATGGAATCCTCCATATTGCATGCATATCATGGAATCATTTTGTGTGTGGTGTGTGTGTGTGTAGTTAACGCTGTGTTTCATCTCCCTCAGAATTTGTGGTGGACTGTAGAAAATTCGTGGATTCAAATGCTCTGGGCCTGACCGTCGCGGCCCTCAGCAGCTACGACCCACAGATGCGCGCCGCAGCCTACTCGGTGCTGGCGGCCTATTACTCGCAGCTGGAAGGGGCGCGCTTCCGGGAGCAGCCCCAGGTGAGCGGGGCTGAGGGGGCCTGCTGGGAGGATTTCCTGAAGAACTCAGAGGCGTTGCCCAGAGACTCTGATCCAGAACCCAAGTCTTGTCTCCTCCTGGCAGGGCGAGGGGTGGTGCCAGAGGTTCATCTTGGGTCCTCAGCCCTGGGTGGTAGAGGGGTCTCCCCTTACAAGAACTCTTCTTGTGTCGGGGAGGGCAGGCAGTTCTCGTTCCTTGATCTGAACTCAGGTTACAGCAGCTGTCACCAGGACACATAGAGCCTCAGAAGCCGTGCCCTGAGGTGGTGGTGGAGGGCGGGAGCCCCTGGATGTGAGAAGCAGGCCACCCTGCAAAGCCATGGATTAGGCTGCACGAGACAAAGCTGGTCGCCGCTGTTCTGCAAATTCTGCCCCCGACCCCACCCTTTTTCCTGCCTTTAAGGTACTGTACCTGCTGGACGTGGTCCGGAACGGGGTCCGAGCCAAGAACATGAGACTCACCTTCACCCTGACTCTGTTCATCGCCAAGGCAGCCTTGCAGACTTTGAAACCAGGTACCGCGGCTAGACTCAGGCCGGGGCGGGGCGGGGATTCTGAGGCGGAGCGAGGCCGTTTGGCGGTGTTAATCCCACCGGCATAACCAGCCCACTAGCATGTGTGTGAGGGTCTCAAGTGCAGGGTGCAGGAGAGTGTGTGTGTGACCGGGGACGAGCGTGTGCTCCCGTCTGGCTGCAGGCGTGTAAAGCTGCGGTAAACGCAGATCACAGCTCCACCAGAGCGCCTGTTGAGGGAGTCACAGATCCGATGCGGGCGCCTGGAGCGGGCCTGACGCAGAGGCCCCATCGGTCCTGGCAGCCACGCTCCGAGCTCGGGGGTCAGCGTCAGCGCAGCTCGCCGGTGGGACGACAAGCGGCCTGTGGGCCCCTGTGCCCGCGTCACCGGGGCTCAGATCATGGCTCCACTCTGTCCTCACAGCCGCCCACAGTCGGGGTGGCCTGAGCACAAGTCAGTCTCTCATGGGGACTTTCCTTTTTGCCACTAGTGAAAAGTTACACGATGTTGATACTGTTAGGGACCACAGGGCTCTGCAGGCAACGTGGTTGTTTTCAGACAAGGAGACAGCCTTCCAGCCGAAGGTTAACCCCAAGGTTCAGTAGCTTGTCTGTGCATGCCTGCTAAGACGCTTCAGTCATGTCTGTCCCTTTGCAACCCTATGGACTGTAGCCCGCCAGGCTCCTCTGTCCTTGGGATTCTCCAGGCAGGAATCCAGAGTGGGTTGCCATTTCCCCCTCCAGGGCATCTTCCTGACCCAGGGGTTGAACCTGCATCTCTTAGATCTCCTGCATCAGCGGGTGGGTTCTTTACCTCTAGTGCCACCTGGGAATCCCAAATAGTTTGTCCAGGGCCCCACAATCAGTCTGCAGTCAAGTTGCTGTTGGAATTCAAATCTGATTTTCATCTGCTCCTGTATCATTTTTATTGCATGGTTTGGTGTTTTTTTTTTTAACCTTAGAAATTATGGGAGGGAAGAAGGTAATTAGCCATTTAGACTCTAAAGAAACAGACTCTTCAGAGAAAATATCCTAGTCAAGGTCACGAGGGATAGTCTTGGCCTCCCGTCCAGTCTGTGCCCCACTCCCATGAGCTGTCCCGCATCAGACCTCATATTGGTGTGGGGGCTCAGGGCAGAGGTCTTGGATGGGCTGTGAGGCTGCAGGTGCTTTGGATAAATGGGAGGCGATGGTCCAAGAGTAAGACCAGGGGAGGAAGTGTCAGCCCTTCTGCATCCCAGAGCCAAGTGATCCAGGGCAGGTCTGAGCCCCCTTTGCTGTGGAAGTTCCCTCAGTGGGGGGCCAGTGAGCTGGTATTAGCCCTGTGCTGTCTTCGGTGTGGCAGCCCGCACTCTGCCCACCAGCTGACTGGAGCTTAGGCTGATGCCTCGGAGGGAGTGGTATCAGCAAAGGACTGGACGTCCCCAAGTGGTTCCTGAGCCATGAGAAAAGCCCTTATGCTGTGTAGACCAAGGGTGTCTTACTGCATTTTAACTCTTGAGAACTGATCACCTGGATGAGAATTAGAAAGCCCTGTGGGAGTAGGGATTTCTGTCTGACCCCTGTCAGGGCCCCACTCCCCGACTCCACCTGGTCATGGGGTGTCCTTCTGGCACCATCCTGAGTGACAGTTGGGCTTCCCTGGTGGCTCAGATCGTAAAGCATCTGCCTGTAATGCGGGAGACCTGGGTTCGATCCCTGGGTCAGAAAGATCCCCTGGAGAAGGAAATGGCAACCCACTCCAGTAGTTTTGCCTGGAAAATTCCATGGACAGAAGAGCCTGGTAGGCTACATACATGGGATCACAAAGAGCTGGACGCGACCGAGCGACTTCACTTTCCCTTTTGGTGACAGTCTGCTTGTATTCATAGAGGAGCACATGTACATGAAGATCAACAAGTTCCTGCTGTCCCACGAGTACCTGAACATGAGCAAAGTTCCAGGCTTCTACCAGTTCTTCTACAGCTCGGACTTCGAGGTAGCACACTGCCCTGAGGTCCACAGGGTCCCCAGCCTTCTGAGAGGGAGGCTCAGCCACCTTGCTGACGCGTGCCCATGGAGACTTGTCTGCTGCAGAGCACAGGCTGGGGTGGAGCATGGGGGTCGGGTCGGGGGGCAGGTGGGCCTGCCTGTGAAAACGCTTCCCAGTCCACACCTGGTCTCTTCTCAGACCTCACAGACTCCAGAGGCCTCGAGTCACAGCCTCCTCAGTCGAATCCCAGGGTTGACTATTGGTGCACCTTTACAGAACACATGAGCATAGTTGAGCGTGTAAACGTGACCTGGTCCTTTATTCCTGACCCAGAGAAATGGAAGCAGAGAGGAGAAAGGGAGGGTTTTTAATAACAGACCCAGAAGCAGAGGGTCAGGGGCCGCCACTCTGTAGTCTTCACCACCCCTTGAAAATGGCGCTGGAAGTTTTCAGGAAAAAAAACAGAGCCTTCACATGTTTAACGAGAGTCTCTTGTTTGCGGGGCTTTACAGCAGAAGACAGAGCGGGAGTGGGTGTTGGGGCTCCTCCGCCAGGGAATGCGGGACAAGCACTGCTTCGAGCTGTGTGCCAGGCGGGGCGTCCTCCACATCGTTCTGTCCTTCTTCAGCAGCCCGCTATGCGACGAGGTGGCCCAGGTAGGCGCCCCCAGGGGGCTGAGGGCTGGGGCGGGGGCCTTCACTCAGGGCTCCACCACCTGCAAGTCCCGTCCTCTTGGACCCTCACCTGACCGCCTGCTTCAACATTAGCTTCCCGGCGCCCTCACCTGGGCCCGGGGCCGGCAGGGAGGGAGGGAGGTAGGGAGGAACCAAGAGGCTCTGGGCAGCCGAGAGCTCTGGAAACTCGTCACCCCACACACGACTGAGGTGCTGCCAGACATGCGTGAGCCACCAGCGTGTCACATAGCACACAGAAACTGCAGCTCATCAGACCTAGGCTGGGAAACAAGTCGGGCTTTGAAACCGCCTGCCTTGCAGCTGAGGAGGGAGTCTGCACGTGAGCTCTGTCCCTGGAGCAAGAAATCGTGTGGAGTGAGACGTTAACTAGGGAAAGCCTGTGGGGTTTTGGTGAGTTTCTAGCCTGATCAGTGTCTGTCTCTGGCATCACATAAAATATGGGTAAAGAGGAGTGAGTCTGCATAAGCAGAATTTGAGTAGGTAGATTTCTACTTTTTATGGCATGTGAGAACTCTAATGCACCCAATTAGGGACTTCCGTGATGCTCCAGTGGTTAGGACTCCGAGCTTCCACTGCAGGGGTCATGGATTCAATCCCTGGTGGAGGAACTAAGATTCCCATATGCCATATGGTTTGCCAACAGAAAGTATGTGTGTGTTGGGGTGGCGGGGGACACCTCGTTAACAGTTCCAGCGAGAGTCTCATTGCTCTGTCGTCTCCATGTGGTAAAATGGAGGCGATGAAATGAGCTGCCCAGCAGTTCATGGCTGGACTAGAAGTGAATCTTCACTGTCCCGGCTCAGGCTGCCGGGATGCGGGGCTGCGTGGTTTCCGTGCCGCGTCTCCCCTCGTGATGGATTAGCTGGTGGGTGTCCCCAGGCTTGCGCTCTCCCTGCGGCCGTCTGTGCCCACTGATGTTACGGCGGGGCCGGTGGTCCCCCACGGCCACCATTCTCACAGACCTGGCAGATGTCACGTGCAGCGACCGCCTATGTAGTGGGGACACACCGTTCTTTTTAAGGCCTTCCCTAGTTCGGGTAAGTCAGGTTACTCCCACGGAAGACCAATGACTTTTTGCTTGGGGTTTATAGAACTGGATTCTGGAGATTCTGCAGAATGCCGCCCGGGATGCCAGGTCTGCCTATGAGATGCTGCGGGACCACAGCCTCCTGACGTGGGTCCTAAACATCCTGGAGAGCAAGTAAGCACCTTGTGTCCTGGGAAGAGGGGTTGGGCAGGGGTCGGAGCAGAGGAGCGCATGTGCACTGGGCATGGGAGGGGGAGCACGCATGCGTGCTGGGCATGGGTAGAGCGAGTGAGGGGGAGAGCGTGAGCATGTGTGCTGGGCATGGGGGTAGGGAAGCGCAAGTACACTGGGCATCTGGGAGATAGGGAAGAGAGCGTGCATGTGTTGGGGGGGAACGCAAGCGCGCTGGGCATGGGGAGGGTAGAGGCAGAACGAGTGCGTGGGCACTGGGCATCAGGCAGAGGGGAGTGGGGCGGAGACCCTGAGGCCATGGCAGCCCCTGCAGCTCCAGTGTCCATTGGGAGAGTGCAGGAGAATCCGTGTTCCCCCAAACAGCTTTCTCTCCACCACCTCTCTGTCTCTCCTGTGTGGCTCAAGCTCCTCTCCAGGAGTGGGGTTCTCCCCGAGGTTTCGAGGCCGCTGCCCTCCCTGAGGCAGAAACGGGGAGCCTTGGGTTTCGGGGGTGCAGGTCCGTGCGGTGATGGCACCCCACTCCCGCCCAGGGTCGAGGCGCCCTACTAAGGACCCACGCCGGAGCCGCGTCAAGGGCTGGCGTGGGTGGCTTGTCTCGTGACCAGGGCTGCTGTTGCTGGGCGGCTCAACGGCACGGATTGTTTTCTCACCTCCTGGGGGCCGGCGTGGTCGGCTTTGGTGAGAGCCGTCTTCCCGGTGTCCGCGCTGCAGACCGTGCCCCGGCAGGGAGAGAGAAGGAGAGCGCTCTGGTCTCTGCCGCTTCTCGACGGTGACAGTGAAAGCCGCTCAGTCGTGTCTGACTCTTTGCGACCCCGTGGGCTGTCCATGGACTGTCCAGTCCATGGAATCCTCCCGGCCAGAACACTGGAGTGGGGAGCCTTCCCCTTCTCCAGGGGATCTTCCCAACCCAGGGATTGAACCCAGGTCTCCTGCATTGCAGGAGAATTCTTTACCAGCTGAGCCACAAGCTTCTTCCAGGATGCTAATCCGGCCATGGGACTCCATCCTCATGACCTCATCTAAACCGAATGACTTCCCAAAGGCCCCACCTTTGGGAAATACAGTCACAGCGGGGGTTGGGGCTTCTACCTGTGAGTGGTGGGGCGGGGAGGAAGGACACACAGTTCAGCCCATAGAGTGATCCATTTTGATTCCTAACAGTCTCCTACCTCTGAGGCTGTGTGAAAAGATGACTCTTGTCTCAGTAGACAGCCCCTCAGTGTCGGGAATCTTTCCTTCAGACAGATGTCTGTGATAATAATTCTGGGAATATCCAGACTCTGTTCCCATTTTTCTTTCCTTCTTCTTTTGTGCATTTTTAAAAAGAACTTAAAATTTTTTTCTCCAAAAGAAAATAGTACCTTCTCTCCTAAGGCCGCACTGGCTGATTATCTGCTCCTGGCTGTTACCTCTGTGCTTTAGAGTGGGTTGTTCTCGTGGGCAGGAAGGCTCTTCCTTCCATGCCACAGAGGCTCCGGCGTGTCTCTTAGATGGAACTGAGGGAAGAAAGGGTTGATGAGAAAGTTTCTTTCGCCAGAAAGTTTCTGATGAGAAAGGAGGGTTGGGGCCTCGCCCTGGGATGGAGCTGCATTTTGTAGCAGACACCCTGTCTTTCCTTAGGTGCCATGCCTGTCAAGGGCTGCAGTGGCTAAGTGAGCGCATAGAAGGGTTGGGAGCTGGGGGAGAAGCTGGCCCCTTGGGGTGGCTACCACCATCACTGTCTCTTCCCTGGTTCCCGCCTACCCCCTCCAGGAGACGGGAGGAGAGGATGTGATAGAGAGCTGACTCTCCCCATGTTTGGCTTCAGGTTTCTGGAGACCGAGCTGCTCTCCAACCTCATCTCCCTGCTGCACACTCTGTGGGTGACCACGCTGGGCAACAGAGAAGTTGAAGCTGGGGCACAGCCTCCGTGCAAGCCTGGGTCCCAGGAGCCCCCGAAGCTGCTGGCCCTGCACCTGGTGGACGAGTTCCTCTACATTCTCCTTGTTCTCACGAAGCACCTGAGGTGAGCCCCTCCCCTTGGTCCCAGCTCCTCTTTAACAGTTAGACTTTAGGAGGTTCCTTTCCATACTGTGAAAACTTAGTACAGTCAGAAAACCTGCAGCCTGTCATGCCTGATCATTTTTAGCAGCCAAACCATCTACCTGGATATTTGGATTCAAGCACTCAAAATGATGTAGAAAGAGCATGTTTTCCATGATTTTAAACCCAAGAAAGTCAAGCTGTTCCCAAACTCACCTCCACCTGTAGGAGCCTTACAGGTTCCCTTTCAGCCATGAATTTCCTAGAAAATTTCAGTATTTTCCCCTTGGAATTACATTACACCTGGTTTCCTCAGGAGAACTCAGTGCTTGTCAGATTCCACTGTGTTAGAGAAAATGCACCATGTCCTCATACCTCTCATGTGGGAACAGAGGTGTGCTGATAGGAACCAGACAATGGATAGTGAATGGATTGTCATCTCAGAGTGAAAACCTTCTTGATAAAGAACAGGGCGTTTGGTTTTCTGTTGTTCTGAAATTAGCTGTTGAATCAGTGCTGGGTAGCCATATTTCTTAGTTCAGTTCAGTTCAGTCACTCAGTCGTGTCCGATGCTTTGCGACCCCATGGACTGCAGCACACCAGGCCTCCCTGTCCATCACCAACTCCTGGAGTTTACTCCGACTCACGTCCATTGAGTCGGTGATGCCATCTCATCCTCTGTTGTTCCCTTCTCCTCCCGCCTTCAATCTTTCCCAGCTTCAGGGTCTTTATTTTGGAGTTGTCCAAACACACCTGGCAGCCCACTCCAGTATTCCTGCCTGGGAAATTCCATGGACGGAGAAGCCTGGCAGACTACAGTCCATGGGGTCACAAAGAGTCAGACACTACTTAGCGCCTAAACCACCTCCAAAGACACATTGGTCTCTGAGAACTTGTTGTCATTCAGAATAACAATTGTATCAATAATAAATTGATACAATTATTTAATAAGTTTACTAAATAATAACAATAAATGTGAAAACTATATAGAGCAGACAGTTTTGAATTTTAGATTCCTTGGAACTTGGAAGAATACATGTCCTTCCAATGCCCTCCGTCAGGCTTGGGCATGGGTGGTGCTATCCACGGGCTTTTCTCGGCCTTTAGTTCCCGAGTTGGAGAGGATCCAGTGGTCCTGGAGTTGTTAGTGGGGTGGCTGGCACCCTGACCCTCTCTCGGTTTCCAGAGAGCTTTCTGTGCCTCCAGGGTGGAGGTCGGACCCTGGTCCCGCGTCCGCCTCCCCTGGGGACGTGCTGGGCTCCACATCCTGGTCTGTAGGAAAGGGATACCTGGGCTGTGGGTAGACTGTGGCTTGCCTGCTGCCCAGCCGCCCGGGTCCTGGGCTGCAGGCGACGAGGCGGCTCTCACCCAGCCCGGGATTGTCGGCTCCCCCCACAGGCCCACCTTGGCCTCTGCCCAGCTGACCGGCTTCTTGGGGGCGCTCGACTCGGTCCTGAGGTACCGGGCCACCGTGCTGCAGGCCTTCAAGGACATGAACCGTCTCACCGTGAACGCCACGGTGCTGTCCACCCGGGACGTCCTTGTGCTTCTGCACAAGTGGAGCCTCGTCGAGAGAGACGTCAGGCTCCAGGAGGAGCTGAGGGCCGCCGCGGAGAAGTGCCAGGTCCGGGAGCTGCTGAGTGAGTGTCTACCCCGTGGTTCTGCCTCATCTCACACTCCCCAGGTGTGCTTGCTGCCTCCCCTCGAGAGCAATGGGGTCTTTCCGCCGCCACCTCTGAGCGGCATGTCCACAGCTGACAAGGCTTAAGGACAGGGCCTGTCTGTCTTCATAGCGCTCAAGGGAGATGGGCCCCACGCTGCTCATCTCCGGTGCTCAGCTGTTAAAATAGTGGTGAAGACGATCACAGGAAAACACTGAACCCTGCCTGAGCTCCAGGCGGGGGTGGGTCCTATGGGAACCCAGCTCTGAGCTGTCTCCTCCCCTGCGTGGATGCCCCACCCTCTGCATCTCTGTGGGGACAGAGAAGGGGGAAACAGTAGCCTCACACCTTTTCACTTTTCCTCTGCGTGTGTGCGGGTAACAGAGATGCTCAAGGATAAGAACAAGCCTGTCGCGCCAGCCCGAGCCAGAGGCCCACGGGGCCGGAAGAAGAGACCCGGCGAGGCCGAAGAGGCAGCTGATCCCGAGCTGCCGGCGTCCACCCTGGAGGCGTGCAGGGGCCTCCTGAGATCCATCCTGACCCACTGGGGGCCTGAGTTCCCCGGTGCTGAACTGGAGCACGAAGACGCAGGCCCTGTGGGTGCCGTCGCCTCCCTGGTGGCCAGCTGGCTGCTGCGCTCTGCAGCCCTGGGCCCGCTTGGCCGGGCAGATGTGGTGGGCCTCCTGGGCTGGCTCGAGAGCCACGTCCTGCCGCGGCCAGCAGTGGTGGCTGAGCTCCTCCGTGACGGTGCCGTGACGAGCGGCCTGTTCCGCCTGTACAGCCGGTTCTGTGGCGCTGCCGGGCCGGAGGGGCCAGAGGACCCCTTGGCCGGCCTCTTCAATGCCATCCTGCTGCGGCTGGTGGCCGCCCGGGGTCTTGCGAGGAGCCCCCTCCAGCCGGTGCTCGAGGCCATCCACCTGTCCTCCCTGGACGCCGAGGAGGATGCGACGACGCGAGGTAACACGGAGGGCTGGGCACGGAGGCTGCAGACAGCACGGGCAGGGCTTGGGGCCGGGAGCACTTCCTGTTCTCACAACCTGCGGGCGCTGTCAGTGAAGCCTTGGCCGGGAGACGGCCCTCAGTTTGGGTCTAGGGAGCATGGAGAGTCAGCCCCTGGGTCCCAAGTGTGGGGGGAGAGGGAGGCTCTGCCTTTGCCTTCAGGTGAGACCTTGATCAACGGGAAACGGTGAAGAGGAATGCCCTCGGGACTGCCTTGTGTCCCCCTGGGGACGCTGTGTGGCTTTCTGACTTCCTGCGTCATCATTCACACAGAGAATTAGGTTGCACCTCCTGGTCATAAGCACACACACGTGTATATACAGGCGCCCAAGTCACAGTTCACGTGCGGCGTTTAGTGGGTGCTTGATAAAGGTGTGGGGGCTCCTCCAGTGGTGCTAACAGTGAAGAACCTGTCTGCCAGTGCAGGCGATGTAAGAGATGTGGGTTCGATCCCTGGGTGGGGAACATCCCCCGGAGGAGGGCAGGGCACCCCCCCTACCCCCCGCATTCTAGCCTGGGTAATCCCCAGGGGCGGGGGCAGTCCATGGGGTTGCAAAGAGGTGGACACGACTAAAGCGGCCTAGCACATGGTAAAGGCGTGCCTGCTTGGATGAGGCAACAGCAGAGGCCATAGGAGGGCACAGGGAGGCCGTGGGCGTGTGCAGGGGCTCCTCCCTCGGGCACCCTTCATGGAGGGCTGGAGTGGGGCGGGGCTGCAGCCCAGCAGGGGAGCTCACCTGGTCCCAGGGGGATCCTGCTGTCTCCCCTGGCCTGTAAACCTCCTCCCCTCGCCTGTGCCCGTGGCCTCTGGGCCACCCCTCCCAAACTTCAGCTGTGGTTCTTGGCCTGGGTGGGTCAGCACCAAGGAAGAGGCTTAACATTCAACACACAGTCATCACGTGAAGAAAGAGAAATTTTAAAACAAACAGGAAAGATGAACCCAGCAGTTAAGCACAGGCAGGACTAACGTATGTCCACATGCTCACCACAGGTTGCCACATGGGGCCGCGTGAGCCCAGGGTCACCGCGAGTGGGGTGGGTGGCTCGTTCCCAGCTGACCGAGTTGCGTCCTAACAGCCTCATTGTCCCTTCCTCAGCCACCGCCGCGTTCCTGGTGTCTCTGTACATTAAGGACATCTGGCTGGGGGCCCAGCGGCCAGACACCCTCCTGAGCCACGTCCAGATGGTCCTCGACGCTGCGGAGGGCTCGGAAGGGGGCGACGAGGAGGCCATCGTCCGGCTTTGCAGGGACATCACAGCCACAGTCCCCGAGACTTGACCCCTGCAGCTGGCACCTCCGGCTCCAGGTTCTAGGAGTCTGGTTGAGTCGGG
The DNA here is from genome assembly GCA_007570785.1 of Antilocapra americana. Lineage (NCBI taxonomy): Eukaryota > Metazoa > Chordata > Mammalia > Artiodactyla > Antilocapridae > Antilocapra > Antilocapra americana. Next base: position 1,945,790 of record ML664172.1, on the reverse strand, counting down.
GGTTTCCCTGGAAGGCCTGTGAGATGGCAGGCTGTGCATGTTGACCTGCTGTTCTGACAGAAACGTTGGCTTCGTTTAGGTGACTGATACACAATAAGCTCAAGGGACCGTGTATGCACGGAGGTCAGGGTTACAGTGGGCCTGGGCGGCCCCGCGGCCACGAGCCCCAGTCAGGGAAGACCCTTCCTCTGAGGTGCTCGTTCCTCGGAGAAATACCTCAAACTGAGGTAACGCTAAAGTTGAAATGTCTCAAAGTATACAAGACACAGGAGCATAAAGAGAGATGTCTCAAGTTTCCTTTTCATAAGAAGTCACAGCAAAGCTTTGTGTAACTTTTTGAATAAATAAGCCCTTCCAGTATTGTGTTAAAATTATTTTACTAAATAAAAGGATGTTGTACTAAATTCTTAAAAGTATAAAACTATTTTGACGTCTGCTTGGAAAAGAAAGCCTTATATTTTTAAAAATTCCGTTTGAAAGAGAGGACTTTGAACTTTATAACTTGTTAATAAATGTCTATTTTTGTTAGGTTTGGTGTTTCGTTTTTATTGACTGAATCACAGACGATTTTTACTCTACAGAAACCTGCATTTTAGAGGTCAGGATTTGACTTTTAAGTTTCCTATATAAATTGATACTGTAGCTGACAAACATTGAACATAAAATTTCATGAATTTCATGCCAGGTAAAATTCAGTCCTGTTCATTTGAAGCTCTGCATGTACCCTCGTGCCCATGTGGTACCTAGTGCATGGCCGCCTTGCCACGTTGGTACACAGCATTCCCGGTCCATCACCGGCGAGGTGGCTGTTTATTTTATGGCATTTATCCCCTGGAGGAGGTCATAGCAACCCACTACAGTATTCTTGCATGGAGAATCACCACGGACAGAGGAGCCTGGTGGGCCACAGTCTACGGGGTCACAAAGAGTCAGACACTACTGAGCAACTAACCACGTGATGTTTATAGCACTGGGGATGGCTTGGTTGCAGCTTAAGCATTTATACCTTTGTTTCCCTCTAGTGCTCAGACTCTTTGCTGGTTTTTGGTTTTTTTTTTTATAATGACTTAAGGTTCTTACCAAGACAGGAGTAATGCTCTGTGCGTTAATCCCCTTCCTACAAGGCTGATCATCTAGAAGGCAAGGAGCGTTCACTTCTATTCCTTCCCCTGCAAGATACCCACAGTGGTGTTCTTAGAATATTTTGTAGCCAGAATGCTATGTTTAGATTCAAGTTGGAAAGGCCATGTGGTCCTTTCTCCCTTTGTGCATCTCTGGAGCCCATCAGTGTCCCTTCCCCATCTTCCCTTCTAACCCACTGCCCCTGGGTCTGGCAGGCCAAGCCTGGCCCTCACCTGGCAGAATTATTTTTCAGTCACCTGGGATGGGGTGGGGTGGGATTTGTGAGCTTCATAGTGTGATGCTGGCTCTGGACAATTTGCCCAGAGGAAACTGTCAGGCCCTAGAGAACTAGGTCCTGTGGGGGTCTCAGGTCACATGAAGTCACACCCAGCACGGGACCCTCCTGCCACTTGGGCTGAGGCCCTGCCTGCCGGACCCGGCTGCACCATGGAAGGTGACTTGGGTCCCTTGACCACAGTCAGCGAGCCTGGCTGGGTGGGCATAGTGAGGGGTGGAGGGGAACCTGGCAGGCCCTTCACGGGTGCCCTGAAAAAGTACACATCAGCCAAGTGAACTGAGAGTCAGCTATAAAAAGTCTATTGCAGAAGTAATAGCTGAAACTAAAAGGTGACATAGTAAAGATGAGTGAATAGTTTTTTGTCTTCATATACATTTTATTTTTCTGTCCTTCCCAACACAAGCATAAGTGGTAAGTGCACTAAATAAAAAGGAACAATATTTGTGCCTAGTTCCCTTGGTTAGCTGTCCTACTACGTAAACAGGCTTTCAGAGGGCACGTGGGTTCGGGGTGTTGGTTCTCCCATCAAGAGGTTCTGTGTGCAGAGGAGGCTCACGGGGTGTCTTGCTGATGTCAGCTGGTGCCATGTGGGTCCCCATCAAGGGCCGGTTCCTAGAGGCAAGCAGGGTGGGCCTGGGGGCGCCGAGGTGGACAGGCTCTCCGGTTGCAGCCGCTGGACAGGCTGGGATGCTCTGATATCTGGTTCCTCCACTGAGCTCGGTGGAGGCTGCAGGGTCCCCCGAGGGGGCCCTGGGGTGCTGAGGTTGCCTCCAGATGCAGAGTGGGAGGTTGAGACCGAGACTCCAGGGACATGTTGGGGGCTGCTGGGTGGCGTTGTTCCTGCGGACAGAACAGATGGGAGAAGATGTCCAAGCCACCACAAGAGTCCTTCCTGGGGACCTCCTGCCTGACCCTCCCGCCTGGCCAAAGCCTAAGGAGGAGATTCTCCCCAGGCCAGAGCCCCTCTTGCCAGGGGAGCAGGCCCAGCCCCTGGGGAGGGGCTCAGCTTGGCTCACCGAGGTCACCATGGTGGAGAAATAGAGACGAGGAAGTGCTCCACAGTGACCTGGAGCTCGGGGCTTTCCCTCTGACCTGGTGTGTCCATTCACAGCTGGTGGGCAGGGGGACGGCGGGGGATCTGGTCGACCTTCCATCCACCCACATGTCTGAGTGCAGTTGTCTCCTGTCCAAGCCTCAAGCCACCTGGTGTCTCAGCCAGAGACCCATTCTCCCTGGACAGACCCTCCTGCCCCCGAGGTGCCACGGCAGTGGGCATGTCCGCCTGCCTTCGGTTTCATCAGTGACATGGAATGACATTAGCAACTGCCTTGTGGCATCAGGATGAGAGGAGACCATGAGTGCCTCCTGAGCCCAGCTGTTATCCTACCAGGCCACACATTTCCAGCCCTCAGTCATCCTCTCTGGGTTAGTTGCCCATCCCTGGTCCTGTCAGCTATGGCTGAGTGGTATAGAGCCCCTTGAAAGCATCGTTCTTAGGACAGCAGTGGCTGTCTTGGGTGGATTAAGCCAGAGGAAAACTGAGTGTGGCAGGCCAACTGCATGTTAGCTGTCAAGTGAATGTCTAATGAGCTCGGCTCTAATTACTGCTTGGAACGCCTGGATTGCCTCCAGTTGAACCACAGAGGTACACAGTAGGCTTCCGACAACAGAAAGTGGCCACAGATGAGGGTCTTTGCTTTCTTGGTGAACTGATGACCTGATTGGCATAGGGTCACCTTGGCTTCATTATCTGCAGCAGCCTAACGGAGGTATATTCTATACACAACCAAGCTCAAAATGTAAAAGGCAGCGATCTTTCCCTGAGTAGTGAGACCATTACCACGACCGTTGAAAGAAACCCCTACCCCTGAGCAGTCACCTTCCTCTGCTTCTCCCCAGCCCTGGGCAACCACTAATCCTTCTGTCTCTGTGCATTTGTCTCTTCTGCAACATTTCGCATCCACAGAATCACACAACGTGTGGCCTTTGGTGTCCGGCTTCTTTCACGTAGCACAGTGTTTCGGAACTTCATCCACGTAGCATGAATCAAGGCTTTATTCCTTTTCATGGCCAAAGAGTATTCTACCTTGGACATAGTGGCTCCCTGTTTAGCCACACACACACACCCCACCCCCCTTCCTTACCTCGTCTGTGGAGAGCCTGACCAGGACATGTAGAGAAGGATGAGGAAGAGAAAAACCACGAAAGCTGCCAGGCTCACCCAGAAGGCGATGACGATCGAATCTGTGGGTGGGGACATACACGTCGACGTCAGTGTGATCTACGTGCCCCACGGTCCCCATGTGCTGCGGAACTGGGACTCTGGGAGAAAACCTTCTCATAAGTGACCAGTGAGAAGATTTTCCCGTCAATAATAACCTTGAGGGACTTCCTGGTGGTCCGGCGGTCAAGAATCTGCCTTCCAGTGCTCCATGGGCCTGCCTGTGTGCTGAGTCGCTTCAGTCATGTCAACTCTGTGTGACCCCATGGACTGGAGCCCTCCAGGCTCCTCTGTCCATAGGAGTCTCCAGGCAAGGATGCTGGAGTGGGTTGCCATGGCCCTCCTCCAGGGGATCTTCCCAACCCAGGAATCGAACCCGCGTTTCATACATCTCCTGCCTTGGCGGGCAGTTCTCTACCACTAGCAACACCCAATGCAGGGTATGTGGGTACAATCCCTGGTCAGGGCACTAAGATCCCACGTGCCGCAGGACAACCAAGCCTGCTCCAGAAGTAGAGAGCGTTGCGCTACAACGAAGGCCCAGCACAGCCAAAATAATAATAACAAATAATAATGATAACCTTGGGAAGGAAAGAGGCGGCAGGGACCTGGCTTCTTCCCAGAGTGACTAGCCACTAGGTGAGTTTAGGGTGATGACTAAGGGAAAAACAGTAAATGAAACTGGGTTCCCACGACACCCTCTCCTCCACCCCAGACTTGATTTTTTTGGCTGCTTCTGTTGCTCAGAGAGTGGGTTTTCCCTTCTTCCTCCCAGGAAGGAGAAGAAACTGCTGTGAGCAACTTCATGTGGCAGGACAGCCTCCCCTCCCCTGTGAGGACTGCAGCCCCTCCCAGGAGCCTTCGGTGACCAGCCCAGTTGGGAACCGTTTCAAAGACCCCAAGATCTGAGACTTAGAAAAATGATATGCACCAGACAACGCTGCTAACCTGCTCCAGGGAGGGCCAGGCTGTCGAGATGTTACTCAAGGCTGCCCCGGCCAGCCTGCTGGAGGTGAAAAGAGATGGTCCCTCTCTTTCTGGGGCACAGGGCCAGCTGGGGAGCAGTGGCAGGAGGAAAAAGCACGATTGCAGCCACCACTCTGGCTGTACCAGTGGCTGGAGGTGAAAAGACAGGAAAAACAGGAAGGATGCTCAGCCTCTTCCGGGCCCTGGTAGAATCTGGTGGAACCTGGCGGTTTGGGAGGTACCTTTATCCAGGGCTCCAGGTCAAAACATTCAGCAAGTTGCTAGGGAACTGTAGGAATGTTTCTCTTGGTGGTTGTCTGTGACTCTGGACACAGAGCTACTGTTGTTTTAGTCACTAAGTCGCGTCCAACTCTGTGTGACCCCTTGGACTGTAACCCGCCAGGCTCCTCTGTCCATGGGATTTCCCAGGCAAGAATATTGGAGTGGGTTGCCATTTCCTTCTCCGGGGGATCTTCCTGATGCACGGATCGAACTCACATCTCCTGCATTGCAGGCAGATTCTTTGCCACTGAGCCACCAGGGAAGCATACTGGGTTCATAATTAGTGTCAGCAAGTATCTTATCCCAGACACACTTGTGCCCCCGGGACAAGATGCCCCAGACTGGGATATGCTAGGCACCTATATGTGTGACCCAAGGCAGCCACTGAAGGATGGTAATCAACAGGCATGCCTATGCAAGTCAGGCTTTGCTGGGGGCTGTTAAGGATTCCGAGGAGGCCAACCTCGCCTACCAGAAATCGCTGACCCCCTTTGGGATTCTGCATCTGTCCACCAGCACCCTCCTCAACACTCCCGCTTCACCACCAGCGCGAGTCCTGCCCTGCCTTCTGCTGGGTTCTGTTCAAACAAAATAAACGTCTGCGATGTATTCAGGTGAAAAGGTGCTAATAAATGGATAAACAAATGAACACGTAACTGAATGAATGAATGATTAGAGACGTGTGAGTCATTTGTGGGGTAAATGATAGCCATTGAGTAAAACTGTTACCTCGGCCTTCTATGACCCACGACGGCTAGAGGGAGAAACTAAAGCCTTATAAGAATTTATTTTAAATCCTAAAAGTGTCAAAAACAGGTAATAAGGAAAAGATGCAGTATTGGCAAAAGGCATCATGTACTCCACCACCCTGAAATGCATCAGCAAGTGGCACTCACACTGCAGAGAGGCAAGGACAGCAAAGCCCCCCAGGCTGACTCACATCCTCTCTGCTTTCTGTCCCTGATCTGAGAAATGGCTGGCCTGCCCTGGAGCATCACACTGTTAAAGGGGATGCACGTGCTCCTGGGAAATAGGAAATGAAGTTGCTGCTGTCTGTACCAAGCTTCTTTTTTTTAATTTTAAAAATTCCACAATCTGGGATAAGAAATCTACAAAATGAGCCTGGAACATCTTGTCTTCCAGAAAGCAAAAAAGCTATAAAAACCCAAACAAAGCAAACTCCTAATATAGCCAAATGTTGTGTTAGTTTCAGGTGTACAGCAAAGTGAATCATCTCTCTTTCTATATATACATATATATATATATATATATGTATGTATCTATATACTTATATACATGCATACATATACACATGGCTTCCCTGGTGGCTCAGTGGTAAAGAATCCGCCTGCAATGTGGGAGACCTGGGTTTGATCCCTGGGTTGCGAAGATCCCCTAGAGAAGGGAATGGCTACGCACTCCAGTATTCTTGCCTAGAGAATTCCAAGGACAGAGGAGCCTGGCAGGCTATAATCCATGGGGTTGCAAAGAGTCAGACATGATATACACTCTTTCTTAAATTCTTTTCCTATATAGGCCATTAAAGAGTACTGAGTAGATTTCTCTGTGCTATACGGCAGGTCCTTATTAGTTTTCTGTTTTATGTATAGTAGTGTGTATATGTCAATCAAAAGAGGCCTCTGACTTTCTAAGTGTTCCTTGCCTGCTCACTCTGTATTATTTCCCAGAGCCTGCTTTAATTCAACTCTGTCCTAAAGAGCCACAATTTATTGTCTAACCCTTAAAGTGTAAGAGTATATATGTTGTCAGAAAATTTGGTTTAGGAGTTCTATTGTTTAAGGAAATTTCAGATTTTGCAGACACGAGCGCTGTTTTTCTTTCATAAAAAAACAATGCAGGATTTGAGGTCTTGGGTACCTAGATAAATTCCATCAGCGTCTCTAAGAAAACAGCATCAGAAATTGAGCAGTTGAGACGCCCTTTCCCCCTCTACCAGGCTCACTCTGTCCGTCCTAGCCCTTGGTCATTATTTCCAGGTGCTGAGCAGGAAATGAGATGATACCTCTTCCAGAACACAGAGTCTTCAGAGCAGTGAAATTTTAATTTTGTCAGACCAAAGAGTGAATGGTAGACATTAGCCGTTTCCTGCACTGCATTCTCTTTCATCATGTGCTTTTGAAAAAGGCAGCCAAGAAAATAGGGTTTTTTCCCCTCTTCCTCCTGAAGGGTCAGCCTAAGTGCTTGGAAAGAACATTTTGTTACAAGGGCAAGAGCTGTCATTCGCCAGGGTGGGAAATGTTTAAACAACCATGAACTTGTCTTTACAACAAGGAGCGCCAGACTGGCTTGACAATGAAACTGGTTCAGTCATGGAAAACTCCCCTTCCCTTCCCTCTTCCCCAGAGTCCCAGGAGAAAGTTAACTGCAAGACTTTTCTCTTCCTGGGGGATAATAATGGGGTTAAGAGCCTCGATCCTGGAAGAGGTTTATTTTGAGTTCAAATTCTGACTTGACTATTTCCTAGCTTTGTGATCTCAAGCAATCTGAGATTTTTACATCTCTAAATCTGTTTCCTTGTCGGTTAAATGGGGATAATAGTCTGTGTTATATACGCTGTTATGCAAATTAAATAAAATAATATGCATATGCAATGCCCATGGCAGGATTTCCTCACTTAATGGCTGTGAAATGATCTGTACATAGAATTTAAATTATTATTTCTGTTAAGAGGATTTTGTGGCAAGTGATATCGCTGCTTCCTTCAAGCGCCCTAAAACGTAAGCTACTAGTAAAAGTAATTGTTCTTCTCAATCCTTCACTTGCTTCCAAAGTAACAGAACCCCTCCTGTAGCTAGGCACAATGGCTGCCTGAGATGAAGACTATATTTCCCAGCCTCCCTTTCAGTTAGGATGGTCATGTGACAAGGTTCTGGCCAATGAGATGTGAATGGAGCGTTTGCAGAATGGCTTCTAGGAGTCCTGCAGAGATGGCTAGATTTCTAACACATGCGTCCCTTCGTATTCCCTTACTCCATTTTGCTGTCCAGAACATGGATGTGATGGCTATAGCCAGGATTGGAACTTGATGGTGGGGACACATCCCAGGGATGGCAGAGGTGTGAGCTGAAACAAAGCCAATCCTTGAAGACTTCATGGAGCTGACCTACCACCCTGCCTTGCCAACCTATAAATGAGAGAGAAATCAGTCTGTTTTATCTGGTACTCCATTGATGTAACCAATGTTCTCCATTGAATCTGTACAAAAATCAATAAGTGACTTCTTACATGAACATACCAAAACTGACAATTCCAAGTAAATGCTGACCTTCAAAATAATCATCCTCTCTACTGTGGTGGTGGTGGTGGTGGTTTGGTCGCTAAGTCGTGTCCGACTCTTGCGACACCATGGACTGTAGCCTACTGGGCTCCTCCGTCCATGGGATTCTCCAGGCAAGAATACTGGAGTGGGTTGCCATTTCCTTCTCTAGGGGATCATCTTGAGCCAGGAGTTGAACTCAGGTCTCCTCCATTGCTGGCAGATTCTTTACTGACTGAGCTACGAGGGAAGTCCTCTCTACTGTAGAGTCATGTAAATTTTCCTAAAATAAATGATCAAACATTTTTAAATTCTTCTACTGGAATTACCTTCAAGGATACACAAACACACACACACACACACACACACACACCAATTTTACTACTTTATGAGATCATATCTTATTTTCAATACCCAACTGGTACCAATGAGCTTAATTTCATTCACCTGATTGGTTTCTGGGTGATTCTAAACTGTTTCCCAGAAGCAAATCCACCCTTCAAAGAAATACATAATGTATCACTGTGGACATTTCATAAAATGTGTCAGGGCCGCCAAAGTCAGTTCCAAAGGACGAGTCCCAAGCAGGTTTTCAGGAAGGATGGACTCATTCAAGAGTAGCAGCTCCACATGGGACTAGCTTGATGAAAATTTTTTCCAAGATTACACTCTCAATCTTTGTTTAAAAATAGCTTTCACTGCTTATGTCATATCCATGGCACTGACTATCTACAGAAGACTTAGACATCATAATAAAGCTGTGAGACTTCCCTGGTGGTCCAGTGGTTAACGATCCACCTTCTAAGGATGTGCATTTGATCCCCGGTTGGGGAACTAAGATCCCACATACTTGCAGGGTCACTAAGCCCACTGAAACTAGAGAGCCTGGGTGCTCTCGAACCTGTGCTCCTCAACAAGAGAAGCCCAGTGGCATGCTGCAACTGAGTGCCACAACAAAGACCCAACACAACCAAAACAAGAACAAGTTGTAACCTGAACTTGTTTGCTGTGACTGAAAGAGATGAATAGCATCATCGATTCCATGGACATGAGTTTGAGCAAACGCTGGGAGATAGTGAAGGACAGGGAACCCTGACATGCTGAAGTCCATGGGGTCGCAGAGAGTCGGACACGACTGAGCAGCTGAACAGTAACAACAACCTGACCTTGATTGCTCTGACCGGCAGAGGAGATTTATATATATATATATTTATGTATATATATAAAGGTCCTTCATTCAGTCTTTACACTAAAGTCTGTCCACTGTGTTCAGAAGAGATTGGTTAGTGTTGTGTTTTTGTTCTTCTTCTCCCAGCTGTTGGAGAAGCAGATGAACAGACTGCCTTATTATTGAAGCTGCCAGAGGCAGTGCCTCAGCAGAAGTCCGTGTGGGCTATGACAAATTCTTTCTAACTGGTAATTAAAGGAAGAAGACATACTGACCAAGGAGGTAAATAATACAGCAGTAAGGCCAGGCACCACCCAAGGGAAATCAATCTGCCTCGATACTTCCTGCAAGGGAGCATTTGACCAGTATTTGGAGACTCATCGTATTAACGTTATGTGTATTGTCACTGTAAGATGGGAATGTGGGATTGTCTTTTTTTTCCTCCAGAGCTTAGCCTCTGGAAAGGGAACAGAATCAAATGTGGAATCAGTTTGTTCAGACAGGGTCTCAGGAGACAGATTTCTGTTTTCCACCTTTTTGACAGTATTGGGGAGATTCTTAACATTTCCATGAAACAGAAGCCATGTCTGAAAATCACACGGGTGACATTCTTTGTGAATGTAACTCTGTAACAGGTTCACACACCAGATTTCAAGCCTTCCCTGGGAAAGGGCAACCCACAGCCTTCAACTCAGCTTTGAAGGCTCATAAAAATGTGTCTACATCCCAAGATGTTTCCAATTATCCATCCAACCATAATGGAATAAATTTCACTGTCTGGGCATGAACACAAAAATCTTAAAATCCTTCTTGCTTCTTAGGTTAACACATGAACACAGGTATTTTTTCCTTCTATTTTTGTCTCTTTCTCTACTTGACAGGAGTCAAACCCAGTCTGGCCTTCACTGTGTCCACCCGCTGCCCAGGTGACCTTCTAGTTGAGGCGGTCTGAGAGAGAGCTTTGCCTCTCTGTCTCCTCCTAAAGCATTCCCCGCATCTTTCTGTCTTTGATGTGCACCACTGCACAGACCTGGGGTGTGATGATGGTTTGTGATTTGTTTGACTCGGATGGAGATCCCAGAGAAACTGGAAAGGAGAGAAAGTTGCATTTGTCAGCAAAGGAGGTCACCTACTTTCTGTGCTTGACCTCTGTCCAGGCTCACCTGGACTCACACCTACCTTACTCTACCTTCAAAGCCAAGTAACAGAGCATCCCTGAGACAGCCTGATGCTGCTTTCTGCTGATCATCACAAGAAACAAAAGCAATACAGTGATACGGGAGCACAGACTTGGGATGAGGGAGATTTCTGGTTTTGCATTTTTAGGCTCTTAAATTTATTTATTTATGGCTGTGCTGGGTCTTTGCTGCTGGATGTGGGATTTCTCTAGTTGTGGCCAGGGAAGGGCTACTCTAGTTGGGATACTCAGGCCTCTCATTGCGGTGGCTTCTCTTGTTGCAGAGCACAGGCTCAGTAGCTGTGACACGCAGGCTTAGCTGCCTCACGGCATGTGGAATCTTCCCGGACCAGGGATCAAACGGGTGTCCTCTGCATTGGCAGGCAGAATCTCAACCCCTGGACCACAAGGGAAGTTCCTGGCTTTTTCTTTTTCTTTTTTTTTAAATAAACTTATTTGAATTCAAGTACCGAGGACAAAAATAGGCAAGATATCTTTACTTAACCCACAGCAGTGGAAGAAGTCCTCTCCCTGGGGCCACTGCTCATAAGACCAAAATCCTGGAAGCATTCTATGTGTTCAAAGACATCAATTTCTAGAACACCAGGCAGCTACTTACAAAGTTCTCATGAAAGAATATTTCACAACATGGGGAAACAGAAGATAGTGAGGTCAAAAAGAGCAGGATACAAACAAAATAGCATACACGGCCAGATCTTATTTGAACTATATCTAGGAAACAGAACGTGTATGGTGAATTGTCTCTATCTGCTTCAGCTGATGGCCAAGACAAAGGTACCACTACAGACTGAATGCTCATGTGCCCACCACCCCTGACATGTGGAAGCCCTAATTCCCAGGGTGATAGTATTTGCAGGTGGGGCCTTGAGAGCTAATTAGGTTTGAAAGAGGTCATGAGGGTGGGGCCCTCATGCTGGGATTAGGGTCTTTATAAGAAGAGAAAGAGACCACATACCCTCTTTCTCCATTTACACCAACGAAGAGCCCTATGAGCACATGACAAGAAGGTGGCCATGTACAAGCCAAGAAGAAATCCTCACCAGATTTGTGTACCTACTGTGTGCTCGGCACTATTCTGAACGGTGGGGCAAGAGACAGACAGACAGGTGGACAAAGTTTTCTGCTTTGCTGGATCCCACATCCTGGTGAGAACGTGTCCCCTAATCATGCCTAGTGTCCTGGGGAGAGTCCTGAGGCATGGGAGCTGGAATTGAGGTGTGGGATCTGTGACTATCCAACTTGGTGACGTTGTTATCAGCTTCTATGAGTCTCACATACGTCTATTTCCATATAGTATTCTATAATACCAGGGAACCCTTATTCACTCATGTATGCAACTGCTCCTGCCTAGACTGTCAACTCCTAAGGGTAGAGATCTTATCTTTATTTTTAAAAAAATTATTTATTTAAAAATTTTATTTACTTGGGTGCACCAGGTCTTAACATACGGGATCTAGTTCCCTGACCAGGGATCAAACTCAGAGCATGGAGTGACTACTGGACCACCAGGGAAGTCCGAAGAATCTTTTCAACTTTATGCTTCTGGCCTCAGCACATGGCTGTTTCCTGCCCACACGTGACCACTACCTTACCAACCCTCACATTTATATATCCACCAGAGCCATATTTTTAGCAAGCAAATTGGACTTTGTCTCTTCTCTGCTTACTGTTTTACATGATTTCCCACAGCTTATGGGGGTCCTCCGAGGCTGGCCTGCAAGAATCTGGCCCCTGGGAGGGTCTGGAGCTCCTCCTCTATTCCTCTTCCCAAAACACCTCCTGGAAGCACCTCTTCTATATACAGGAATGTAACTGTTCTCTATCCTGCGCTGGTTCTGTCTCCCCTCAGCAGCGCCAGGCAGGAGTTATTACAAACAGCACACAGGAGTCCAGCTGCATGTGGCTGTACAGGTGTGTTTGTGTATGTGCTTGAACGCATGTGTGTGCATGCCTGTGTGCATACGGGGATACGGACACAGAACCACCCTAGTTGGCTAGGCACCAAAATACCTATATTCTTCTGAGTAGTTGCTGTTGTTCAATTGTTAAGTCATGTCTGATCTTTGAGACCCCATGGACTGCAGCCTGCCAGCCTCCTCTGCCCTCCACTGAGAGGCAGAGTGAAGTCGTCTACTGAGGAGCACACCCAACTTTAGAAAACGTATTTTGGCATCTTGTGAGGTGGTCCATTGGTTGGGACTCCAAACTTCCACTGCAGGGGGCCTGGGTTCAATCCCTACTTGGAGAACTAAGATCCCACACGTTGTGTGATGAGGCCAAAAATTTAAAAAAAGCAAAAGAAATAAGATGAATAAAAAATTGGAAACAAAGAAATGAAAAAGATATATATACATATTTTAAACGTGGTTGTAATAACACATTCAGGTAAAGAATCTGCCTGCAAATTGACCTTGCTGATTGAAATATTAGGATGAATGAATCTTGTGTGTAAACATTACATTTCCTTTCTTGTGCAATAAAATGTCCCCATAAAGTGACTCTCTAAGCTATTAAGCATAAAATAAATTATTCAAAAGATTAAATAGAGAACAATGAAAAGAAGAACGTCTCATGCAGGAGACACAGGAGACTCAGGTTCAATCCCTTGGTTGGGAAGACCCCCCTGGAGAAGGAAATGGCAACCCACTCTAATATTCTCACCTGAAAACTCCTGTGGACAGAGGAGCCTGGTGGGCTACAGTACACAGGGTCACAAGAGTTGGACATGACTGAGCGACTAAGCCTGCCTGTAGTAACACAATCATCATTCATTTATCCCATCTCCTGTTGATGGATATTAGGCCATTCCCAATTTCTGACTGTCAGACACAGGGCTTCAGTGAACACAGAAACACATGTATCCTGCTTACAAATGCAAGCACTTCCCTAGTTGGACACCAGGAAGGGGATTCTGGGTAATGCCTTGTGAACATCTGTAACTTCTTTGGTTCTTGCCAAGCTGCTCTCCCAAATGGTGAACTCAAGTTTCATCCCATCAGCTGCATTTAACCGTACTAATTTCTGTCCTTCCTACCCCAACACTTCAAATATCAGCCTTCCAACTCTCTCTGACTGAGTGGTTGTGAAGTGGTACCTACTTGTTCTTTCCCAGTGCATTTCCCTGATGACACGGAACATTTTCTCCTGTTCCTTGGCCCTTTGAGCTTCTTCTGTTACTGTCTTTTCATATCAGTTGCTCGTATTTCTACCTTTTTTTTTCTCCTGTTGATGGATGGGTTGCGTTGACTTATGAAATAATAAAGTGGTTTCCATTTTAAGAGAAAAAGATAGTTTCCCAAAGTAGCTCCCCAAAATAAAAGGAATAGTCACTGCAGTCTCTTTGCCATTCCTGGAATACACCAGGCACTCCTCTGCTTCAGAGCCTTTGCCCTTGGTGTTCCTAAAAGGTTCCTTCCCAAGATGCCGTCAAGACTTAATCTCTCACCTCTTCACAGGCCACAGGTGAGGCTTTTACCTGGCTTCTTCCACCCTTGGGCCCCAGCTCTCCTAGCCACCTTTCCCATCTGTCTTGTCTTTGCAGCACATCTTGCCATATGCCATATTTTTCTTGTTTATGTTGAACCTGAAGACTGCCTCCAATTTTCTGTCTTGTTTTATTTTTGGCTGTGCCACACGGCATGCAGGATCTGAGTTCCCCAGGGATTGAACCCCCTCCCCCTGCCCTGAGAGCACAAGGTCTGAACCACTGGACCTCCAGGGAGGTCCTCTGACTCCAATGTTTAACCCTTCTTACACTAGATCCCACCTAATACCTTCCTCCTGAATCTGGCCTGGCCTTCCTAATTTACTTGCCCAAGACACAGAGCTAGTTAAGCAGCAGAGTTCAGATGTGAATTACAGCCAACAGGCTTGAGAGTCCATGCACTTAGACTGGACAGAGTCATGGGTCCATGGCTGGTCACCCAGAGAAAAGAAAAAAAAAAAAAAAAACAAGACAATTAACCTATTCAAAGTGTAAACAACCCCAGCAGGGGAAGGAGTTTTGCCTAGCCCCAAATTTCTTTCCCAGAGACAATAGAAATTAAAATCAGATAAGACATGAAGTCTGGGATATGTGAGACATAAACAGGAATAAAGGAGCCCAGAAAAACACCTCTCTCTGTGGATATCAAAGATTCCTGATATCTAGGACTTGGGTATAAAATGCTATTTGGCAGCCTTTGTGATAAATTTAGAATTAACTTTCTAAGACACTTTTGTGACAGTGTATCTTTCTAAGACACTTTGAGATAGACTATTCTTTTAAGATGGATTTCCTTTTTTCTTAATAAATGAGACTTAAAACTTTATTTATTTGTTTGTTTTTGGCCATACCACATGGCTTGTGGGATCTTCTTGGTTCCCTGACCAGGAATTGAACCCTGGACCCTGGGCAGTGAAAGCACCCAGTTCCAACCACTGGAACACCAGGGAATTCCCTTAAAATGTATTTCTTGATAGAGTTTAATGTATTTGTTTGGAGTTCCAGTAAGCTGGGTGGGTTTCTTCAAGTTATAGATATCGTGTTTTCTGTAGTCTATATGTAGATATGGGAGAGTATTTAGCCAGTCCCCTAAGATGTATAACTTGAATACTTTCTATAAAAATACCAATTGATGCTTAGTTTTCATAGGAGGGACACAGAGCCTGACCTCTCCCTGGGAGTGTCAAAAGTCCTCAACATCTAGGTTGTCAACGGTGGCCAGATTCCTCACTGAAGTAATCATTATTGGGTTTGGGAGTTTGAGGAACTTATTGGACCTCATGTCTAGCTTTGAACTGTGGTGCTGGAGAAGATTCTTGAGAGTCCCTTGGACTGCAAGGAGATCCAACCAGTCTACCCTAAAGGAAATCAGTCCTGGGTATTCACTGGAAGGACTGATGCTGAAGCTGAAACTCCAATACTTCGGCCACCTGATGCAAAGAACTGACTCATTGGAAAAGACCCTGATGCTGGGAAAAATTGAAGGCAGAAGGAGAAGGGGATGACAGAGGATGAGACAGTTGGATGGCATCACCGACTCTATGGACATGAGTTTGGGTAAACTCCCGAAGTTGGTAATGGACAGGGAGTCCTGGCTTACTGCATCCCATGGGGTCGCAGAGTCGGATACAACTGAACTGAACTGAACTGAACTGAACTAGCTCCTCAGGTTGTAAATGTTCAACTCTAGTTCAAAGTGGAAAAAAAAAATCTCAAACCTCACACATAATTTAGGGAACACCAGCCGTTTTCCCCAGAAATGCAAGTTGTCTGTGGGTAAGGGGCTGGGGTGGAGATTGAGATCGTGTCTTCTAAGCTTCTAAAGTTGCTTAGCACTCCCACACAAAGCAGCACAGATCAGCTTTAGAGCCCAGGTGATGCGTGAGATGTCAGAAGCTGAGCTAGAATTTTATTTAATTTGTGTTCATTTTAAAGTCCTTCCTGAATGCAGATCTATATGTTGTCCAGGTCAGCATGGATCTTGAAATTCTGAAATTTGATAATATCTGTGAGTGGGCATTTATTTAAAATCTTCCACTTTCTATTGGTATATGTCTTCCTTATTGTGAGTTGTATGTGAAAAAATTCTGCATTTTCATTTCATAGTCATATGCCTTGAATCAGAAAGCATACACCAAATATATTGACCACCCCCTGCAAGTTTTGCTATGGTGTCAGGGATACAGGAAGTCCTCAGCAAACATGAAACAGAGGTCCTTCACTTCTGGAAGGTGGATATGACATAGGAAACATGAACAATTGCTAATCAGACATTCTATAAGACTTTCCCCAAGGCCCTGCCAGGGATCTACCTCCTTTTATTAAATATTACATCCACATGAATTTCAGTTTTGAGATGGTTTGTAACAGACTATGTTTCTTTTCGTATGGGAAGCATCCTTTTCCTTCTAAGGACCACATTTCTTTTTGACAGACATGATATTTTAGTGATTACAGTGAAACACAGTTGAAGTTCCTGAAACCCAAGGGACTTCAGGATCAGCAGAAAGGATGGGTTCCTGGAACTTTGTTTTTATTTTGTTTTTTACACTCATTTCCTCAACGGACTTGTTATCTCATCTGAGTAGCTGGAATAATCAGAGAAGATTGTTGACAAACTACTGTGTTACTTCAGAGATAACGACTGGGCAGGTTAAGATGAGGAAAAGGATGTTAACTTGTTTGGTGGTCCTTCCCGAGACCATGAAGATGAAGCATCGCTGGGTATTTTTAATAAGAATAAGTAAGTCACACATCTTAGAAGCAGACACGGTAGCTCTCTCCCATATCTTCATGGAGACAACAGAAAACTCGAAATGTACAGTTTGAAGAAACTCATCTAGTTTATTGGACCCCTAGACAAATATAACTCTATCAAGAAATCTATTTTACCAGTGTAGTCTGCTCCCAAAGTGTCTTAGTTTCTCAGGAGGCTAGTTCCCAACTTATTACAGAAGATAATAGATACACCGTCCATTCCCTTCCATCTGTGGGTTCAAAGTCCCATTCTGGCTTTCCTGTGATATCTATTGGGATTCATAAGTGGATGGAGAAAAGTCATTTGCGCCAACCCCCAGCCTCCGATCGGCTGGCTTCCCCAGTTCAGGACTCACGTTTGTTGGCTCTCAGCTTCTTCTCATCCACGGGCATAAGGTCCAAGTAGTCCAGGTAGTATTCATAGCTGTAATATGGGGCAGAGGTGTTGGTTCTGTTGGCCATGTCTGCGTCGCTGGCCGGTGGCCCTTCTGGAGCTGCTCTGAGCTCGCCCAGGAGATGGCCCCTCTGATTTGTGTAAAATCATCCAAATATGTCTGTGGGTCTCCAGGCTCAAGGCCTGCCCACTTATCAGAGCCGTGGGACTGGGAGGAAGGTCGGGGTGGGGGGTGGTGTGCCTGACATCTTCAGAGTTCAAGTAGAGCAATCCATCCTGCCTGGCTTGACACAGCTCCAAAACAAACGGCGGGAGCCTGAGGTCCCTGTGCAAGTCCTGGTTGGCCCTCAGCACCAGGACAAGAAAACAGATCCCCTCCAGGACCCTCTAAAGACAAGATGTGGACGAGGACTAGAAAGGACAACCACTTTGGGCCCTAAACAATTGATCGAACCATATCAAGAGCCTGGCACTGCCCTTGACTTGCATTAAGGCAGCTCTTGGTTCTGTTAAGCAACTAGCAAACCACTGGCCTAGATTCCTTATCTGAGGGCGGAACCTGAGTGATGTCAGCCTTGAACTTGCAACATCTCTCATGGACACATCACCACTTCATTAAACCCAAAGAACACACTGCTTCAATGGAGTGCACGTCCCAGCTTTCACGTGCGCTGCCAAGAACCAAGCAGTCAGTTGTCTCTGTTCAGACTGGGGAGGCTGTTTTCCAGGTCAAGAACCCGCATGGCTTGTGTTCTTGGGAAACAGGGCCCCAGGGTTCACCAGTCCTTGGCTGATGACAAATGTGACAAGGATTCATCTGGTCAGGGCCTGACTTCAAGTTGTACACTCACTTTTCTAAGAGCAGAGATGCAAGCAAGAGGAGCAGTCCAAGTGCTGGAAATGAGCAGGACTAAATGTGAGAAGCTCCCTAAAGTTTAGCCTTTGAGAATTAGTGAGGAAGTCAAAACACACATCGTCATGGGGACTTTCCCTCCAAGATCCTGACTTTTTAGTCGTCTTGACTCACGTCTACACTGACAGAGGAAAGCTGAGCATTGATGGTGTAGACAGCAAACCCAGATAAATTCAGGTCCCCTACAAAGGTCCATTTAGTCAAAGCGATTGTTTTTCTAGTAGTCATGTATGCATGTGAGAGTTGGACTATAAAGAAAGTTGAGCGCAGAAGAATTGATGCTTTTGAACTGTGGTGTTGGAGAAGACTCTTGAGAGTCCCTTGGACTGAAAGGAGATCCAATCAGTCCATCCTAAAGGAAATCAGTCTTGAATATGCATTGGAAGGACTGATGTTGAAGCTGAAATGCCAATACTTTGGCCACCTGATGCAAAGAACTGACTCATTTCAAAAGACCCTGATGCTGGCAAAGATTGAAAGCAAGAGGAGAAGGGGATGACAGAGGATGAGATGGTTGGATGGTGTCACCAACTCAATGGACATGAGTTTGAGTAAGCTCCGAGAGTTGGTGATGGACAGGGAAGCCTGGTGGTCTGCAGTCCATAGGGTCGCAAAGATTCAGACAAGACTGAGCTACTGAACTGAACTGAATTAAAGGATAATTGCTTTACAATATTGTGATGGTTTTTGCCATACATCAATGTGAAAAACTCACAGACACACCCAGAAATAGGGTTTAATGAGATATCTGGGCCTCTGGTGATGCAGTCTTGTTGACGCATATCAGCATCAGCCCTCCCTCCTTCCCTGCCCTCTCTCCCCTCCCCCCTTCCCCCTCTTTTTTCTTCCTTCCTCCTTCCCTCCCTCCCTCCCTTCCTCCTTTCCTGGATACATTTCCTAATTGAACACAATTTCATTTCAACAGTTTGGAATTTTCACTTCAGACAAAACACCAGTTGTTCAAATGAATTCACTGATTGCTCTGGTAATAATCTTGACTTTTAAAAACCCCATGGAATTTCCCTGCTAGGAAAACAGATTTAAAAAGTGTTTTCCCCTTTGACATAAGTAAGAACTAATTCTCCCATCAAGGTCAGCTCTCTGAGATAACAATGACATATTCATATTAACAAAGACCTCCAAGACCTTGACAGTTGGCATTGCTTTTCCTCTCACTTTAATTTATAAACCCGAATTCAGAAGGTGAAGTTGTTTTTCCTTCCATGTTTTCTTTTACAGGAAATGCGCACATTGGTTAGCTAGTCTTGTGACCGCAGAGTACAGAGGAGAAGGTAAAGAGAGAAAGTGGAGAACAAACATTGGCTGAACAATACCTGAGCTGGCTACTCTGTCCTGTGTTTTCTGTGATTCTCATAATACTCTGCTCTGGGGTTGGAAGCCTCTTTTTTGGGGATAACAGCCAGGTAGGACAGCCTCCATGCTCTGCCCAGGACACCTTGAACTTTCAGACCAGTGTGCATTTGTGCTATGTGGTTGCCGTGACAAATTACCACAGACTTAGTGGCTTAAAATAACACAGATGTATTATCTTACAGTCCTGGAAGTAAAAAATTCAAAATGAGTTCTGGGGCTGAACTGTGGTGCTGGAGAAGACTCTTGAGAGTCCCGTGGACTGCAAGGAGATCCAACCAGTCAGCCTTAAAGGAAATCAACTCTGAATGCTCATTGGAAGGATTGATGCTGAAGCTGAAGCTCCAATACTTAGGCCACCTGATGTGAAGAGCAGACTCATTAGAAAAGACCCTGATGCTGGGAAGGATTGAGGGCAAGAGGGGAGGGGGGCGACAGAGGATGAGATGGTTGGATGGCATCACTGACTCATGGACATGAGTTTGAGCAAACTCCGGAAGCTAGTAAAGGTCAAGGGAGCCTGGCGTACTGCAGTCCATGTGGTTGCAGAGTCAGGCACGACAGAGCGACTGAACAGTAACAACAATTATCTTATGCTCCCGGAATTCGGAAATTCAAGATGAGTTCTGGGGCTAAAATCAAGATGTTGCCAAGACTGTTTCTCTCTGGTGACACTGTGGAGAAATCTGTGTCCTTGCCTTTTCCAGATTCTGGAGGCTGTCCTCTTTCCTTTTTTTAAAAAATAAAATATTTAATATTTATCTATTTGGCTGTGCCAGGTCTTGGTCGCAGCATCATGCGGCACGCCTGCCTGTCTCTTAGGTGCGACGTGTGGGATCGAACCTGGCCTCCTGCATTTGGAGTGTGGACTCTTAGCCTCTGGACCACCAGAGAAGTCCTTGTCCTCATTCCTTGACTTGTGTTTCCGTTAGACCTTTTTCCTCTTGATTCCGTTGTCACATCACCTTTTTCTGCATCAAATCGCTCTCTTCCTTCCTATGAAGGTACCCACGACATTTTGACCACCCAGACAATCCAGGAAATCTCTCCATTCAGAATCCTTAGTTGAGTTATATTTGCAAAGTCTCTTTTGCCATGTGAAGTCATATTCATGGGTTCCAGGGATTAGATAAAGATATTTGAGGGAGTGGGGGGTGGGGTAGGGAGCTATTATTCAGCCTGCCACATGGGGCAAACACTGTTGTGGGTTTACAAATCCTTAAACACAGTGCTTCTCTCTGGGGTATCTGCTGTGTCAAACATTTTTGGTAAAGACTTACTTCTTAATATTGAACAAGCATTGGTATATAACAGAAAATTCAAAATTTTCATGACTTAAAAAATTTTTTTTATCATAGGCAATTTCAAACTTTTGCAAAAGCAGCAAGAATAGTATTTTAAAACTCCATGGAATCATCACAACTTCAACAACCATCAAGTCTTAAGTAACTTAGCATCTGTAGCTCCATTTACTCCCCCCATTCTGGACTATTGTGTAGCAAATTCTAATACATCATTTCATCCATAAATATTTCAGCACGTATCTTTGAAGGAAGTATTTTTTAAAGTAAAACCGTGGTACTGTTATACCACCCAAAAATAGGGATTTTCCCCATTACCTGTATTTCCTGGAAAGTGAAGTTAGACCTAGAGGCGGGATCAGATTTAGGTCCAATTTTTTATTGACAAGAATACCTCATCGGTGTTGTGGTGTCCTACCCTCAGGAGACACATAATGTCTGGTTGTGTCTTTTCTGTGCGATACTATCAACCAGCGATATTCATTGTCAAGATCCATTGAAAAGTAAAAGTGAAGTTATTCAGTTGTGTCTGACTCTTTGTGACCCAAGGACCGTAGCCCACCAGGTTCCTCCATCCATGGGATTTTCCAGGCAAGAATATTGGAGTGGGTTGCCATTTCCTTCTCCAGGAGATCTTCCCGACCCAGGGATTGAACCTAGGTCTCCTGCATTGTAGGCAGATGCTTTACTGTCTGAGCCACCAGGGAAGATCCATTAAATATCGTAAAAATGATGATTTCTTTTTTTTTTGCCCATAAGGCTTACAGGATTTTAGTTCCCCAACCAGGGATCAAACCTATATCCTCTGAAAAATAAAAGTTGTGATTTCCTTATTCCATATTTCTTTTTCACTTATTAGCTACCATCCTTCTAAATAAACAAACCAAAAAAGGAAAAATATCTTTGTTTATGAACTATCTGGTCATCTCAGATACAGTGCATATCAAGATGGGATAAATGTTTGATTTACTTCTTTCTTCTTTTTGCCAGTTTTCAGAATAGTAGTTGGGCTTTCTAGCATCTTTCAGCAGTGAACAGTGACAGGCTTTTTTGTTTGTTTGTTTTGAGCTTGTGTAATTAAAACTTCTGTGTGTCTCATCCATTACATCTATTGTCTTTACCAATGCATAGTTCACCTCCTATTTGGTGAGAGCCTCTTCATGTTGGTTATACTAGGAGTTTGCTTTGTTTTGGTTTTTATAGCTTTTTTGCTTTCTGGAAGACAAGATGTTCCAGGCTCATTTTGTAGATTTCTTATCCCAAGTCGAGGATTCAGCCATTTCTCCAAGGACTCCTGGGTTTTAGTGGGAAATATTCAGCTACCATAATCTGGATGTTAAAGGTACTAATTGCTACTGAGTTGGTTACAGTATTCAGGCCTATTCAACCTAGAGAACTACGAGATATTTATTTTTTAAAGCAAAAAAGAAAAAAATTATGCATTCATACTGATACTTTTATTTTTCCTATTTTAATTTCCCCCCCTTTTTCTCATATGTGCTAAGTTGCTTTAGTTGTGTCCAACTCTTTGTGACCCTATGGTTCATAGCCTGCCAGGTTCCTCTGTCCATGGGCTTCTCCAGGAAAGAATACTGAAGTGGTTTGCCATGCCCTCCTCCAGGGGATCTTCCCAATCCAGGAATCAAACCTGCATTTCTGTGGCTTCTGCATTGGCAAGTGGGTTCTTTACCACTAGCACCACCTAGGAAGCCCTTTTCTCATACTGACACTTTTAAATTCAAAATCATCACCATAGAGGCTTTCCTCAAACTTAACTTCCCTAGCTGCATCTCTTTTTTCCAAAACTTACAATCATATTCCCCCCGGTAATAATTACTCAATATACAATGCATACACAGTCCCAGAATAATCATATCAATATCAACAAGAGCATAATTACTGAAAACAATTTAAGATCTTTTGCAAGGAGGCAGGGGTTTTTGGTTTTTGCTTCCTGTTTTGGGGGTTTTTTTTTGTCCTTAGAATATGTCCAATAAAATATATATAGTCAAATTTATTTATTTATTTATTTCAGTCATACTGAGTGGCTTTTGGGATTTCAATTCTCCAAACAGAGATCAAGCCAGGGGCCCCAGCAGTGAAAATGCCAAGTCCTGACCACTGGGTCATCAGGGAATTCCCTTAACTTCATGTTTTAAAGTCACCTGAAATAGTTCTACCTATGAAGTCATGCCACCATTAAATATTTCAATATGTAGAGATCATTTTTAAAATATTTCTTTTGTTTTATGATTATGTAATATTTATTATTATTTTTACATGATTCCAAAATAAAATATTACAAAATAAGGTATATTTGTAGACAAATTCCTTTCTACAGAGCTTATAACAGTCTGTATTCTTACTGGTAGGAAATGACCTGCTTTCCTGCACAATAGTCTGGGCCACAGATTATGTTGTCAAACTTCTGAATTTTATCAGTCTGATAGCTGAGCTATCAGATTTGTTTTCAGTGCAAACACTGAGTGTGGTAGAGAGTATATTAAAAATATTAAATATTTGCTTTTCTTTAACTGTGACTATGCATGTCACATTCCTTGTTGCAGCACATTTTTGAATAAGAAAGGATATGTTCAAGATACATTTGAAAAGTTCAGTTGGACTTCCCTGTCCAACTGTTGGATTCTTATCCAACAGTGGATAAGAATCCACCTGCCAATGCAGGGACTCGGGTTCCATCCCTGGTCCAGGAAGATCCCACATGCCATGGAGCAACTAAACCTCTCTGCCACTACTCCTGAGTCCACGCTCTAGGGCCTTCAAGCTGCAACTACTGAAGCCTGCTCACTCTAGAGCTTGTGCTCCACAACAAGAGAATCCATTGCAGTGAGAAGACCACACACTGCAAGGAAAAATGGTTCACACTCGTAGAAACTAGAGAAAGCCCATGCAAAGCAATGAAGATCCAGTGCAGCCAAAAATAGAAGATAAGTAAATAAAATTATTAAAAGATAATAAAAGTTCAGTTATGTCTAAAAATGTCCACTATACATGGATCAAGATTCAAGTGGACAAGCTATTCCAGCCTGAAAATTACTTGCCCTCTCAATTTTGAACTTTTCTAGCTTCTGAAATTGGCTGTTGATGAGAAGCCTAAAGTCACTGATTCTTGCAACTTTTTCTTTTCTTTGAAACTCTGGAATCTTTTCTGAAGGTTGGAGTTCGGATATTTTTCAATGCTAAGTCATGGTGTGAGATTATTTCATTCTTTTGCTCGGCAGTTGGTATAACCTTTCATCTAAAGAGTCATATGTTTAGCTGAGAAATTGTTTTATTGTGGGTGAGTGTGTGTTAAGTTGTTTCAGTCGCGTTCAACTGTTTGTGACCCTATGAACTGTAGCCCACCAGGATCCTCTGTCAATGGGATTCTCCTGGCAAGAATACTGGAGTGGGTTGCCATGTCCTCTATTCCTTTGATTATTTGTTCTCCTTTATTTTGTCTTTCCTATCTGTTTGGACCGCCTGTTAGTCAGATATTGGGTCTCTTGCATTGATTGCTTATGCCTCTCATTTTCTCCTCACCTTTTATATTTCTTAGTTATTTTACCATATTTTCTTCAATGTGAATTTTCTTTAATGTTACCTTCCAGTCCTTCTACCATAGATGAACATTATCTCAAATCTCTTGAAAGGTACATAATTCATACTGCTGATAATTTAGGTCTCTGTGTATTATTCCAGATCCAGGAGTCACAATCTTCACTTTTGGATCAGTCTGTGTTACATTTAGATGTTTGGTATGTTTGATACAGTTTATAATAAAAACTATTCCCTGAGACCTTCTTCTGGTTATATACCAAAAAATTATTAAAAAACTGGGGTAAACAAAGGAGTGCCTGAAAAGAAAGCAAGAAACTGACTTTAGAATTGTATACTGGAAATACATTCTTCTCTTATATTGTCATTCTCCAGAGTTAGCCCTCTTGAGAGATTATAGTTTGAATGCCTCAGGGCATTATCAAATGTGAAAAGTGAAAAGAAAGTGAAAGCGAACATCACTCAGTCGTGTCCTATTCTTTGCGACCCCATGGACTGTATAGTCCATGGGATTCTCCAGGCCAGAATACTGGAGTGGGTAGATTTTATCAAATGTATGGTGTTATATTTCAACAATTTGGTAGCGTGGTATGACCACTGTATTTTGGAACAAGAAACTGAGGTTCTAGATTGGAATCTGTGTTTTAGGACCCTTGGGAGTTAGTGACAGACACCTGATTCTAGCTAGCTTAAACACCAGCGGGGCTTACTGGGAGCACGTTGGGAGGGGCACCCACAGAACTGGGAACAGGGGTAACTGATGTACTGCTGCCACTCTCGATCTCTGCCTCACATCTTGCTTCTCTCTGAGGATCAGAGTCACGCAGGCTATTCCACAGAGCAGGATACCTGACTGATGACAGTCTGGGCTCGTGATTCAAGAGGAAGGGGCGGGCAGATTCTCCCCCAAGCTTTGACCTGAAACATTCCAGGGATGGACTTGGGCAGGCTCACATTCGGACACCTGGCTCACCTCGAGCCAGTCTGTGTGGCCAGGAAGGTGGTGGCTAAGACTGACGGGAGCCCACCTCTGGGATAAGCCAGGAGTGGGCTGAGACCTTCAAGATGGGGAGCCTCACCGCAGCCACACTGTTGGAGTGGGGGAGGAGAAACAGCTTTCCCAAGAAAAGGGGGAACAACACTGGACCTGTCATAGCCCGGATGTCCACCAATCTCGTCTGCTAACCAGAGCTGTGACTTCTGATCCAAACTGAATCTCAGCTCATCTATTTGCAGAGTAAGACGTGAGGATGAAGCATCTCTGTGGTTCTTTTCCAGCTCAAACACATGCTTTTGCTGAAAAATCACAAGTCCGTCTCCTTATTCTTTTTTAACTTGCATGAGAATTAAACATCTCTGTTAAAGACCAGGAAATCGTGATTCCACACATTAACTAGGAGAGGGAAACAGAACTATTTAAAGAATATCTTGCCTCTGAGGACTTTTCAGAAGGTGCAGCATATCCCTGCAGTTACTGTTTCACCCCAGATATAAATATCTACCCACCCTTTTCCCACGGCGTATTTTATCTCCCTAAGGAGGCTCTGATTGTGGCAGAAGGTCCCTGGGGGCTGAGTGTGGAGCGTGGTTTTCTCTTGGTGCCAGCTGGTTGGGGAGGGCAGTGCAAGTGACATTTGGCTTCCAGACATCTCTCTACCAGTAGCAGTTGGACCAAACACTCTTGAAACGCAGCTGCAGCCAGCTCTCTATATACTAAAGGGGCCAGCTGGCCGACTCCAAGGACCTGTAATCACTCCTTATTGTCACTCTATTTGTAAGTGTAAGGAAGTGCATGCAATTAACATCTAGTCCCTGATTGTAAGTGGACATCATTAATTTCTGATTTTCCCAATTGCTAGAGTACTTTTAGAAAGTCATAATTTTTTTCCATCAAAACTATCAGGGTCTAGGTAGGAGGAGGAGGAGAAAAAAAAAGGGAAAAAAAAAACCCTATCAGGGTCTCTTGCATTTCTTCTCCCATTTTTCCTGTCCCTTCTTTCACTGAGTTATGCTTTGTCTCTCTCTCTTCCCCTAGTGCGAGCCATAGATATTCAATTGGACTAGCACTTTTTCTATTAATTACATCAAGACTTCTGAACCCAGCCAGAAATGAGGGTTGCATCAGATACCAAGTAACTGGTATGTGGAGGAAGGTGGACTTAAGGATAGAAGCAAGAGAAAATCTTACTGGAACTTCCCTGATGGTCCAATGGTTAAGACTCCATGCTCCCAATACAGGGGGCATGGGTGCAATCCCTGGGCAGGAAACTGGGGAACTAAGCTCACTTCCCCACCTCCTGTCACACACGCAATAACAGAACCTTATTTTGAATTTTGTTTCCTACTAAGCCTTTAGAATGTATTTGGTGAGGATGGCCCTCCCATGCCCCTAGGGACAAAGGTGGTCTGTGGGTGGGCTTCTTTCCCTTTATCTCTCCAGATCCACTCTCCACCCTGATGTGTCTGGGTCACTTTAATACGCTTTGCGCTCTGTATTCCAGTTGGACCTGGGCAATGGGGAGCTCCAGCAGGGCACTGGAGGGAAGGAGGAGAACATGGTCAGGGAGTTTAAATTCCAGCCTCCCTCCCTGGGAGGTCAGCTCAACTGGCTGCATCCCTTGATGGGTGGGTGACCATCTCAGGGTCGTCTGTTCTTCCCAGCTCTGTTTCCTCTCTCTGCATCCTTGTGGGTTGAGGGAGAGGTGGTGTCAGTTCCGAGGCTATTTACTTGGGTTCCTTCTACCTCTTGAGGTTTTCTCCTGTGTGCACTCTCCATCTTTGCTATCTGACCCTTTATAAAGAAACCCTGCCCATATTTTTGGAATTTGAGTGCCTCTCCCTTAGGGAGTAGGCAATTTTGTGGCCAACTTTAGCTGAAAACAGAATCACAATGCTAAGCCGACAGTATTCAGTCCAAGATATTAACCAGCGCTGCAATCTTCACTCCAGGATGAGAGTCACCCTCCTCCCCCAAGGGGAGGTGTGCAGCGGGTCCTGCCTCTAGTTGGGGAAGAGCCTGGGACCAACTCCTCTCTCTCTGACACCTCATCTGCAACCTGCTGATTCCATCCCTAGACTGAAATGGGGGTCAGAGGGGACAGACCAGGCTCATCTGAACTGATTCTGTCATAACTGGGTTCTGCACCCTCTGGCCTGGCATGGTTAGAACCAATCCTCTCTCCTGGCCCCTCAGAGACTGCCAGCACCCCAGCCCCCAGGTGCACAGCCTGTGACTGGGAAGGTCTCCCCTCCGGCTGGTGCTCCCCTCAGTCCTGGTTCTCCAGGGGCCCTTTCACACTTGGCTGCCCCTCCCCCACCTCATCCTTTCAGATTATCTTCTTGGGCAGCACTTGAAAATTCCGGTTGACCTTCCCATTGGGTCAAGTTCATATCTAGTTGGCAGTCTTATCTGGCTCACTCTGTTGTGCTCCTTCAAACAGCTCAATGGCTGGATCATCCTGCCGGCCACTGTGTCTGCAAACACCTGGGGACCCACAGGCTCTGGGAACAGTTCCCTGATGTCTCCTCTCAACCCACTGAAACAAGTGGAGAGATACCCTCCACCTCCTCTGCTGGGGAAGAGGACTGGAACGCAACCCAGCCAGTCTCCAAAGAAACACCCAGGGAGTCACGTCTGTTACACTTTCTCCAGCCTCTGATACTCCCCGGATGCGGGAAGAGGTTTAAGGGAGGGAGGGAATTCGTTCTCCAGCCTCTCTGAGGATGCCTCTGGCGCATGGGGTGGCGGTGGGGTGTGGGGTGAGAGAAGCAATTGGTCTCACACACTCCGGCAGGTCATCTTTACCTCATCTTGGAGGCTCAGTTTTAACAGACTGTAACAGACTGTTGCATATCCTCTTGTTCAGTCACTAAGTTGTGTCCGACTCTTTTGCAATCTCATGGACTGTAGCCCGCCAGGCTCCTCTGTCCATGGGGATTCTGCAGGCAAGAAGACTGGAGGGGGTTGCCATTCCCTTCTCCAGGGGAGCTTCAAGACCCAGGGATCAAAGCCGGGTTTCTTGCATTGCAGGCAGATTCTTTACCACTGAGCCACCTGGGAACATAAGCTTTTAATTGCTAATAAAAAGAAACAAAACAAAACAGTTCAAATTGGCTTCCATAATAGAGAGAATTTATTGGTTTGCATAATCGAAAAAGTTCAGAGATCAGATGTTTTGTTTCTCTGTAACTCTCTCAGCTCTGTCCATCTCAGTATTTCTGAGGTGGCTGCCCTAAAGCCCCGGTATGTGCTTCCTTGTCAGGGAACAAAGAGGCTCTCTCTTCCCTCAGCCACTGAACAAGTCTTGAGAGTCACTCTGATTGGATGAAATTTGACTACCTAGGCTAAGTTCTTATCCCAAGTCAATCCTACCACCAGGGGAGCACTATGCGCTGACTGGCTTAAGCCGAGGGTAGAAGCCATCCCAGCTCAATCACTATGGGAGACAGATGGGTCATCCTGACTGGGTTAAACCTCTGCGGTCCCATTCCTGGAGTTGGTGATGAAGGTAGTGGAGGTGATGAGTCTTAGGCTCAGCCTTACCCACATGTTCTACTTGTATAACTAAGAGAAAGGTGGGAAGGGTTATTCAGGAAGCAACCACAACCACAGTCCAAGGTCATTTTACTCAAGTAACTTTTTTGTCCCAAGGTCATCCTACTCAAGTATCTCTTTGGTCCCAGCATAAAATATGATTTTTTGGGTAGCTGAATATTTTATATTCATAATACAAACATACTCATGACTTTAAAAGGCATTCATTCTGCTTTGCCCTGGAGAAGGGATGGCTACCCACTCCAGTGTTCTTGCTGGCAAATCCCATGGACAGAGGAGCTTAGAGTGGGCTATAGTCAATGGGGTTGCAAACAGTTGGACATGACTGAGCGACTAACACTTTTGCTTTGGGGTGACTTTGCCACTAGACGTGGCCCATTATATTTTTAAGGCCCCACAAAAATGTTTTAAACTTTTAGGTCAAATAAAATATTTTAAAATATATTTATATGTGTATTCTTATAGCAATAGAGTTGTAAAATATTATTGTTTTTATTTACTTTTTAAAAGTTTTAGAAATTTAAATGGAGGCATGGGCCCAGCAAAGCACATGGACCGGTGTCCCTAAGACAAGGAACAAGGTAGACAAGTTCCTAGGACCCGTCAAAGTCATCAAGCAGCCCTGCTCAGCATTCCTTCTTTACTGGGATATCCCACCACAGTATTTAATGTTGCTAATACGAACTGCAGCCATGAAATTAAAAGACGCTTGCCTCTTTGAAGAAAAGCTATGACAAACCTATACAGCACATTAAAAAGCAGAGATAATACTTTGCCAATAAAGGTCTGTCTAGTCAAAGCTATGGTTTTTCCAGTAGTCATGTATGGATATGAGAATTGGACCATAAAGAAAGCTCAGTGCTGAAGAGTTGATGCTTTTGAATTGTGGTGTTGGAGAAGACTCTTGAGAATCCCTTGGACTGCAAGGAGGTCAAACCAGTCCATCCTAAAGGAAATCAGTCCTGAATATTCATTGGAAGGACTGATGCTGAAGCTGAAACTCCAATTCTTTGGCCACCTGATGCAAAGAACTGACTCACTGGAAAAGACCCTGATGCTAGGAAAGATTGAAGGGGGGAGAAGAGGTCAACAGAGGATGAGATGGTTGGATGGCATCATCAATTCGATGGACATGAGTCTGAGTAAACTCTGAGAGTTGGTGATGGACATGGAAGCCTGGCATGCTGCAGTCCACGGCGTCTCAGAGAGTCAGACATGACTGAGTCATTGAACTGAACTGAACTGAATAAGAACTTAAAGTCTGAATCAAAGAGATTATCCTTTGAACTCCAAGGTTACTACCCACTTACTTGTACCAGAGATACTGAGCTTGAAAACAGCAGTCCTGGGAAGTCAGGCCTGCCTCCACAAAAGAAGCAGAGAAGGGAAGGCAATTCATTCTATGGGTGAAATAAAAACCTAAAATGTTCACAGCATTTTCTTCTGCTTGGAGGCTAATGAACATGGGCATAGTCTGCTACCATATTTTCATGCGTATTATATCGTGATCCCCATAACAACCCAACTCACTTAGTCCATGAAGAATTAGACTCAGGGAAGGCAAGTAACCTCCCAGTTTCCTACAGTTATACCTCTAGGAGGGGTAGGTCAGCTCAAGGCTTTTGACTCCAAAGCTTTTGCCTTGCTGCTAGTGCCCAGAGGCAGTAAAACTGAAAGTCAGTTTTTTTTTTTTTTGGTGAATAGTTTATCTTACCATGCAAAGTGGGCAGTGACTTAGGGCACACCCAAAGAGTTCTAAGAGCAGACCAGGGCCTTGGGGGTACCTTTCTTCCCAGACGTGCTGCAAGGTTGTCCATGATGCAGGTCCATTTCCCACCAGGCTTTCCCATCCTAATCTGTGGTGCTTTAAGGTCAGAGGCCTGCTTCCTGGGGCAGCTGAGGAAGGCTAACCACCCAGAAAGGAGGCTTGCTCGATGCGTGGGGCCACAGGCTCCCAGATCCAGACAGCAGAGGTACTTCCACGCTTTTCAGCACCACCGCTGCTGCCCATAATGCCTCTCCAGCCTGTCCTTTTAGGGCTAGTCTGAGTGATCTGGGGCCCTTTCCAGGGTCTTGGTTAGAGCAATAATAATCCACAAAAGAAACAAGCATGGGGATGCTTCCCCAGCAACCCCTGCTTTCTCCACTTCCAGGAAATTAGGCAGACAAACTAAACCCCTGAAAAGGGGAGGTGTCTCTACTGACAGCATCTGCATCGCCCAGGAGCTTGTTAAGCAAATTCTCAGGCCCATCCTCACCTATTGATTGAGAATCTGTAAAGCTGGTGTGAACAAAGAATGTTGCCTGCCAGTATCAGGAAACAAAGGATGTTTTAGCCATCAATGGCCTCCCTGATTTCAATGAGCCCACTGAAAAAGCACTAAATTCATTAACTTGAGATGCCTGCGTGTGAGCTAAATCGCTTCAGTCATGTCAGATTCTTTGCCATCCTATGGATGTGAAGAGCTGAATTATTTGAAAAGACACTGATGCTGGCAAAGACTGAAGGCGGGAGGAGAAGGTCGCTCTAAGGGGTTTGTAATTTAGTTTGGTGGGCATGATTTTCTCAGACATGCGCCTGCCGTCCTTTGTAAGAGGCTGAACTCTCCTCCCCAGGTAGTCCAGCGAGCAGATCTACAGCCTTTCACTTTCTTGAAGTTGGAAACTCAACCCAGCTGCCTGGACACCTCAGCTAGGCCTTCCCTCCACTGAGAGCATGCGCCCTATCAGGCTGCCCGCCGACCCCGCCTCCATCAGGCCCCGCCCCAGCCCCGCCCACCACAGGCCCCGCCCTTCTGCTCATCCACCGGCTCGCCCCGCCCCGCGCACGCGCAGAGGCCGGTTTTTGGGTGCCCCTCCCGTGATGCTCCGCGGCGCGGGCGATTTGTAGCTAATGGCGGGCGCTTCGTCCCAGGATTGTTGTGAAGGATGCTCCTCTCCTAGCTGTACGTGTGGCCACAAGGGCAAGTGGGGCGACTCCTCGCTGTTAGGCAAGCGGCTCTCGGAAGACTCGAGCCGCCACCAGCTGCTGCAGAAGTGGGCGAGCATGTGGAGCTCCGTGAGCGGAGACGCGTCGGTGGCCTGCCCTGAGAGGACGCGGGGCGAGGAGGCTGCGGAGCCGGCCGAGGAGGACAGGCCGCTGGTGTTTCTGTGCTCGCGCTGCCGGCGGCCGCTGGGCGACTCGCTGAGCTGGGTGGCGAGCCAGGAAGACACCAACTGCATCCTGCTGCGCTGTCAGTTCGGGCTGGGGCGGGGTCGGGCTGGGATTTAGGACTAAGGGTTGCCTTCTTGCCTGGGGTGCGGCTTCTGGGCGGCCCTGGAAGAGGCGGGGGTGTTTGGGAGCAACGCAGGGTCTTTAAAAGCAGAGCTTGAGAAGCAGAGCTGTCCCAGAAAGGGGGGAGGGGGAGAGTCATCCCTGCATCTCGGGCTTACGCGTGCAAGTCCTTTTCTGGGGTCCCCCATCCCAGAGGAGCAATGGATGAATCGACAACGTCCTGAGCCTGACTTAGGGAAAAAAAGAAAGTCAACCAACCAGGTTGTAAGCATTTAAGGTGTAGGTACTCTGTGTTATTCCTCATAGAGATTAGTGGGCTCTGTTCATCGGTGGGTAAAGGTCGGTAATATTGTTAATTGTTTATTTAGAAAGTAAGCTTTTCAGCGGCCTGCTTCCTGCAGGGGATGTCACGATTGATTTGTATCAACGGACGCCTTTAGCCTGAAGTGTTACAACTTCAGAGTTGAATCATAATGCTATTACAAAAATTGAAGGAGACTTGCAATAAAAGCGCTAACAATCCTCACAAAAGTGGAGAGGAAGGAGGATGTGGTAAAAGGGTGAAGGTCAGAGTTCTAGCTTTTAATACTGATTGTACCAGTTACCTGTATGTTTCCCCAGCGTTTCTTTGTTTTGTTGTTTTCATAGTATTTATTTAGGGAAGTGGTTCACTGAGTTACCACTAAGTTTTCTGAGTTACTACTGAGTGGTTTTCTGAGTTAATGTAAAAATGACTGTTCTTTTTGGACTTGTGGTTTTCAAGATTAAATTTCTGTTCTATTTGAATTCTGTAAATATTTTTAATGGCAGAAATTCACCACCGACTTATTGACATTTGTGGAAAGTTTTCCTTCCTGGGATGTATTGGGAAGAAAGAAGGAGAGCAGTGGCCACCTGTTACCTGAAACTTTTAGAAGTCTGTTTTCCTTAAGGATGAGCTTAATAATCCTTTTTGATTGTTAAACATAAGCCTAAGAACATACATTTCCCATAGTAATTCATTGAGATTGATCCTTCACACCTATTAAAATCAAACAAGGCAGAAGGCTGTAAAAGTAAAAAGGACTTGTCCCCAAATCTTATCCCCCGATCCTAACACTCTCAAGGCCCTAGAGTTCAACATGCTTTATTCTCATTCATACTTCCAGATGCTCTCCATGCATATATGTGCATGTTTAAATGTACATTTTTTAAAATTCCCTAAACATATAAATTTTCAAAAACACCCTTGGGATAATGTTTATACTGTTAAGCATCCTTACCTTTTTATTCTACACCTGTATTCTGAGTATTTTTCCATATCAGTGCATATAGGCATAATTCACAGTTTTAGCAGCTGCCTTTTGTACCCCTGCTGAGAGGCAGTGTAGGTGATGGCCCTCAACTGCATGCATGGGTTTGAATCCTGGTCTGCCACTTACTAGCTGTGTCTTGGGGCAAGCTACACAGCCTCTTTGTGTTTCAATTTTCTCCTCTGTAGATTTGAGGATAATACTTACATGTGGTAATTAGGAGGACTAAGCAAGTTAGTGTGTGTCCTGTGCTCAGAAGAAATAGGAAGTGCCACTTAAGTGACATTGTTAATGGAAATGCCGTTCATCCTCCCAGTCTGCCCCTGTTGATAGAGGTCTAGGTTTTTTCCCAGGGTTGCTGCTTTAGAACCGCATGTATGCATTTGGGTTGAGATTTTGCTACAGTATAAGGGCCTTTGTAGGCTGTTATAATTGAGAATCTTAATCTTTAGTCTACTGTTCTAGTGCCTGTGGTGTTGAAGCTGGAGAGTGGTAGGACTCAGGTTTTTCTTTGGAGGATGCACTGAAGATAAGAATAAGCCTGGAAGTGGGGAGGTCAGTCGGGGGCCAGTACAGGGAGAGGAGGTAGCCGTGGTGTGGGGCTGGAGTGAGGGTCATGAGGCAGAATGGACAGGACTTATCAGAGGAGTATCTGTAGGGGAGCAGGGTAAGGAGATGATGAATGTAGGCTGACACCGATTTCTGATCTGAGTGACGGGTAGCTGGGAGTGGAGTTTACTGAGTTAAGGTAGACTGTTGAGGTGAGCTCAAGAGTCTGTTCTGATGTCCTTTCTTCATGTCCCTCCACATTTAGTGTGTCCTGAATTTGGATGCTCTGGGAATGTTTCCTGTTTCCTCTAGAGCTCAGCTGTGACCCCTGTTCAAGTTGTGGTCTAAAAGATTTGGGGCTGGGTTCCTGTGGACCCTCTCTGCTGCTTATAAGGAAATGAGCTCTGTGTTTGAGACTTGAGGTGTGTGCACAGACTTTTACCCTCTTCTTTGGGTTAATCCCTGTTTTACTGTGCTGGCAGGTATTCTTGATAGTCTGTGATTTGAGGTTCTGATTGTTCCAAGTTTCACCATCAATTGAATTTTTTCTTCCTTGATTGTTCCAAGTTTCACCATCAATTGAATTTTTTCTTCCTTGATTGTTCAAAGTTTCACCATCAATTGAATTTTTTCTTCCTAATTACATTCATTTTGTTAATGTAAGTGTTTTCTGGGAAGGGAAGAAAATAACTCTTATTCTGCTATGTTTTTCCAGAAGACCCTGTACACTTAGTTTTAAACCACTGTGTGTGTGTGTGTGAGAGTGACTTTTGGGCCTTTATTTTTTTTCTGGCTTTCTGAGTTCTAAAATTAAAATTGAATTAAAAGTTCTATAAAATAACCCGCATGTGTGTTATATCAAACCACATTAATACATTGTTACTTCTTTCCAGGTGTTACCTGTAATGTTTCTGTGAATGAGGAACAGATGCTATCCAAACGTAAAAATGAAAATGGTTGGTGAGTAAAGCTATATCTCTATGAGTATGTATGTTTTTACTTTTTCAAATAAAAATTTTTAAAAAGATCATCAGCAGTAAAATTTGGGATAAAGCTTTTTTCATGGTGCGTGTACTTAGTTGCTCAGTCATGGCTGACTTTTTGCAGCCCCATGGACTATAGCCCTCCAGGTTCCCGTGTCCATGGAGATTCTCCAGGCATTAGTACTGGAGTGGGTTGCCATGCCCTCCTTCAGAAGATCTTCCCAACCCAGCGATTAAACTGAGGTCTCCTGCATTTCAGGTGGATTCTTTACAGCCT
Organism: Antilocapra americana; assembly: GCA_007570785.1. Lineage (NCBI taxonomy): Eukaryota > Metazoa > Chordata > Mammalia > Artiodactyla > Antilocapridae > Antilocapra > Antilocapra americana. The sequence continues at coordinate 1,910,550 of ML664172.1, read as the reverse complement.
GAGCCACCAGGGAAGCCCTTTTTCATGGTAATCAATATCAAATCAGTCATTGTGCATGCTTAGTCACTTCAGTCGTGTCTGACTCTTTACAACCCTGTGGACTGTAGCCTGCCAGGCTCCTCTGTCCATGGGATTCTCCAGGCAAGGATACTGGTGTGGGTTGCCATGTCCCTCCAGGAGATCTTCCTGATCCAGGGATGGAACCCACATCTCTTACATCTCCTGCATTGGCAGGCGGTTTCCTGAGTGACAGTGGGCACCTTTAGGTTTAAGATGGAAGAGTTTCTAAATTTTTCAAGGCCTGTTCCAACACTTCTGTTTTGGGTGTTTGGCTTGTTCCTGATGGACACTGAAAATAAAAACAGAAAAAGAAAGTATCTTTATCATGGAATCTCTGAGCCAAAGAATGCTTTAGATAAATGCTCCCCACTTTTCATGCTGTAGCACCCATAGAAAATGCTGATGTCACATACAGACATGTGTGGCCCATTGAGGTAAACAGACAAGGCTGCATGCACGGCGGCACAGGAGCCCCAGCTGTCCCAGGCCCTGTTTTATCTCTCCAGGTGTTGAAGGGGTCAGTATCCTGCTCTACCTGCCACCTGTCTACTGCAAGCAGCATCCTCAGAAAACTGAATGGGAAACTTTGTTTTGTAGAATTATTGCCTGAAAGTTGTCTTACCGATGCATATGAATAAGTGGTACACAAGCAATTCAACAGAAATTAATAATCATGTATTAAAATTTTATTATTTTTTATTTTAATGTTTATCTACTTGGCCGTACGGGGTCTTCATGGCGGCACTCGGGATCTTTGATCTTTAGTTGTGGACTCTTAAGTGTGCAGACTCTTAGTTGTGGCACATGGGATCTAGTTTCCTGATCCCCAGGGATCAAACATGGGCCCCCTGCATTGGGGAGCTCAGAGTCTCAGCCGCTGGACCACTAGGGATTTTAAAACATTGATTTAAAAAAATTTTTTTTTTTATTTTAAAATGAAAAAAAAATTTTTTTTTCCATTTTAAAATGAAGAAAAGATTTTTTTTCATTTTAAACATTGGTTTTTCATTTTTAGTAATGTTAGAGTGTCCTATTCAAATAAAGTATATTTTCATTTAAAAAATTACTCTTTAAGGAGAATTTAAAGTCATAATACAATAGGTGGCATGTGAATGTAACAGAAATTGTACTGCTGGCATGCTGGTGATAATAATTTGGAAAACTCAGCCTTGGATAATTTCTCACTTTATTAATGAAGAAAATGAGGCCTGGGGAGGTTTATAGCCTCACTCAGGACATAGGACATTAGCAGGAGCTAATGATGGTGCTTTGCTATCCCTTTGCTTCCTGCAGAGTGTCCTCTACTTCCCAGTTCCAGTCATTTTGATGTCAGCTTACATCTTTGCTATCACGTAGTTGGTATTTTTCATTACATTGACCGAGTTTTTATTTTAAAAGGAATCCATATGACTGCCATGAATGTATCAATTGCTGTTACTCGAAAGTAACTGATGATAATTACAGTGGAAACAAATGTTATTCAGTTCTAGCTGAGCTACTGCTGGCTGGCTGGTTCCGAGCCTGAGGTCTGTCGTTGGTCTATCCTCTTACAGTTAAAAAATTTGCAGTTGTAAGATACACATTAAAAACCTTCTAGCACCAGGCTGAGACTTTTTATAATCAAGGGTCTAGAGAACTGAAAAGGGAATCGACTCTTGCTCTGAACCAGTGAGTTCTGTTCGCTTGTATCACCTGAACCCCATCCTTTATGCCAAACTATGGCTTACAGGCCAAGCATCTGTTTTTGTAAATATGTTTTTATTGGAACACAGTGTTCATTCAGTTACGTATTGTCTGTGGCGGCTTCTGTGTTAACAATGGTAGAGGCAAGTAGTTGGAATAGACACCACATGGCTTGCAAGCCTAAAATATTTGTTCTCTGAATCATTACAGAAAAAAATTGGCCTATTCCTGCCCCAGAGCATTAATGATCCTTGGTGGACAATGTGACATTTAAAGAACATGTAGAATCTTTTTGCCTTATTTCAAAATTTTAGTTAATTTTTCTTAGTACCAGATTGAGGCATTTGCATTCTAGAAAAACACCACTTTCATATACTCCCTTCTTTTTTGTTTTTCTAAATTTCTAGTTACTTTTGTCTGTGCTCCGTCTTCATTGCTGTGCATGGGCTTTCTCTAGGAGTCTAGCAGGGACTCCTCTCTAGTTGGCGGTGTTTGAGCTTCTCATTGTGGTGGCTTGTTGTGAGGCGTGGGGTGTAGGAGCTCCGGCTTCAGTAGTTGTGGTGTGCAGGCTTAGTTGCTCCACCCCATGTGGAATCTTCCTGGGCCAGGGATCGAACTGTGTCCCCTGCACTGGCAGGTGGATTCTTATCCATTGTGCCACCAAAAGGAAATCCAGAATACTCTCTTCTTAGCCACTTTTGTATATGCCCTCTGTCACTAAATACTGAAGGCGGTGTGACCTGGAGGTGACTTGTCTACATTTCCAGTGTAAGCATCTTGTTGTCTTTTTTTTTTTTTACTTTTTATGCACATGATCTAGTAGGGTCAGGATAACATACTTCAGCAACTTAAATGTTTAGGTGTTTACAGATCTCAACAATGGGATTTTTGTGGTAACCAGTTACTAAAGGGTGACATTTTTTTGTGGCAGCATCCTGAAGACTTTGTACTGCACAGGATGTTCGCTCAACCTTGGCTACCTGTACAGGTGCACACCCAAGGATCTAGACTACAAAAGGGACCTGTTCTGCCTCAGTGTTGAAGCCATTGAAAGGTAAGTTTGAGGCATAAATGAATAGCTTACAGCTGAACTCTTAGAAAATTGTTTGCAGACAAATTGGTATGAAAACTTGGAAACCAAACATTGTTTGGTTAAAATATATTACTTATATTTTTAAGTAATGATTTCTGACCATAAAGCAAGTGATTTTGTTGTTGTTGTTTGGACCTGATTTGTTTGTTATTGGAAAAGTCCGTCATGCTAAATTGTGGAAGAAATCACTGTGAGAACATTTTGCAGAGTAAAAGTTTGCTATTTATCTTAATTTAGTTTAATAGGATTTTTTTTAAAGCAGTTGTGTGTATCAATATATTTTGTCCACTTTATTTTTCCCTCTAGTTTTTAGTCTAGTAGAATAACTTGAAGAAATAGGAATTTCAGAAATGGTCAAGAAAGAAGTCCCTTTGACCTTCTGGGAAAGTAGAAATGCAAAGTCCAACTATTTCCTAGAGGGTTGTAAATAACTGTCTGCTGTCTTGAGGGATGCAAGGAAGTACCTTCATTTTTCAAGACTTCTAAAAGGTGTTTGGAGACAAGGTGAATTAGGGTCTGATGACATATATCTTAATGATCTTTAGTTCATTAACCTTTAAAAAATTAGAAATAAAATTAATTAACCCCAATGTCTTTTCACTTATCCTGAAAAGATGTAACTCTCAAGACTTTAGAGATTGTTTAGTAGCTCAGTCGTATCCGACTCTTTGTTACTCCGTAGACTACAGCCCACCAGGCTCTTCTGTCCATGGGATTCTCCAAGCAAGAACACTGGAGTGGGTTGCCATTTTCTTCTCCAGGGGATCTTCCTGACCCAGGGATCAAACCCATGTCTCCTGCATTGGTGGGTGGGTTCTTACTGCTGAGCCACTAGTTAGAGAGGTTTTCTTAGAAATGCCAGGAAACCTTAAATATCAAGAAAGAAGAACAATTTAAGAAGAAAAGAAAGTGCCTACACTTTCATTACTTGAAGTATTTTGTCATTCTATTAGATTTCTTAGGTTTTCTCTTTAAAAAAATTTAGAATAGTATTCTTTTTATTATAATTTTTCATTTGATTATTTTTTCATTACTATAGTTTTACTGCCGTCTTTGAAACTAGACAAGTTTAGACCAAAATTATGAAATCTGCAAACTTTTTACAGCCTTCTGTAGCAAGTCCCGCTCATTGATATGAAGCATGCAGGCCCTCCTGGAGAGAGATCAGATCTGTTTTGGTTTTAATATGTAAATAGAAGATGCATGCCCAAAACAACTGCTCCCATAATTTCCATGGGAATTTTACCAAGATTTGTGAAAATTATGTGAGGGGAAAGTACAAGTATAAGCTACATGAAATCTTAAACCAGTATGGTTGGTACAGAATTTTAAAAGCGACCCATATCTGTATAAAAGAAAATATTTGGAAGGTTGGATCCTAGTATCGAAGCTGTTCTTTCCCCAACAGTTGAATTTAAGGAAAAGTTACCTCACAGGGCAGAATTTAAATGGCAGGGAACCAAGTTAGTTATAAAAATGGATGTCCTCCATAATGTTTATTTACAGCATTATAAATTAATCAGTGCCATTCAGTTTTCCCCATCTCATTTTTCTTTTCTAAACAAGATATTAACTGCCTTCTATAATTTTTCCTTTGATGACATTTTTTAGAAATTTAATCAATTAATCTTGGGTTTCTAACAGAAGACTGTTTATATTTAACAGAAGTGATGTATTGAAGTTGTTACATGTGATGAAAGACTTCTAAAGAAATGCACGTGAATGAAGGTTTTGTTTGTTTTTGGAGAAGTAATAGCACCTTCTCTACTGTTTAGATTTATTTGGTTGCCAAAGCTGGGCTTGTTTCTTCCATTGCTAGGCCAGTTGTATTTTCAAATTGTAGCATGTTGTCACTGCAGAGAGCAGAGCAAAACATGAGTTATAGAATAACTGTTGAAGTTACTAAAATCTAGAAAATCAACAATTGACTCTACAAATTACATACTAAAAGTTAAAACTTGAAAATGCACATGTTCTTGAAAAGTTGTGTAAAACAGTGGTTTCTTCAGGATCTTATGAAACTTCAAAACAGAATTTTGAACAAAACAGAATTTCAAATATTACTGTTTTACCACCCAGCTTACTAAAGAGCTGGTTTTATTCCCAATAACGAAATATTTATAGCGTTGAGAAATCTGTAGAGCTCTTGGTCAAAGCTGCTATGGAGAAAAACATGATTTCATGTAGTTCAGCTTCCTATGTAGGTTGCTATTAACAAAAGTAATTGTTTTATGTGTTTACTCGGTACTAATATATACTTCAGTATACTTTGAGTTTTCATGTTCTCAATATAAACTTTATATTTACTCCCTTCTCATATTTTAACTTTGTACTGTACTGTACTTCAGTTATGTTTTAGGGTCGTCTGAAAAGCAAATTGTGTCAGAAGACAAAGAGCTTTTTAATCTTGAAAGTAGAGTTGAAATAGAAAAATCTCTGAAGCAGGTAATTTTGTTCTGCACTTTTTGTGTCTTTGTATAAACAACTTCCAGTCAATGACCAAGTGCTGTTCCACGAATAATTCTTAATTGTGTCTTCTCTTTTGATCTTAGCATTCATGGTGAGAGAGTGCTTATTTTATTTCAGTTGTTAGTAAAGTTGATTTGCTGGGAGCCAAACTACAAATTAAGCCAAAACTTTATGGAAAAAATTATAAAGACATTCCATGCTAAATCAAAGCAGTATGTATTCTAAAACTATTAAAATAGAAATATATCTTTAAATCAATATTTCATTTGATTTGATTTTCATGGTAAAAACAGCCTTGTTTCTGAATGTTAACATCCTGTCACAGGCAAGATAGTGGTGAATAAATGTAAAAGCTATGGATCAGAAGTTGAGAACTACTATTAATAGGCATATGTCTTATTTAAACAGAATTCCATTAAATAAACACAGATATGTATAATGTATAACATAGCAGAAATTATATTAATGATCAACATTTTAATCATATTTAACCATGTATGATTTTAATCATGTATTTTTTTCTATTCTTTTTTCCATTCGATAGATGGAAGATGTTTTGAAAGCCTTGCAAACAAAGCTGTGGGAGGTCGAATCAAAACTGTCCTTTACCAGTTGTAAAAGCTGAATTGGTTCCAAGGCCCACACTGTGCAGTCCTCTGCTGATGGAGAGTTCTTTCATATGTAGCAATTCTTGGTATAATTTACTTCCCTTAGAACTGAAAGAATTGGAAGCGGTCACGTACATTGTAACCTCTTGTACTGATCAGCTGGTCACATGAGAACAATCACCTTTTCTGGCTGTGTTTGATGGTAAAGAGGTGATTGTTTCCCAAACTCAGGTTTTAAAGTCATGATAATTGCTGGAATTTCAGAGTTGTTGTTTTGATAACAAACTGCTATAATATTTTGAATGGTTTTTTCCTCTGTACCAAATTCATTATTTTTTGTTTTCTATTTTTTAACTTTATTCTCTGTACCGAATTCATTATTTTTTATTTCCTATTTTTAAACTATATTTCACTTTTTATAGTTTGAGCACTGTTTAATATTGAGTGCTTAGAAAATCTTAGAGGTTTTTCCATCTGCTGTGTTGTCGAATCTTTGAAAACTAATGAATACAGCTTTCTGGAGAAACTGGCCAGTTGAATTATTTGTCAAAACTCTGAAACCTTGCACAGGAGTAAATTAGACTGTATTCTATTGGTGGTTGGATTCCATTTGGTCCTGTTTATTTACTACTTCGTGCGCTCAGTCGTGTCAGACTCTTTGCGACCCCATGAACTGTAACCCACCAAGATCCTCTGTCTTTGGGATCTTCTAGGCAAGAATACTGGAGTAGGTTGCCATTTCCTTCTCCAGGGAGTCTTCCAACCCAGGAATTGAACCTGTGTCTCCTGCATTGCAGGGGGATTCTTTACCCTCTGAGCCATCAGGGAAGCCCTTATTCACTGCTATATGCCTCCAAATCTGGCACCATATTTACAAAAGAGAGTAGTAATCATTCCCAAGGGTGGGATTCTAGGAGAATTTTCAGTTTTTGTAATGTAAGACTTCTAATAAGCACTTGTTATTTTTATACTGAGGAGGAAAATAAAGGTTAAGGCAAAGTGCTTTACAATTGATTTTTATGAAACAGTTATTTAAGTGAGCTCAGAAATCCTGGTGTCATAAATTCCACACATTTACTGGTCATGACAGTGTGGGGGCTCCTGCTCAGGACTCTATAAGTAACCCCAAATTTCCCCAGCCCTAGTGAGGCCACCTAACATTAGTACTCAGCATGTTTGAGTAACTTAACTCAATTTCTGCTTAGAACCTCCATAATCATTTCCGAGAATACCTCAAATTGTCATGGCAAAAGTTCCTAAGTCAAATTGACTTGATCATCGATCATTCACAATTACTAAGTTCTTTTTGAGAGATCATCCACAGCCTCTAATCATTTGAAGTTAGTGAGCTGTCCAGGTCTCTTCGCAGTGCCTGCTGGCCAACAGTCACCCTGCCTCAGTAAGCTTGATGAGGTCCCCAGGGTCTGTCACTGTAGGTGTTTCAGTGGCGCTTGCCTGAAAGTTCGTTTAGAACAGATGGGAGAGTCATTTTAATTGAGAGATTCAGCTGACTTTCTAGTCGCACGAGTGACAGCATTCTCCAGTCACTTTCAGGGCCATTCCAAAGAGGCGATTCCAGTTTGGCTCCTTAATTCCTTTTACCCTGTTCATCCTGGGCTACAATTTCTAGCCAATCCATACATGTTGAAAACGACTCATGGCACCAATGCAAAGTAATTTCTAATATCCAACAGTGCTAACCAAGCCTCTCTTGTGGTTCAGGGAATAAACAGCCCAGGTGACTTAGTGGCTACTCCCAGGATGAGCCTTTGATTAACATTTCCCTGTACACTCTCCGCCCTTGGAGTTTTATTTCCAGTGAGGGTCCTTCAGAGGAAGTTAGCTTAAACCATGCGAGTGGAGAGCTCACACGTTTATCACACAGTCTTTGTTGAAGCATCTAAAAGCAAATCCCAGGGAACAGTCATGTCTCAGTGTAAGGCACAGTCCGTGTCTTTGGCCTCTGTGATGTCACTGAAAGGGTGGGCTTACTATCACCATGGGGAAGAGAGCTCTGAGACTCCCACGCTGCCTACTTGAAGGGTCCACGTGGGACAGCTTCATCCTCCACAGGCTGCCCTGTGTCACTTTGGAGGAGAGGGCCCGTCCTCACACTCTGGGTCAGCCTCTGCTGAAACCACCGTTTCCCTGAAGCCTAGTGACTTCAGGCTTAGTGACTTTTCAGGCTTTGCCTGATGGCTCATTGGCGTGCTGTTGGTTTGACTTGCCCTGTGGAGCCGCATACTAAACTCGACAATCCTGACTAGGCCCTACTCCTTGTAACTGTGTCCTCTTGTTTCTGCTTACTCCTACCCATGAGCAGGAGCGAGGATCCTGGGGCAAGAAACGGACATTCCAGCCTGAATTGCACAGGACCCCAACAAAGAGGCTTCAGATAGGATCTAACCAGCATTTGTTTCTTCAGCCAATCCCTGTGAAAGGGTGCTCCCCAGTTCTTTAGGGAGAACCTTTGGAAACTAGTAATAGGACCTGTTTACAGATGGCTATAAATGCACGTGTATGGGACCCTGTACATGGTTCTCATCCCCGAGTGTGGCTTCTGCTGTCCTCAGCAAGCTCTCCTGATGCGTTGGTAAGTTTCCAAGCTTACAAGGCTGCGATGGGTATTCCTTGTGTTGGATCGATGTCTGGATGGAGTATGTCCTACCTGGGGGATTCTAGTCAGGCTCGGGGCATTAAAAAGGGGCAAAATGAGGGTGCCTCCTTGCAGAGTTGGGTCTAGGTGTTCAGTAGGATCTACTTGAGAGGAGCCGTGATGACCAACGTGATGAGCTTTTCACTTTCACTTTCACGCATTAGAGAAGGAAATGGCAACCCACTCCAGTGTTCTCGCCTGGAAAATCCCAGGGACCGGGGCATCTGGTGGGCTGCCGCCTATGGGGTCGCACAGAGTCGGACACGACTGAAGCGACTTGGCGGCAGCAGCATGGGTAGTCAGCTCCCAGCTAGAGTCCCCCTCTTCACTGCTCTATTAGCCATGCGACCGTGGGCAAATCTTGTACCCATTTTGAGCCTCTCTTTTCTCATCTGCAGAATGAGCTGTGATAACCTGCTTTTCTTGCATCACAGATAAATGATTGCTTATGGTGGTACTTTGAAAACAGTAAAGCATCACAAAAACAAATGACAAAGGTGTAGGCTTGTTTAATTTGCTCTGATTCAGTCTTCTTGTCAGCCTGACTTCTAGTCGGATTGTTTGGATGTCCTGGTGGCTCAGAGGCAAAGAATCTGCCTGCAATGCAGGAGATCCAAGTTTGATCCCCGGGTCGGGGAGATCCCCTGCAGAAAGGAATGTCTACCCACTTCTGTATTCTTGCCTGGAGAATTCCATGGACAGAGGAGCCTGGCAGGGGGCTACAGTCCATGGGATCGCAAAGAGTTAGACACAACCGAGCAACTAACACAAAAGGGAAAAAAACCTCTGAAACAGCATATTTAAATACAGTGACACAGATCTTAGGACTTGGTCTTTTGAGTGTTGAATACAGAAGTCAAATACATGAACACTGTAGAAAATTTGAAAAGTAAAACATAGCACAAAGAACAAAATAAAACCCACACAATCTCACAACTGCTTTTTTGGAGTTACATTCCTGTCGTCATTTTATATACAAATTTAGAATTGTTCTGGACATACTGTTTTTACTAAAAATATTTCATAAACATTTCTGCATCATTAAATGTTCTTTTGTAACCCGACTTTTAATGACTACCTAGGATGAAGCATCTGTTTTAAAGCTTATTTAAATGTGATCCTTTGGTATGAAATTTGTACTTTTTAGTGGCTTAACAACTCAATTTACTTGTCAGATAGGAGAGAAGGCATGAAAGAAGTCTTCAACCAGCCGCCTCTTTGTCTAACTACAAGGCGCACAGGAGCAGACAGCCAATGGTTAAAATTTCAGGAATTTGTGAACATTTCAGGCTGTTCAATCCTTGGTAACCTCAAATTGGCCAGAATTAAGAGCACAGACGCAAGCAAGAGGAGCATTCCAAGTGTTGGGAATGAGCAGGACCAAATGTGACAAGATCCCTAACATTTAGCCTTTGAGAATTAGCGATGAAATCAAAACACACACTATCATGGGGACTTTCCCTCCAAGATCCTGACTTTCTAGTCTTCTTAACTCAGGTCTGCACTGCCAGAGGAAAGCAGGGCATCGATGGTGTAGACAGCAAACCCAGTTTAATTCAGGCCCACGCCTGGTTTTGATTCCGTGCACCCAGGTGGCGCTAGTTGTAAAGAACCCTCCTGCCAATGGAAGACATTAGAGATGTGGGTTCAGTCCCTGGGTGGGGAAGATCCCCTGGAGAAGGAAATGGCCATGCACTCCAGTATTCTTGCCTGGAGAAGCCCACAGAGAGAGGAGCCTTGCAGGCCAACGTCCATGGGGTCACAAAGATTCAGACAACACTGCAGTGATTTAGCATGCATGTAAGGAGTATTTATACCAGAGAAATCTGCAATTGCTAAAAGGCAGGATTACTTCCAGAGAGCTGCTTTCCTGGAATATACTGTATATTTTGAACCTCCCTCTCTACTGTTTGACTCAAAGTTTGAGAAGAGAATTTGACTTCTGTATTCAACACTCAAAAGACCAAGTCCTAAGATCTTTTCATCTAATAAGTATCAAATGAAACACTATCTTTTGGACCTTAGTGATTGGACTGTCAATGTCTTCACCTCTTCTGAGGAAAAAAGCAAAATACCTGAAAGCAAAATACCTTAAGTGACTTAAGATTTCATATAAATAGTGACTGTTACATCTTGTTTTGTTCTTCCTGAATTAAGATGAATAACTGGACAGTTACTTGCCTGTGAACAAGCAGAGAAAGTTCATCTGCAACCACTTGAACTGAGGGACAACATTTACTCTTTAACCCAGACATGTTCTGGATACCAATGGTTAACTTTGTTTAGTGAGAGCTAAGTTCCGTCTGTAGGATGTTTTATTATCCAGGCCTCCGTTCACAATGGTCCAAGTGCAGTCAAGGCCAGTCTACATAACTGTAGTCTCTTTGGAGTGTTTATGCTTGTCTAAAGTCTTGTTATAATAGTCTGGGAGGCAGAGAGCATGAAGTGAGGGGATCTGAGGAAGTGATGTACTGGAGTCTGGAGTTTTATTGGCCCAAAAGTGATTTCGAAGAGAACTGGCCTCATTTCATTCAAGTCAGCTCTTACTGACCTCTGCGAGCTTGACAGAATTAAATTAACCCTTTAACTTTTCCCCCCTAAACAATTACTACCATGGTTTTTAGATCCTGTATTTAATTTTACAGCAGAGAGATGGACAAAGGAATCTCTCAAGGGCCTTTTCAACCTTATAACTCATGTAAGCTGAAAGGAAATCAGAAATAAATCAAAGGAGGGAAATGAGAATCCAGGAGCCAACTTGGAAGACTTGAGATAATTTTGTTCTCTTTTTAATGCTGTCACCTACCTGTCGCAGGAGCTGCAAGCTTGTAATTCTGACGACTTGAGAATCATAGAAATTGTGGAAAAGTAAATGGGCTTATCTGGTGGCTCAGCAGTAGAGAATCTACCTGCCAATGCAGGAGTTGAGGGTTCCATCCTTGGGTCAGGAACATCCCCCGGAGAAGGGAATGGCAACCCACTCTAGTATTCTTGCCTGGAGAATTCCATGGACAGAGGAGCCTGGTGGGCCTACGGTTCATGGGGTTGCAGAGTCAGACACGACTGAGGGACTGAACAACTACAAGATGTGTGTTTGATTGAATAACATTTTCCAAAGCAAATGCAAGAGTGTGTTATAATTTTGAGGAGACATCTAATGAAGCCATCAAACGGTATTCCCTGAAGGGGCCAGATAGCTACTTTTGATGGGCACATGGGCCTCGCAGGGCTGGGTAACCTTTTTGTTCTTAGCCTCGAGTAATCATTTATTCTGTAATCATTTGTTGTGCTCGGAGCTCCACCTAGCTTGTCTCACTCCATCCTCACAGAACCTTCTCTCATGGAAATCCTCCTTCCCATTTTATAGATGCAGAAACTGAGACTCACAGAAGTAAAATGAATTGCCTGAAGTCCTGCTCAGCTGGTGAATGGAGCCAGGGGTTTTCCTTCTGTGCACTGCTGCCTCCTCTCTACACTGAGAGCATTTGTTGGGGAGCGGGGTGGTGGGGTGCTTCCCTGCTTCCTAGCAGAAAAAAAGCTGTAGTACTCAAAGTCCTAGTGTCCAGAAATGTTGAGGAGTCATGAGCTTCTCAGGCCTTGCCTGGTGGTCCAGTGATTAGGACCTCGCGCTTACAATGCAGGGGACACAGGTTCGATCCCTGACCAGGGAACTGGATCCCCCATGCTCAGCGCAGCCAAATAAATACATGTCATGAGCTCCCCCCCCCCCCTTTTTTTTTTCTATAATTAAAGCTAATTGAGCCTCCTAGACATGAGTTCCCTTCCCTTTCTTCATCCCTGCTTTGAGATCCTCTGGCTGCCCCATCTCCCGGCCTCTTCCCTCCTCAGCCCAGAGCTGCTGGCTGGCCTATTTCAAGCTCCCACCTCTCCATGTAATTTTGAGTCGGCTTTGCAACCACCTCCTGTGTGCCATTGATTCTACTTTACTGCACTGACCACATGAACATATTTTACCCTTGTGTATTTAATGTTTCTCTCTCCATTGGAGTGTCATCTCCACGAGGGCAGCATTTTATCCGCCTTTTGTCTTTCGCCTTGTGCTGCAGGAATGCAGACACATGGTAAATGCTCATTTAACAAGTCAATGGAATGAATGAATGCTGCTGCATCACCTAGATATTTTCCCACATCACCAGCCTTTGTTCACCCTCTGGATTCCCTATGAGTCTCGCCCTGCGAGCATGCTTAGGTCTCTTCTTGGTGACGGTCGTCCCTGGACCTGACCTACCTGGAGTGGTATCCACCCCATCCGCTGTAGTCTTCCACTCTGGGCATTACTGAATCCGCTCTCTTGAAGGCCACCGAGGAGTTCAACAAAGTGTCACTGTCTCTCTGAAACCCCTAAGGCTTCCAATAATTTAAAATTGTCCTCCCCTTTAAAGTTCTCTTTTCAGTTGTCCATCTTTTCTCAGCGATGCATGATGAAAGAGGCAAGAGCGCGATGCCATGAGGGATTTGCTGTAAAATATTTCAGTAAATAACTATACAGCAAGAGGCATGGCTTGATCACTGATCACCTTTGAATGGTGATCAGTGTGTTTGTTAGTTGCTCAGTCGCAAATGACACTTTGCAACTCCATGGACTGTAGCCCACCAGGCTCCTCTGTCTATGGGATTCTCCAGGCAAGAATACTGGAGTGGGTTGCCATGCTCTCCTCCAGGGGATCTTCCCGACCGAGGGACTGAACCTGGGTCCTCCCGTATTGCGGGCAGATTCTTTACCATCTGAGCCACCAGAGAATATGTGCGTTGAGTGGGTATTGGGCTTCATTATATCTTTATTTGGGAGTGTGTGGCAGTTTTTGTGAGGCCAAAACCACATCCTTAATGGCATCTGACCCACCCTCCTCCCTGCTGCCCTTCCTGGCGCCTCTCCTTCCTCCCGCCTCCCCTCCTTCTGCCCTTGACCTTGTTTCTCTCCCGCCTCTCTTGGATGCTTCCCGCCCTGCCGTGACCTCAGTGACCGGTGCTGGGTCTCTGACTCCCATGGCCCTACGCCGTCTCCCCACACCCACCCAGTTCTGAATTCCCGACCTCTTGCAGCTCTACGGCCCCGCTCCATGTCTGTTAGGTGCAGGCCGAGTGTCCCTTCTAATGGATGTGGATGGTTTCCCCCCCGCACACCCCGTCCCCTGCCTGTGTCTCTGAGCTCTCAGTGGCGTTGTCCTTGTGTCCTGGCAGTGAAACCCCAGAGGCCCGTGACCTTGTCACCGTTCTTTGCCCCACCTCCAATCAATTGTCAGGTGTCCTGTCTTCCCAAAGCCTCTTCTTTTCCCCTCCCTGCCCATTTCTTCCTTGCCATTTATCCTTGTTCAGGCTCCTTTATTTCTTGCCCTAGTTATTGCTTAGTTGGTCTTCCTACTTTAATTCTTACCCCTCGATCCAATGAACACACCATTGTCAAATGAATCTACTCCTGTTCCGCATTTCCAAAACACACGCAGAACACTGTTGTCTTAATCTGAGACTCCACGTCCCCTGATCCGGCCCCAGATGACCTTCCAGCTCTAGCTCCCATTTCCTACCCAGGACTCTGAGCTTTTTGTCAGCACTCTGTGTTTCACCCCAGGCCTTTTCTATATATACAGTTCTTACTGATTTTCAAGGTTCTGCTCAAATGCCACTTCTTCCAGGAAGCCCTTGCTGATTTTCAGCCAGAAGTAACTGCTTCCACTTCATCATTACTAAATTGCTTCAGGATGTTCTTGCCTCATTTCATATAATAATTTTTGTAGGAACCTTTCCTGCAAAACTAGAGTTCCCCCCACCTCCCGCCAGAGACCCAACATATTGTGAGGCCTTATATGCTGGAGGTAATTAATACTTGTCAAATAAGGATAGAATCTTAATCTGTCATTTTAATCTTGTCTACTTTGTATAATTATGATGATAAATGGAAAAGCATGAAAAACGTCTAAGCTAGAGAAAAATTTATACCCAAGCATTCTAAATTGCTTTTAATATTTCAGAACTGACATATAAGACTAAAAAGAAACTGTCCCCAAATGCAGTGGTGGGGTAGGTTAGAATTCAATGTTAACCAATGTAAACAGGAATTCAAGGGAGAATTACCAAACTGAACTCATTTACATGTGTAATTACCCACCTGTGATCATTCTACTGTCTCATCTATTCCATTTTCCCCCTCCCACATTAAGTTAAAAATACTTCGCATCAATTTTTTCCTTTCTAACCAAATACAATGAATTCTTGGAATTGGGAGTGGGATGTGGATGCAACTCTACCACTTGGAGCAAGATGCAAACGGGCCAAACGTGTGTGCGTTAGGTGTGTGGGGGTGGGGGCGGCAGTGGGGGAGCCAGGTGGATAAACTTATAAGCCACACTCAAATATGCAAGATGTTTGGAAATAAATGGCATGGGAAACATCTTGCTGCTTGCAGCCATCAGAAAGCCATGAAAGAAAACCACAACTCTTACTGTAATGTGGAAATCCACAAAGCACAGGCCTATGGCACCCTGAGACTCCTGCTTCCTTTGACAAGAAGGTATTTGATAGTAGGAAGGTGTCAGTGGCTTTGTCTTCTTAAGAAAACTTTTTTTTTTTTTTTTTGCGGGGGAGGAAAGGATCTCTTAGAGCTTGAGGAGACAGGCTCTTGAGCTTAAAGAAGCAAAAGAAATGTGGTTCCTTGGGTTCCTTAGTGTTTGGATGCGGGAAGGAACCGTAACCCCTGGGGTTGCTCTGATGGAACCTTCCTGTCTCACCCAGAGGGCAGGGGCCTTCCCACCAGACCCTGGCCACTCACAGCGTGGGCATTACCTCCTAGATCCTGCCAGGTCTGCCACAAACCAGAACCCGAATTAAACTTAAGACCCCAGTGGTCTGCACGCATGTTCACACTGGAGATGTCCGGCTTAGAGGACGGGGTTAGTAAACACCCCTTTCATGCGCTCGTCTGTTTGGTCACGATCATTAGTCACCCTGAACACCACTGTCGCGTTCTCAGCATCTCCCTTAACACTTGTAAAGTGGGTAGGTTAGGAGTATTCCTCCCCTGCTTCTGAGTTGGATTTTTCTTAATCAGGCCACAAGGGGGCGCATTTCACCGTGTAAATACTCCCCTCGTCCAGCCCGGTCACAACCACAGCGTCAGGAAGAGCTACAGCCGAAGCCCCCTCCCAGACATAGGCTGCTCCGTCTCAACTTGGAGTCCCCCCTCTCCGGGCTTGTAACCAAGCTCTTTAATTAAAACAAGATCAAGGTCTCTCCCTGCCAGCCCCCCGCCCCCGACCAGTGCCAAGGGCTTGGGTTACTCAGCATTCATTCTGAAATCGTCTACACCTACACGCCCACAAGCCTTCCCCAAGAGATTTACATTTTTACACGGGGAAGTTAATTATGTTTTCTCTTTCAGTCATTTCTGATGTTTCCATGACTCAGGTTCATTACTAAGTCCCCTCCCGCAGTCCTTAAGGCTGCGCTTGCCAGCTCCCTTTAAACTTGCCAAGAGGGGCGTCAGCCTCCCCCGAGGAAGCACATTTCCCATCACCTGGCTCGAGTGTCTGACTCGCAGGGCTTCCCTGGAATCCTTGCCTGGATCACTGCCATTTATTCCTTGGGAAATACTAAGGAACACTGTTACTCCCTGGTGGCTCAGATGGTAAAGCTTCCCCCTGGCAGTGCAGGAAATGTGGATTTCATCCCTGGGTCTGGAAGGTCCTCTGGAGGAGGAAATGGAAACCACTCCAGTACTCTTGCCTGGGAAACCCCATGGACAGAGGAGCCTGGTGGGCTACAGTCCATTGGGTGGAAAAGAGGCGGACTTGACTTTGCGAGTTGGCATCACTGACTCAATGGACATGAGTCTGAGTAAACGTCGGGAGTTGGTGATGGACAGGGAGGCCTAGCGTGCTGCAGTCCATGGGGTCCCAAAGAGCTGGACACGACTGAGCGACTGAACTGCACTGACTTAGCGACTAAACAACAAGAACACTTATTTCTTTATAGCATGAGGCCTCAAAAGCATTTTATTCAGGTTAAAACATTTTCCAGAATCTTAAATTTAGGCAATCCTGTTTTATGTCAGAATTTCATTTGTTGAAGCAGAATTTTTTTTTTTTAATACTCGTGCATTAAATTATTTTGTTCAATGAAATGTAACTGAGGCCAAGAAATAGTGCTGTGGGGTTGGACCAGTCTGGTAAACCTGGAGACTTGGTGTCTGGGTCCTTCTGTGCCTCTCTCTAACAGAACAGTTTGCATCTTTGGCTTCCTATCTCTCAGCTTTGTTTTCCTCATCTATATAATGAGGAGGCTGTACTAGAATGACTTATAGTGAAAGTGTTGGTTGCTCAGTCGTGCCTGACTCTTTGTGACCCCATGGACTGTAGCCTACCAGGCTCCTCTGTCCATAGAATTCTGCAGGCAAGAATACTGGAGTGGGTTGCCATTTCCTTCTCCAGGGGAATCTTCCCAACCCAGGGATTTATCCTGGGTCTCCCACATGCAGGCAGGGAAGCCTGATCTACACTGCAGAAGAATGATCTATAAGTTTCTTTCTTTAATTAATCTAGTAAAAGCAATCAGAAGTTGTGTTGGTTTAATTAAACATTGACTCGAAATGGAAAATTTGATCAATAGCTGATATAGGATTGTACAAAGAATCTATAATCTGATAGGTGTTGATGACATCCTGCCGTTTAGAGAACCAGGACCACAAAGAAACTAAATGGGAGTACAGCCCACATTTGCTGCTGCCGCTTAATTAACAGTCGTAGGTGGCTGGCAGGTGGCACGACTTGAAGATATTCTTGAATCGGCTCACAGAATCCTACATAGAATTAACACATGGACACGTGAACACTTAACCGCGTCTCCGGTCACCAACATTTGATCGAGAATCTTAGTTATTAAAACGTATTACTGATTTCTTTTGTCACTACTTCAGTTGCTTTCAGTATGTCCCGCTGCCGTTATTTCATGTCGGCTTGTCCTCCTGTTCACTGGCCCCCATCCCTGGGTTCCCTTGGCAAAGCCTTTCGCCAGCCAGAACTTAAATTAATCAGGGTTGCGTGTCAGAGCCGGAGTAAGGCGAGCGAAATCCCGCGATGCCAGCTCACCGGGCAGAGTTGCCAAGGCAACCGCTGTTGTCTGTGTCTCCACTCCGAAGGGAAACCTAGGAGAATCTGGTCCTGACGTCGCTCTGAAAAGAACCAGCATGGGGTGGAACCATCTGTGAATGAGAGACTTTGGTTCCGGCCTGGTGTTTGTTTTATTGCTGTAAGGGAAGGTCTTATTCACATTTATTTGCTCTAGCTCTGAAATGAGGGTTTGAATTGAACTACTTGTGGATGGGCAATTAAAAGCATATTTAAAATATACACGGACTACAGTTTTGAGAATCACTGATATTCCAATGATAAAGAAGTGACAGAGTCAGAATTCTCGCAGGAAAAGGAAAGAAATTTTGCCCTTAAACGAGGGAAGGATTAGCATGGGCCAAGATGCCGAAAAAAAAAAAAAGGAAAGAGAACAGTCCCCAACCAGAACAGCTCCCATCTTCAAGTTTTCTCCTTGTTAATGAGACTATAACATTTATTGTCCAAACCAAGGCACATGAGAGGGTAAAAAAGGGGAGATTTAATAATTAAAGGTTGGGTCAGGATGACAGACATAAACCTCCCCAGGCAAGCCAGCGTGGATATCACTTGCCTTTTGTGCTGTGTGTAAGAAGGCTTTGGAACAAAGATCCCCTCAGCTAATGCAGTTTGAAAACTGCTAGGCTCAAGTGGTGAAGATTCTGGTTCATCTGATGAGATCTGTTCGAGTGGGAGTGGAAGAGAAAAATGGAGAAACACGGGAGCGTTTGAACAGCCACTTGGAGAGATGACAGGGAATCAAACAGAAATGAACAGAAAAGGCTTGGAGGTCTTGATTGTAGCTAAGGGAGCACCACTTCGGGCGACCATGGTCAGCAGATTTGTGACTTAATCCAGTAAAGGCTATAGTAATTATGATTTACCTTTGAGAGGGTTTCTGGGGGAGAAAATCCCAACACAATAAACATGAAAACAGTTTGTGGTTATGATTAATCCTATTTTCCATAAGGAAATTCACTCCAAGAGGACATCAATAAGCTTGTGAAAAACGGTTTTTGTTATCATCAAAGAAACTGCTTGCCATACGTTGTGAGCTAATGATAAGATAAACTGAAAAGTTTGCAGTGCTTTTATAG
Source organism: Antilocapra americana (assembly GCA_007570785.1). Lineage (NCBI taxonomy): Eukaryota > Metazoa > Chordata > Mammalia > Artiodactyla > Antilocapridae > Antilocapra > Antilocapra americana. The sequence continues at coordinate 1,891,765 of ML664172.1, read as the reverse complement.
TGCTAAATATATTTAGCTCAGGTGTAAACACATGTTTGTTCTTTATTCAGATGAGGTTTCCTGATGGAATAATCTTTTTTTTTAATGGTTATTTATTTTATTTATTTATTTTTTGCTACACTGGGTCTTTGTTGCTGCACGTATTTCCCTAGTTGTGACGAGCAGCTGGAGGTGTTCTCTAGTTGTGGTGGGCAGGCTTCCCACTGCGGTGGCTACTCTTGTAGCCGTGGGGTGTAGGATGTGCAGACTGCAGAGCCTGTGGCTCCCAGGCTCTAGGGCACAGGCTCAGTAGTTGTGGTGAATGGGCTTAGTTGCTCCAAGACATGTGGAATCTTCCCAGACCAGGGATTGAACCCAAGTCTCCAGCATTGGCAGGCATATGCTTTACCACTGAGCTACCAGGGAAGTCCTGGATGAAATCATCTTAAAAGTTTTAAAGAAATCTGTCTTACTTCAAGCTGCTATAACAAAATACCACAGACCGCATGGCTTATAAACAACAGGAATCTATTTCTCACAGTTCTGGAGGTTGGAAGTCTAAGATCAGAGGGGCAGCCCTCTGGGTTCTGGTGAAAACCCTCTTCCAGGTTGCAGACAGCTGTTTTCTTGTTTCCTCATGTGGTGGAGAGAGAGTCAGAGAACCCTCTGGGGTCTCTTTTATAAGGGCACTGATTTCATCTGCTGTATTGATTTTATTGCTCTGGCAACAAAGATCCATATAGTCAAGGCTGTGGTCTTACCAGTGGCCATGCATGCTTGTGAGAGCTGGGTAGTAAAGAAGGCGGAGCTTGGAAGAATTGATGCCCTGGAACTATGGTGCTGGAGAAGATTCAGGAAAGTCCTTTGAACAGCAAGGCGATCAAACCAGTCAATATTAAGGGAAATCAACTGGAAGAACTGATGCTGAAGTTGAAACTCCAGTGTTTTGGTCACCTGATGCCAACAACTGACTCATTGTTAAAGTCTCTGATGCTGGGAAAGATTGAGGGCAGAAGGAGAAGAGGGTGTCAGAGGATGAGATGGCTGGATATCAGCACCAATGCAATGGACATGAACTTGGACAAACTTTGGGAGATGGTGAGGGACAGAGAGGCCTAGCGTGCTGCAGTCCACAGAGGCCACAAAGAGTCAGACATGACTGGGTGGCTGAACAAAAACAATTTCATTTGCATGGGCTCCACCCTCATGACGTAATAGGCCTTGCCTCCTATTACCATCACACTGGGAGTTAAGATTTCAACATATGAACCTGGGGAAGGGGCAGGGAACAGACATTCAGATCACTGAAAAGTAATCAAGAGTTGTTCTTTTGCTGTAGAAAAATTAGAAAATGCAGGTAACTGAAATGAAGGCAATAAGACCATCTGTAACTCTAAACACTACAGTATGCTAGCGTATATCCTTCCACACTCTCTCCTGTGCATTTTATTTATACGTATAATTAAGAAAGAGAATGATGTTTGGTTGCTAAAAGGATACTGAGATCAATGTAACATGGAGTTGAAACGAGCACTGACTATTTTTTGATCAGTTTTGAAGGCTCTGAATTGCTTGTGTGTGTTGCTCAGCCTCGTCTGACTGTGTGACCCCACGGACTGTAGGCCTGCCAGGCTCCTCTGTCCGTGGGGATTCTCCAGGGAAGAACACTGGAGTGGGCTGCTATTTCCTCCTCCAGGGGATCTTCCTGACTCAGGGATTGAACCCAAGTCTCTTGCGTCTCCTGTACTGGCCGGCCGACTCTCTACTGCTGCACCACCTGGGAAGCCCAAATAACATGCATAGGGAATATTATGTTTTCTGTATTAACAAATATATACTTACAGTATTGTTTTAATGGCTATATAATAGTCTATGTATTGATTAGTTCATTTAACCAAACTCCTGACGTTAGAGCTTCCTTTGTGGCTCAGCTGTGCACTGAAGCTGTGCAACATTAAGTCATCTAGAACTGTCTCCAGTTTTTAAGATTGTTTATTTTGGTTGTGCTGGATCTTGGTTGCTGCTCGAAGGCTTTCTCTAGCTGCAGTGAGCGGCGGCTCCTCTCTAGGTGCAGGGCACGGGCTTCTCATTGTGGCGGCTTCTCATTGCAGGGCACAGGCTCTGGGCATAAGGGCTTCAGTAGCTGCAGGTCTGGGGCTCTAGAGCACAGGCTCAATAGTTGTGTCATTCGGGGCTTTGTTGGCCCATGGCATGTAGGATCTTCCGGTCCCAGGGATCGAACCTGTGTCTCCTGCATTGGCTGTTGATTCTTTACCACTGATCCATCAGGGAAGTCCCCGTTTCCTCCAATTTTTGACATTCTCCAGGAAAAATAGATTTTGTCTGAGCCAATCCACAAGGTTTGGGTAATGTGGTACCTGAATGGGCACTTCTGGGCAGGAGCTAGTAGAAACTTTCAGGCTGATCGGACAGCCTGGTTGCCTCCTGGATGACTACAAACCAAAGGCAGAGGGAGCTTGCAGCTCGCAGAGGAGGGAGCCTTGCTGTGTGATCCTGGGGGGCGGAGTGGGGGCAGGTCATTCCCTCCCTGGCCCCTCACCCTCCCTCCTGCCCCCATCAGTCAGGAGGCTGCTCTGAGGCTGGCGAGTGTGATTTGGACCTGATCCTGTCCAGCCCAGGAGAGACAGAGGCCAGCCTGCTGTCAGAGATAACAACGGCTGCTAGAAGGGAGGTCTGGGGAAAATATTTGAAAAAAGAATCCTGGGAATTCCAGTTCCAGTCGGGCAAGGGCCCCAAAAAGGGCAGGTCAGGAGCATGAATGGAAATTTGCAGCCTGAATTAACCCCAAAGGGGCAAGCCTACAGCTGGAAACCACATGCCTCCCGCATACCTGTCACTCATCCATAGATGGGAAAGCAGAGTGCAGTCCTTTTCATCAGACGTGAAGGGATGTCGAGCCTTCCCTCTCTTTGACCCTTGTCCACTGGATGCCCTGCCCTGGTGGCAGAGGGCACCATTCACACGGTGTTCTCTGAGATACTGTGTATTGGCCGTTTAAGGTCTATATTAGGACACTGCCTCTTGCCTTTTCCCCCGCCTCTCGGAGATGGGGAGCACATCGTAGATGCCCTCGTGGTCACCAGATGGAGGCGTAAACAGCGCAGGACACAGAGAGGAGAGGCTGAGGACATCCCATCCACCCACGGAAGATCTTGGCACCACCAGCCTGCCAACGATGCAGCCTGCAAGACCTGCATGGTAATTCTCAGGTTCCTAAAGAAAATAACTTTTTATTCCCACCTCCATAGGAAGATGTCTTGGGTTAGAAAGAAAGGAGTGAATGCAAAATTATAAAGACAATTCTGAGTTCCCTGATAAGTGCATTATGAAGCTTGCATATTTTCCATCCCTGGAGAGGTCCAGAAACTGGAACTTGGTATGGCAGGAGGCCGACTGAATTAAGTAAGGGAGAAAGCAAAGGCTATTTCTGGTTACAGGCTGGAACGGACTGATGAAAGCTCACTTGTTTTACTAGAGCAGGGACGGACAAGTGCTAGGCTTTTTAAAGGCCTTTCTTTGTTGTAGATACACCTGTCACAATTATTTTAAGTTCTCCCAGCTAATTTAAGTATGATATATGTGTGCTCAGTCACTTCAGTCATGTCCGATTCTTTGCAACCCTATGGACTGTAGCCCACCAGGCTCCTCTGTCCATGGGATCCTCCAGGCAAGAATACTGGAGTGGGGTGCCATGCCTTCCTCTAGGGGATCTTCCCAACCAGGGATGGAAGCTGTGTCTCTTATGTCTCCCGCATTGACAGGCAGGTTCTTTACCTCTAGCATCACCTGGGAAACCCAAGTATGATATATAGTGCTGACCAATTAGACATCCCAGTACATTTCCCTACTTTTAAACTATTAACATTTGATGATGGTGTGGAAGAAGGGGAGCCCCGTTAGTAAAATTGACTTTTAGTTTATTTGCTATTTGTAAAGAAAGACTTATCGTACCTGATAAATATAAGAAGGAGTGTCCTAATATAGACCATAAACATGAGGCATGAATGCTTCTAAGAGTCCAGGAGTCATTAATCCCTTGTTCACATAGAGACAATCTCCTGTGGGCAGGAAATAGAGTCTGGAATAAGGTATTTGTTTGAGGTAAATAGCTAACTTTGGGGGTTGCCTTCAAATATCAAGTTTCTACTTTTGTTTGATGACTGCATTTTTTTCAATTGCTGATAAATCATAAGCGCAGGGACAGACTGTTATGGGTTTGTCCTCTTAAATGTTAAGCTCATGAAGAGACACGAAAGCTCCATTGGAGGGCTGAGAGGTTAAAGGTTATGTCTCTGTTTTGAGCTTTCCAGATCCCAGAATAAAGTGCTTAAGGGGAATCTTTTTTTTTTTTTTAATTTGAAGCATAGCTAATTTACTATGCTGTCTTAGTTTCTAGTGGACAACAAAGTGATTCAGTTTTGCATATATATGTATGCCTTCTTTTTCATAGTCTTTGCCATTGTAGTTTGTTACAAGATATTGAATATCTATAGAAAAGGATCTTGTTGTCTATCGATTTTATATACACTGGATTGTATCTGCCAATCCCGAACTCCTCTCTCTCCCACCTTTCCCTTGGGTAACCATAAATTTGTTTTCTGTGTCTGTGCTTCTGTTTTGTAAATAAGTGCATTTGTATCACTTGTTTAGTTTCCACATTTAAGTGATAGCATATTATATTGGTCTTTCTGTATCTGACTGACTTCACTAAGTGTGACAATCTCTAGGTCCACCCATGTTGCTGCAAATGCCATTATTTCCTTCTTTGTTATGGCTGAGTAAAAGTCCACTGTGTATATGTGCCATATCTTCTTCTTCTGTTCCTCTGCTGGTGGACATTTAGGGGTTTCTGTGTCTTAGCTATTGTAAATAGTGCTGCAGAGAACACTGGGGTATATGTATCTTTTCCAATTACTGTCCCCCATAGTGGCTGCATTAGTTTTCGTAAGGGGAATCCTTTCTTAAGGGGAAGTCATGGTTAGTGATCTAAGAATTTGAGGCTAGATAACTTGAAGAGAGGGAGTGTGGGAGAAAAAGAAGAAATAGCAAGAAAGAGAAAGACTGACAGACACTGTGAGTTGAACTGGTACTTTTAGGAACCACAGAAATCATCCAGGAACATCCTTTCCTTAAGGCTGTTCACCCCAGTGAGCGAAGGAAGACTCAGGGATGCTTTGTTGCCTCTTAAGAGACCGCCTTGGAGGAAATCTGTTAGAAAGCCTGCCTTCCTTCCTTTCTTTTTTTTCCCTTCCGTAGCTGCGGCTCCCAGGCTCTAGAGCACAGGCTCAGCAGTTGAGGTGCACGGGCTTAGTTGCTCCGAGGCATGTGGGATTTTCCTGGACCAGGGATCGAACCCATGTCCCCTGCTCTGGCAGGTGGACTCACAACTGGACCCCCAGGGGACGTCTCCTTGCTGCTCCAGGGCTCACAATTCTATTGGACTTTCTGGGCTGAGAAAGAGGGGAGAGGGGTGAGTAATAGCAGATGGTCCTGCCAGGGAGTCTGGGTGGTTAGAGAGAAATTAGGTTTTAGACCCTTGCAGTCAACCTATGGGCAGCAAGCCTCTTTCTGGAAGTCGTGAGATCGCCTCTGGATCCCAGCTGGGGTTGCCAGCTTTGGAGAGGAAAGACAGGAGACTGCCAGTGAGCCCCTTGGGGGACAGAAGAGATGGCACGTGGGGTGCCGGCAGTCTGGATGTCAGATCAGTGTGACCTGGTCCGGATCCAGTGGGTCAATACGGGCGGTGGTCAACATGCTGATTACACATATCTACCTCTACAAAGATACCTGGCTGTCTTTAGGGATTTGTTATGGAAAGAGAGGCTTGGTTGGTATAGAACATCTGTATTGTTAAAAATTTTTTTTTTTTATTAGTGTGTATTTTAGAAGTGGCGGGGGGACCCAGTATAGATATTTTCATTTTGGGAAAGAAATATGTGGGGCATGAATCAAGGCTCAGTTAGGTTCAGTGTTGGGGGCTGGTGAGCCACACACTGTTAGTTGGCTGACGGGCTGGGGCTAATGCCAGGGAAAGGGCGTCCATTGTGAAGTTTTTGCCTTCTCGTCAGGACTCAGCCATCTTCTGAGCCTCGGTGTTTTCCTCTGGGAAACGGGGTGGTTGACAGGCTGAGATGAAAACTCTGCATAAACATTGTAAACTCTCACCAACAAGTTGGGGCGTTTTTCCCCAGCTGAGGATGGAAGCTCCTTGGGGTTTCCCTTTCATCTTCATCTCTAAGATGGAGTCAGTTATGGCTGCCGTTGTGAGGGAAACACAAACGTCGTCAGTGAGCGCCTGCTCAGGATTTTTAATTGCCTTATGCTGAGTTTTTCTTTATCCTTCCACGCCTTTTGAGGGGGAGATGAGGAAATATAGTAGATCTACAGGGATCTGTACATACAGTGTGTTGCATGGAGCAGAAAAAGACCCCCATGCTCAGCCTCCCTCTTCAGGTCTGTAGAATGTCAGAGAAGAACAAATGGCCCCCGCATTGCTCTGTGAGGCCGTGATAAGTGGCCAGGGTCCCCACCCAGACTTCAGGCAGCCATGCTGAAATGCAAGATGGCAGGGCCCTAACAAACCATCCTTCTCTCTGCTGGCAAACTCTGTGGAAGTTTAATCACAGCTAAGCAAATGGTCTTGGATTTATTTTGAGGGCCTTCCAAAGCCAGAGGGGAAAAGTAATTTTATTTTTATAAAGAAGGGGGAAAAAAAAGCAACCCAGAAACCCTTTACCAGCTGAGATCTTTCTTCATCTTTTTTTTTTTCTCTAGTTTCTTGACTTCTGTAACTTCCTAAGCCTGGTGGGAGGCGAGTTCACTGTCTTGAACAAAGGGTGGTTTATATCCTTTGCTAGAAGACAAATGGGGGGAGGAGGAGGGAGTGAGAGAGACTCAGAGTTCAGATTTTCATTTCTGGAGAATATGAAATTCTTCTGGTGAAGTAGTTGCCCTGGTCCATAGGTTAAATAAACATCACACATATGGGAAGATTTAGAGAGGACTTACAGAGTCATGGGGCCAAAACTGTGTCTTATTGTTACTGAGGGAACCAGAGAATTCCTTTGAGAGCCTAGGTTAAGATATTTGACCCCATTAGGTCTGAATGAAGAAGAAGGGCAGAAAGATGAATGAATTTCTGATACTAGTTTTATTTCCCTTGGGCTCCAATTGTGTGAACATGCTATGTATTTGGCTGTGTTCTGGTCTACAACTGAGGCCTAAGTCCATGTGTTCAGTTTAATGTAACAAGAGTTTACTGTGTACCTAGGATCTACCATAAAGAAGGCTGAGCGGTGAAGAATTGATGCTTTTGAACTGTGGTGCTGAAGAAGAGTCTTGAGAGTCCCTTGGAAGGACTGATGCTGAAGCACCAATACTTTGGCCACCTGATGCGAAGAGCCATCTCCTGCCACCTCCTGCCCATAGGAGAAGGGGGTGACAGAGGATGAAGTGGTTAGATGGCATTGCTGACTCAATGGACATGAGTCTGCGCAAACTCCGGGAGATGATGAAGCACAGGGAAGCCTGCCGTGCTTCAGTCCATGGGGTTGCAAAGAGTCGGGCACAGCTAAGTGACTGAACAATGACAAGGTGGGCAGAGCCTGGTCTAGAAGCACAGGAAGGGTAGGGAACGGCTGCCATAACAAAGCACCAAAGACAGGGGCCGGGAATGGGGGGTCTTCAACCACAGCAATGGATTTCCTCACAGTCCTGGAAGCTGAGAGTCTGAGATCAAGGTGTTTGCAGGTGTGGTTTCTTCTGAGGCCCCTCTCCTTGGCTCGCAGATGGGGGTTTTCTCACCGGGGAGGACCTCAGTCCTCATCTCTTCTCGCTTCTTGGCTGCCCTGGGTCCTTGTTGCTGTGCACGGGTATTTCTCTGGTTGTGGTGAGCCCTAGAGCTCGAGGGCTTCAGCAGTTGCAGTATGCAAGCCCGGAAGTTGTGGCACATGGGCTTTGTTGCTCCATGGCCTGTGGGATCTTCCCAGACCGGGGATCGAACCTGTGTCCTCTGCATTGGCAGGCAGATTCTTAAGCATTGGACCATCTAGGAAGCCCTTAATTACCTGTTTAAAGGTCTTATAAGATCCTATATTTAAACACAGTTGCATTCTGAGGTCCTGGGGTTTAGAACATCCAGCATGAACTTTTTGTGGTACACAAGTTTAGCCCAGACTACTTAACGCCCTCCAGCAAAGAGGCTTGGGGAGGGGCCTGGTGGCTGGGAGACATGCTCACAGCTGTCTGCTCTAGTGGCAGCCTGAGGTCAGGGCTGGGAACAGAGACATCTCTTTTCAAAGGTGGGTTGTCTCCCCTTCTCCCTGCAAAGCCCTAGGTCTCTGTCATCAAGGAGCATGGAGTTCACCCCTCCTCCCGGGGAGATGGCGCCTGGAGCCGTGAAACAAACCTGGGAAGGATGCAGCCTTGAGACTCAGGAGCTGGGGTCTGGTTGGTGCGGCTGCACCCCAAGTGGATAAGAGATGTCACCTTTCGAGTCTGTTTCTCATGTGTGAAGTGGGGAAGGGGGGGTAGGTGGAGGTGAGTGGGCACAATGACCCGAGGATTCCATGATTCCAAGCCGTGTGTTGGTTAAGGGCAGAGGGCCAAAGTGAGGGGTAAGTAATCCGTGTTGGCTCAAGTCAGCGGAGAGGGTTGTGTGCTTGCTTAGTGTGGAGTGTCTCCCACCGTCTTGGCTTGGGCTGGAGCCAGCCACCCTCCTCATGCCTGACTGACTTTTTTTGTTTCAAAGCAAGCCATGTCTTTTTTCTTCTGCAAAGCAAAAACAAAAGCCTACACACACAAAAATACAAAAAAAACCCCACAAACCTCCCCAAACAAACAAACAAAACCCAAACAAGGAAGCTTTTGCCCTTGGGAGCTAAAGCAGCCAGTGTTTTGGGGGGCACTGCCTGCTTGTCTCCATGGGTCATCGCCCCGTCTCCCTGGCTCAGCTCTGGCTGACTCTGTTGGGGTCCCCCTCCTGCACAGCTCCAGATTCTGCCCTGGAAGTCCCAGCTACTGAGAGAAGGCTCTGGAAAGGATCTGCCAGGGACCCTGGTAGCAAAGCAAATGACTCAGAATGAAAGTCAGACAATCCAAGAGAAGGAAGCTTTCCTCAGTGAATCCTGCAGTATCTGATGATCAGAAAAAAAAGAGGAGGGTGAACCCCTGGGGCACAATCCTATTTCCTAATAGAAGCCGTAGAATTAGAGCCAGGCCTGTAAAACCGATTGTCAGAAGGAACAGACCACACGGTGTGTGACCCAGATGTTAACACCGCGGGCTGAGTGATGCTGCCTGGTGATTCTTTCCAACAAATGACACAAGAGACACTGAGGGTCTTTCCAGAGAGAGGCTGAGTGTTATGCCAACAAAGGTCCTGCCTCAGGAAAGGAGGGGCTTCCCTGGTGGTTTAGACAGTAAAGAATCCTCCTGAAATGCAGGAATCACAGAAGACATGGGTTCGAGCCCTGGGTCTGCAAGATCCCCTGGAGAAGGGAATGGCTACCCACTCCAGAGTTCTTGCCTGGAGAGGAGCTGGGAAGGCTACAGTCCGTGGGGTCACAAAGAGTTGGGCATGACTGAGCTATTAAGCATGCGTGCACGCTCAAGAAAGGAATGGTAAGAACAGAGAAGAAAAGCTTCTCCTCCCCACTGCTGTTTCCCCAAGGCACTCACCCAAGACATTCAGATGTGAGAAGTTTGATATGACAGAGAGGGCATTCACACTGCAAGACCCCGGCAGCTTAACACTGAACATCAGCTGAACGTAACAACTGAGCATTAGCAGCTGATGCTCCTTGCCTTTGGAAGTCCTATGGCGAGACCTCTGCCAGGGATCCATCTCTGGTTTCTTCCTTCCCAAGACACGGCCTCCTCTTGTGTTGCAGTATGCTCTGCACCTTGAAGTGTGTGTGTGTATGTGTTAAGTTCTTTCCATCGTGTCTGACTCTTGGCGACCCTGTGGGCCGTAGGCCACCAGGCTCCTTTGTCCGTGGAATTCTCCAGGCAAGAATACTGGGGTGGATTGCTGTGCCCTCTTCCAGGGGATCTTCCTGACTCAGGGATCTTTGTTGCTGCCCAAAGGCTTTCTCTAGTTTCAGTGAGCAGGGGGCTACTCTCTAGTTGTGGCCCACGGGCTTCTCATTGCAGTGGCTCCTTGTGTCGTCGTGCATGGGCTTAGTTGCCCTGCGGCATGTGGGAGCTTAGTTCCCTGACCAGGGATCGAACCTGTGTCCCCTGCAGTGGAAGGCAATGATTCTTAATCACTGGACCACTACTTTGTTCATTTCAAGTTCACCCCCTCCACTGTTCATCCAAGGAACACTGTGTCTCTACTAAAATCTACTTTGGCTTTTATCCATCAGCATTTCAGGAGAGCCAGTGGGCACTTTGTTGTTTCCCTCTCCTTTGTCTGTGTAGGTGGAAGGGAAAAATTGACATACTTCCTTTCCCACGGTGATGAAAGATGCCACCTTCCATTAGAAGGCAGAAGTGACTACAATCAGTTTGGGTGTTTGGGAGAATTCATTTACAGGAAGACCCTGCCGTAGCGCACTAAGTGATTCCCTAAACATTTAACAGGGTAATGAAGTCAGTGATCAGTTAACCGATTAATATTTCACTTTTGAGAATGTCGTGAATTACAGAGCTAAGGTGATTCTTTTTCTGAATGAAATTCAGATTTCAACTCCACTTACTCAATAGTCCATTCTTTCCTCACTAATTTAAACTGCTGCCTAAATTATTTACCGAGTATGTATATTGATCTGGTTTAGGACTCTTTTATGACAGTTGATCTGTTTGTCTGTTCCTGTGCCCACGGCACACTTTGGAAATTCTGATAATCTTATAGTATGACAGTGGCTTCCCCTGTGGCTCCGCTGGTAAAGAATCTGGCTGCAACGCGGGAGACCTGGGTTCAGTCCTGGGGTTGTGAAGATCCCCTGGAGAAAGGAAAGACTACCCACTCCACTATTTTGGCCTGGAGAAGTCCATGGACTGTATGGTCCATGGGGTCACAAAGAGTTGGACACGACTGAGTGACTTTCACTTTCACTGTGATATATGCCGATATTTCCTAGAGCAGATTCTTCCACTGTTGCGCCTTTTCCAAAATTTCTTGATTTCAAGTAGGAATTTTTACTTCCCGTTGATTTTTTTTAAAAATCAGCTTTATTGAGGTATAATTTGCATATAATAACATTAATGGAAAATAAAGTTAGCGTACAGTTTGATGGGTTTTGACAAACGGATACAGCCATGTGAGCACCATTACGATGATGGCGTAGGACGTCCCTGTCATCTGCCCTTTGCCAGTCAGTCTCCTCTTTACCTCTGGCCCCCGGCAACTGTGTTTCTTTCTTCTGTCGTTATGACTTCCCCTGTTGTAGAATTTTATGTGAAGGGAGTCAGACAGTGTGTAGTCTTCAGTGCCTGACTTCTTTCACTTAACGTAGTGGTTCTGAGATCCTCCGTGTTATTGCAGGAAACACGGGTTTGCTCCTTTTCATTGCTAGTGGTGGTCCATCGTACGGATATACTGCAAATGGTTTACCCAGTCACCTGAGGATGGGCATAGGGGTTGTTTCCAGTTTTGAGTGATATTAATAAAACTTGGGATGAGCATCTGCATACAAACCTTTGAGTGGAAAAACACCAGCCTTTCTTTTGGGTAATACCTGAGAGTGGGGCTGTTGGGTCACAGTCATACGGTGAGTTTAGTTTACCTTTATAAGAAAAGGTTGGGTGTTTTGCTTTCTTGGCATCCTCACCAGCACTTGATAGTGTCAGATTTTTATTTCAGCCGTTCTAATAGGTGTGCTTTCGTGAGATGGTTGGACGGCATCACCGATACAATGGACATGAGTTGGAGCAAGCTCCAGGAGATGGCAAAGGACAGGGAAGCCTGGTGTGCTGCAGTCCACAGGGTCACAAAGAGACACGACTGAGCGACTGACAAAAACAAAGCTGTGCTTCCCGAGTGGTGCTAGCGATAAAGAATCCACCTGCAAGCCAGGAGATGTTAAGGGACATGGGCTTGATCCCTGGGTCCTGAAGATCCTCTGGATAGGGAATGGCAACCCACCCGAGTACTCTGGCCTGGAAAATCTCATGGACAGAGGAGCCTGGAAGGCTACAGTCCATGGGGTCGCAAAGAGTCAGACATGACTAAAATAACTTGGCATGCAACAGGTGTGCAGTGGTTCCTCATGGGCATTTTAATTTGCATTTGCAGAAGGACTACTGATGAACACTTGTTCATGTGCTGGTTTTTAACCCATATTACTTTTGGTAATGTGTTTCTGTTTAAGCTTTTTTACTTTTTTAAAAATTGGATTGTTTGTTTTCTTCCTGCCAAGTTTTGGATTTCTTGATATTTTCTAAAGGCAAAGCTAAAGGCAAAGGAGCAAGGAAAGATATACCCATTTGAATGCAGAGTTCCAAAGAATAGCAAGGAGAGATAAGAAAGCCTTCCTCAGTAATCAATGCAAAAAAGTAGAGGGAAATAATAGAATGGGAAAGACTTGAGATCTCTTCAAGAAAATTAGAGATACCAAAGGAACATTTCATGCAAAGATGTGCTCAATAAAGGACAGAAATGATAGGAACATAACAAAAGCAGAAGACATTAAGAAGAGGCGGCAAGAATAGCCAGAAGAACTATACAAAAAAGATCTTCACGACCTAGATAACCGCGATGGTGTGATCACTCACCTAGAGCCAGACATCCTGGAATGCAAAGTAAAGAGGGCCTTAGGAAGTATCACCATGAACAAAGCTAGTGGAGGTGATAGAATTCCAGTTGAGCTATTTCAAATCTAAAAGATGATGTTGTGAAAGTGCTGCACCCAATATGCCAGCAAGTCAGTAAAACTCAGCAGTGGCCACAGGACTGGGAAAGGTCAGTTTTCATTCTAATCCCAAAGAAAGGCAATGACAAAGAAGGTTCAAACTACTACTGCACAATTGTGCTCATCTCACACGCTAGCAAAGTAATGCTCAAAATTCTCCAAGCCAGGCTTCAATAGTATGTGAACCATGAACTTCCAGGTGTTCAAGCTGGATTTAGAAGAGGCAGAGGAACCAGAGATCAAATTGTCAACATCTGCTGGATCATCAAAAAATCAAGAGAATTCCAGAAAAACATCTACTTCTGCTTTATTGATTATGCCAATACCTTTGACTGTGTAGATCACAACAAACGAAAATTCTTCAAGGGATGGGAATACCAGACCACCTGACCTGCCTCCTGAGAAATCTGTATGCAGGTCAGGAAGCAACAGTTAGAACTGGACATGAAACAACAGACTGGTTGCAAATAGGGAAAGGAGTGCGTCAAGGCTGTCACCCCGCTTATTTAACTTATGTGCAGAGTACATCATGTGAAATGACGGGCTGGATGAAGCGCAAGCTGGAATCAAGATTGCTGGGAGAAATATCAATAACCTCAGATACACAGATGTCACCACCCTTATGGCAGAAAGTCTTCACTTCCTCTTCAGGAACTAAACAGCCTCTTAATGAAAGGGAAAGAGGAGAGTGAAAAACCTGGCTTAAAACTCAACATTCAAAAAATGAAGATCATGGCATCCAGTCCCATCACTTCATGGCAAATAGATGGGGAAACAATGGAAACAGTGAGAGACTTTATTTTCCTGGGCTCCAAAATCACTGCAGATGGTGACTGCAGCCATGAAATTAAAAGACACTTGCACCTTGGAAGAGAAGTTATGATCAACTTAGACAGCATATTAAAAAACAGAGGCATTACTTTGCTGACAAAGGTCCATCCAGTCAAAGTGATGGTTTTTCCAGTAGCCAAGTATGGCTGTAAGATTTGGACTATAAAGAAGGCTGAGTACCAACGAATTGATAGTTTTGAACTATGGTATTGGAGAAGACTCTTGAGAGTCCCTTGGACAGCAAGGAGATCCAACCAGTCCATCCTAAAGGAAATCAGTCCTGAATATTCATCGGAAGGACTGATGCTGAAGCTGAAACTCCAATGCTTTGGCTACCTGATGTGAAGAATTGACTCATTTGAAAAGACCCTGATGCTGGAAAGATTGAAGGCAGGAGGAGAAGGGGATGACAGAGGATGAGATGGTTGGATGCTCTCATCTACTCGATGGACATGAGTCTGAGTAAGCTCTGGGAGTTGATGACGGACTGAGAAGCTTGACATGTTGCAGTCTGTGGGGCCACAAAGAGTCGGACATGACTGAGCAATTGAACTAAACTGATATATTCTGGATACAAGTCCCCTTTGTCAGATATGTGATTTTCAAATACGTAGCTTATCTCTTTATTCTCTTAACAATATTTTCATGGAGCAAAAGCTGTTAACTATGATGCAGTTCGATTTATCAACTTTATCTTCTTTGATGTCCTGTCTGTGGTTTGCCGAACCATGGATTGCAAAAATTTTCTCCTAAAAAGGTTGAACTTTCGTATTTTTCATTTTGGTTTATGATCTATTTGAATTTTTTTTTTGGTAGAATGTGTGAGGTTGCTGCTACCATTCTGTTTTTTTTTTTTGTGTGTGTGTTGTTGTTTTGCCTCTGGCTGTCCGGTTGGCAGCACCATTTGCTGAAAAATTCATTCCTCTTCCCTTGAGTCATTTCTGCACCTTTGTGAAGCTCAGTTTGTCCTTTCGTGTGGGTCTGCTTCTGGGTTTGCTCTTCTGTTCCTCCAATACCACACTGTCCCAGGGAGATGGATGAATAAATGAACAGAGGGTTCACTCACTTGTTAGGATTCCTGCCACACCTATAGTGGCAGAATTCTCTCAAGAAAACCCCATCATCAGAGGACCCTGGCAGACTACAGTCCATGGGGTCACAAGGAGTCACACATGAGAGACTGTAGCCTGCTAGTCTCCTCTGTCCATGGGATTTCCCAGGTAAGATTTCCCAGGTAAGGATTCGACCCAGACATCGAATCCTTCTCTCTTGTGTCTCCTGCATCGATAGGCGGATTCTTTACCACTTGAGCCACCTGAAAAGCCCTTAAGACACAGCAGAACTGGCCTCCACACAGTGTATCTTCACTGTGCTTTCTTTCTATCACAGCCCCACAGCCTTGTGAGGTTTTTGAGGGCAAGGATGGTGACATTCCTTTTTGTAAGCCCAGCCCAGGGCCTGTCACAGAGAGGGTACTCAATAATATCTATTGAATAAAATGAGTAACCATGGACCAGCTGAACACCATCTATATTCAAGAAGTCACATTTGGAGGTAGGTGTTCTGCTCACTGAATAGCTGTCACAAATGAGGAGCAGAACTTTTGCAGTGCAGAAGTGGTGAGAAACATTTTTTTTTCAAAGTAGAATCTAATTCAGGTGAAGAAATATGTCTATGTCCTGTGACTTTTATTCCCAAAGTGTAATGGTTGTATTAAATCCTGTGGGGGTGGGAAATGACGACGTTGTTATATCTGGTGCCTGTGTGTGCTTAGTCCGTGTCTGACTCTTTGCAACCCCATGACTGTAGCCTGCCAGGCTCCTCTGCCCATGGGATTCTCCAGGCAAGGATGCTGGAGTGGGTGGCCATTTCCTCCTCCAGGGGTTCGTCCCTGGAGGAATCTAACCTGGATCTCCTGCATTGCAGAGAGATTCTTTACTGTCTGAGCCTATTTTATTCAATAAAGGGATGTGAATGAGGAAACCAGCCCTGCTTTTACCCTTCTAAAATGTCCATATTCAGGTAGATTTGAGAAGTGACAGCGGTGGAAATTTTATCATCCTTCCTCCCGATATGGATCACAGCTTTTACTGAGAAGCCAGTGAGTCTTCTGTGGCTGTTTCTGGCTGCTGTAAAGGTGTTTTTTATTTTTAAAGTAAGAAATTGTCAAGATACCAGCAGAGCAGAATTGCTTTGAGCCTTCAGCGAGACATGAAGTAGCCTGATAAGGCAGTCTTTCAAAATGGTGCTCTTGGTAATGAAATGCTACCTGTGATGCCTCCGAGCTATGGAGGGTTGACATATGTTCTCTTCTGTGCATCAAGGGCAGAAGGGGGTCAGAAACCTAGCCTGAGAATCCCTGGTCCCTTCTCTGATGCTGTTTTCCTTGCTTCCAACAGTTGGGTCCAGCAGACAAGTGACAAGACTGGGGAAGTTGACTCAGTCTCTCTAAACTTGGTCCCATCCCTTCATGGGAAACAGATGGGGAAACAGTGGAAACAGTGTTAGACTTTATTTTTGGGGGCTCCAAAATCACTGCTGATGGTGATTGCAGCCATGAAATCAGAAGACGCTTACTCCTTGGAAGGAAAGCTATGGCCAACCTAGACAGCATATTAAAAAGCAGAGACATTACTTGGCCAACAAAGGTCCATCTATTCAAGGCTATGGTTTTCCAGTAGTCATGTATGGATGTGAGAGTTGGACAGTGAAAAAGGCTGAGCACTGAAGAATTGATGCTTTTGAACTGTGGTGTTGAAGAAGACTCTTGAGAGTCCCTTGGACTGCAAGGAGATCCAACCCGTCCATCCTAAAGGAGATCAGTCCTGGGTGTTCATTGGAAGGACTGATATTGAAGCCGAAACTCCAATACTTTGGCCATCTCATGTGAGGAAAAGACCCTGATGCTGGGAAGGATTGGTGGCAGGAGGAGAAGGGGATGACAGAGGATGAGATGGCTGGATGGCATCACAGACTCAATGGACATGGGTTTGGGTGGACTCTGGGAGTTGGTGATGGACAGGGAGGCCTGGCGTGCTGCAGTTTATGGGGTCACAAAGAGTCGGACATGACTGAGCGACTGAACTGAATTGAAACTTGCAAAGCTTTTATGTCTCTTCCTTCTGAGAAAGAGAAATATGCACAACGTAACACATCATCGCAGCAGTGCATCTTCATTGATGGAGAAAGGTGAGTGAGTGACCATTTTCATGCTTCCAACTTTGGTGTCACATCTGTGGACCTTGGCCCTCTTACCTTCTTGTGCATTTCTGATCATAGACTAGACACTTTGCCTCTTCCAATGAAGCAATTCTTCATTGGAAAGTAGCTTGGATTTTAATTGTGCTTCCTTTGGTTGGTGAAGAATTTGCTTGCATTAATTTATTTTATTCAAGTATAGTTGACTTCCAATGTTAATTTCTGCTGTATGGCAAAGTGGCTATTTCTGTGATGGTTTATCACAGAATATTGAGTACAGTTCTCTGTGCTCTGCAGTAGAACCTTGCTATTTCTCCATTCTCTGTGCTAATGCCAAACTCCCAATCCATCCCTTCCCCACCCCCTCCCCCTTGGCAACCACAAGTCTATTCTCTATGTCTATGAGTCTGTTTCTTTTTCACAGATAAATTCGTTTGCATCATACTTTAGATCTCACATGTAAGTGATCTCGTGTGGTATTTGTCTTTCTGTTTCTGACGTACTCCACTTATTATGGTCTAGATCCATCCATGATGCTACAAATGACAAGATTTCATTCTTTTTGATGGCTGAGGAGTATTCCATTGTATGTGTATCATCTTCTTTATCCATTCATCCACTGATGAGCATTTATGTTGCTTTTATGTCTTGACTATTATAAATAGTGTTGCTATGAACACAGGGTGCCTGTATCTTTTTGAATTATGGTTTTGTCTGGATATATGCCCAGGAGCAGAATCACTGGATCATATGGGCTTCCCAGGTGGTGCTAGTGGTAAAGAACCTGTCTGCCAATGCAGGAGGCATAAGAGAAGTGGGTTTGATCCTTGAGTCTGGAAGATCCCCTGAAGGAGGGCATGATAACCCACTCCAGGGTTCTTGCCTGGGAAATCCCATGGACAGGGGAGCCTGACCAGCTATAGTCCGTAGGATTGAAAGAGTCGGGCATGACCAAAGTGACTTAGCATGCATGCAGTATAGAAATTCTATTTTTAGTTTTTTAAGGACTGTCCATACTGTTTTCTGTAGTGGTTTCAACAATTTACATTCTCTGGTTGGTGAAGAATTTGAAGTTCTACTTTACACAAAATATATTGCTTGAATCTGACAGTGAACAGTCAAAGCTATGAAACTGCATAGGAAAGTTATGAACAGGTAAGTACCCTCTCCACTGACTTTGAAAAGAATATAAGTATAAACTCACTATGGCCTTTCTGAAAACACTGAAAGCCAAACTCAACCTTGACATTTAAATGTGACTTTGAAGGGAAGGACCACATTTCAGCAACTTAAGTGGCCTCATTTTTTTCTTTAAAGAGAAATATCTAAATATTTAACCAGCATCTGTCAAGTCACCCAGAAGTGAGCCATGAACAAAATTTCCTGTGTTATGGGGATCGTAGTGGCTGCTAGGAAAATAACCCACAGATAAATGAATCCAGGAATTCATTTGTGCAAATGGGCTCTGCTATCATAATTCACTGAAAAGTAAGCTCTAGACACATTTTCTTGAGTAATTAAAAAAAGAAAACAAAACCCAAGTCATCCAATGCTCAAAAATAGCAATGACACTATGACTTAAATAAACCTCTCAGACATGGATGCTTGTGGCAGTTTATGTGTATAGAGCATGTGTACAAAGATAAGTATGTACATTTGATCAGGGAGTCAATTTTTACTGTGTACTTGAGTCTTATTTAAGCCTGATAACAATGTTGTGGGCAGCTATTATTCCCATCTTACAGATGAAGAAACTGAGGCTGGCTATCTCTCTTGACTTTTGCCCAGGGTCACATAACTGGTTGTTGTTGGTTCTTTTCATCTCCAGACCCTCCTAGCGCAAAGAGTTGTTTGGTGAGTCCAACAAATTTACCCCAGGTACCAAACTAAGACAATGGGCTATATAACCTATACTGTAATAGGTTTATAATACTTTTCACACAAATAATACATAAAAAAACACACAAAAATAAGCATTTTTAATCTCACAGTACAGTACCAAGAAAAGCACGGTAGTACAGTACAACAGCTGGCATTCAGGGGTTGGCATCGAGTGAACAGGCAAGAAGGGTTACTGACCGGAGGAGGGAGAGGAGGTGGAAGATGGTAGAGCTGAAGGATCGTCAGCAACAGGAGACAGAGGGCAAGCTGCAGTGTCACTCCTGCCTGATGCTGATGGGCTTCCATGATGGCTCAGGTGGTAAAGAATCCGACTGCAATGCAGGAGACCTGGGCTCAGTCCCTGGGTTGGGAAGATCCCCTGGAGAAGGGAAAGGCAACCCACTCCAGTATTCGTGCCTCAAGAATCCCATAGACAGAGGAGCCTGGTGGGCTGCAGTCCATGGGGTCGCACAGAGTCAAACACAACGGAGAGACTAAACCCCGATGGTGATGGCACAGGCTCTTGGCTCCTTGCTGGCACCAGATGCGTCTGGCACCAGATGCGAGTTTGCAACTTGAGGGCTCATATATAGGGGGCTTACTGTACCAAGAAGCAGCAGAAGTCTGTGGTTCAGGAAACGTGCTTGGGAATAACCCAGGAGCAGTCAAGTCACACTGGCTTTTTTCTTTTAAACCACCTAAGCCTGTCTCCTTAGGAAATGCCCTCAGCGTGTCCTTAATGTGCCCATCCTGTAGCACTTTTCCTCCATGGAGCTAAGACTGATGGTGAAGCTGAAGCTCCAATACTTTAGACAGCATGGGAGGTTTGTTCATTTAAAAAACAGCAACATCAAACCTGAGACGGAATGCCGCTGAACCCTTCCCCCATTCTGTTTTCTTCCTCTTGGCTCCTGTGGCCAGAATACCATCAAAGTTTCCCATGGACACAGTCCATTGAGAACCTCACACGCAGACCTGGTCCTTTTACTGAGACCTTTCCGTGGTCAGAGTCATGAGTAACAGAGAGGACCCTGCCCAAGAAAGGGCGATGACGGCGATTCTTTCCCCTCTCCAGCTTTCTTCTCAACATTTCTGGGTGAAAATGATCGGAATTTTAGTCGCTGTCGAAACTTATCAATATCAGCTAGGCTTTGAAGATTTTTTTAGGTGGGCCAGTCTGGAGAAACTGCATAGATGGCTTCAACTTCAAGTTCAGGTAAGATAACCTTCCCCCTGTCCCAGACTCCTGCCTCCCCTCAAGAAAACAAATTTGTGATGATTATAATACTTCATATTTGTGCTAGGGATCAACTTCTCCTGGGCATCCTGAAAGCAAGAGTAGAAAAGAGATCCCTTGGAATTATATAAATGCTTTTTCTTTTACAAAGTCCCTCTTTCATCCCTATTAAAAGGGTTGCATTTCTATGTTAAGAAGAAAGTAAAAATTACATATAGTCCCACTGCACAGGTATAAACACTAATAATATTTTGCTAAGATTTCTTGACAGTGCATATATATGATTTTTTTTAAACAACTGAAATTAAAAAGTCAATGTATGTCATACATCCACTACTATGTATAAACTAGACAGTTAATGAGGATGTGCTTGAGAAGACTCTTGAGAGTCCCTTGGACAGCAAGGAGATCAAACCAGTCCATCCTAAAGGAAATCAACCCTGAATATTCATTGGAAGGACTGATTGCTGAAGTTGAAGCTCCAATACTTGGGCTACCTGATGCAAAGAGCCGATCTCACTGGAAGAGACCTTGATGGTGGGAAAGATGGAGGGCAGGAGATAGCATCACTGACTCAATGGACAGGAGTTTGATCCTGGATATAGTTGAGCTTATGCGGAGCTAAGAAAGGTTTTTTGTTGTTGTTACTGTTTTTTTTTTTTTTTTTCCCCAGGAACTAATCCTCACAGTGTAAAGTTGGAATGATCATTTAGACATTTTGGGAAAAAGCCAACTGCCTTGATCTGGAGGACTCCTAATGTCCATCTTTTTCTCCCCGTGGCACCCAAACTCTCCCCTCCCTCTTCTTGATAGCAACAATGGTCAAAGGCAAGAATGCTTTTGACTTCAGAGAAGTCCTTGGAGGTGGTACACTCATTAAGATGCAGGAGGTGTTATCTGAAACCTGGGTTCACCTCTTGGTGGGTAACCAGCCAAAAGACACAACCAAGTCAAGGATCGGGGGAAGAAAGGATTTATTATTACTTGAAGCAAGTAAGGAGAACACTGGGGATCTTTCTCAAAACGGTATCTCCCTGAGCAGCAAAACTGGGGCAGTTTTAAGCTAAGGGTACATGCATATTCATGAAGAAGCATGAGTGGTGGACAGAATCCAAGCTTTAATTGGTGGAAGTCGTGAGGGTCAGCGAAGGTCAACATCCTTACCCCTAGGTTCCAGGTGACCTGGTGGTTGAGACTTCAGGCTAATCTTTATCACTGAAACAAAACTGGAGTCTACAACTGGAAGCCTTTTCTATTGTTATTTCTCTTACCTGATAATCACTTGTTCCTGCATTCTTTTGTTCCCTTAAGGTCACTGTTACTGAGACCAGTTTCAAGGAGGAGTCTTGTGGTCGGGCTTAGATCACAAAATAGCTTGGACTGTCAATGGCTTCTCTTCTGTCAAGAAAGCGGTGCCTGGTTCTCTCTCTCCAGGGAACTCCTACCCTTTTTGGTTACAGAGAGACTTGGAACCCATGAGTCTCTGAGGAAGGGAGGGGTGGCGTGGGCTAGAAAAACTAGGGTGCAGTGAGGATGGTAGTGGGCTTGAGGGAAGAAGGGGCAAAGGCAGAACTGAGAGGAAAGGGTGATTAGGAGTGTTACAGAGGAAACCACAAGCCCAAAATGGCATCACTTGTGCTAAAGCCCCTGAGATCCAACCTAGATTTAATCTCTGCCCTAATTGCAATTTTGACCTTCCTTAGGAATGTATTCCTAATGGGCTAGTCTAGAATTTTCTGGTCAGAACCAGTGAGGTAATCAGTCTCCTGGGCCCTCTCCACCACCCCTGCTCCCTGCCCCAAAGGGAGCAGAGGTAACCTGCATCAGAGACTCTTGCCCTTCCCCCGAAGGGTGGTGACCTGAAACAGTCCCTTTTATTTTCCTCCTATTGCTGATAGCTTCCTTGCCCCATCCTCCTTCTCCCTGTAAAAACCTCGCATTTTTGTACAATATCTTGGAGCATTCTTTCAGTTACTGCATGAGGTTCTGCCCAACTCATGAATCGTTGAGTAAAACCAATTGGATCTTCAAACTGACTCAGTCAAATTTTGTTTGTTAGAGGGGAAAAGTCAGCATGGCAGAGAGGGCTTCCTCCGTCCCTGCATCCCTTCCAGCTTGCTCACCGCAAGGCAGCGTCGGGGAACGAGTCATGGTTAAAGTAGGTGGAAGCAGGGACGTCCCTGGTGGCACAGTGGACAAGAATCCATCTGCCAATGCAGGAGACACGCGTTCGATCCCTGGTCTGGGAAGGTCCCACACGCTGCAGAGCAACTAAGCCCATGCACCACAGCTACTAAGCCTGCGCTCTACAGTCCGGGAACCGTAACCACTGAACCCACAGACTGAAACCTACTGAGGTTCACATGCCCTAGAGCCTGTGTGCCCCATAAGAGAAGCCCATGCACTGGGATGAAGAGTAACCCCCACTTGCTGCACCTAGAGAAGGCATGAGCAAAGCAACGAAGACACGGCACAGCCAAAAATAAACAATTAATTAAAAAAATAAAATAGACGGAAGTAACGTGAATCACTTCCGGGTTGAAGGACAGAGCCGCTGGTATGTGGGCCTCCGGGGGCTCTTCCCCTGAAACAGGGTCCGAGGTGGACTTGTGTTACAGAGGGTGCTCCCCAGATCTCTGACAGACTCCGTGGCCACTGCGATTTAGGGATGTTTGTTACCACAGCAGAGCCTACCATCTCCTGACTAATTTGGCTGCACACATTCTCATGATGGAGGCTGAAAATGACAGGACCTTGCTGTTTTCGTCTTTCATGTGACTAGGTATAGCAAGGTGCCCACTGGCACAGGAGGGGACCTACCATGGGGGCTTCAGAAAATGGCTTTCTAGCCTCAGGAAAAGAGATGAGTGAGGAGAAACTGCTTTTTTCCCTTCTTAAAAAATTTTTTTTTTAAATTAAAATCTAATTGACATAACATTAGTTTCAGCTGTCTAACATAATGATTTGATGTAAGAACATATTGAAAAATGATCACTGCATTAAGCCTATTTATATCCATCACTACATACAGCCAGGCATTTTTTTTCTTGTGAGGAGAGCTTTTAAGATCTACTCTCTCAGCAACTTTTCAAATATATAATATGGTATCATTAATTATGGTCACCATGTTGTATATTACATCCCTATGGCTTATTTATTTTGTAAACAGATGTTTGTACCTTTCTCTTTTTTTGACAAATACTGTCATATGTGGATATGGTGCTCGGGGCAGTGGCAGCCTCCTTGTGACCATGAGGGGAGACATCACTGGTGTTCTAAGGATGGGAGAGCAGCAAGTGAAAAGCATCTGGGCCCTTAGTGACGTCATAAAGCCAATGAACCCCTGGGCCTCCCTGCCTCTCTGCTTTTGATTGAGTCGGTTTAGAATGTCTTTATCATTTTAACTACTTTTAGGATTCTTTCCTTATTTGCAAAATATTCTGTCTGTTTAATGTTCTGTCTGTTTCATGTTAGGTAATTGGAGAAGGCAATGGCAACCCACTCCAGTGTTCTTGCCTGGAGAATCCCAGGGACGGGGGAGCCTGGTGGGCTGCCGTCTGTGGGGTCGCACAGAGTCGGACACGACTGAAGCGAGTTAGCAGCAGCAGCAGTGGTAGGTAGTACACTAACAATAAAACCATTAACATGATCATTTTTCTAATTATTAGGAATCTAATTTTATAGTTTTGTTATTTGTGAAAATGCTAACTAGAAAAGGGCAGGGCTTTAAGGGCAAGGCTTGTTTTCCAAATATTATTGTTTCATAAAAGGATTCATCAGATAGAGTTGTTTCAATGGGCAGTAAACTGTGTATACTTCGGTGATGAATTATAAGGTGAAAGCATTAAGATCCATCTGTAAAGGGGTTTGATTCTCAAACGCAAGTGAAGTTTAATGATAATAAAATACTTGGGTCTTAGCTCAAGTGTTCAGTAAAAGGCAGCCATTAGTACTGTTATGCTTATGGCAATGGTGTTGTACTTTTTGAAGAAAGATTCCCCTGGCAGGAGGACAGGGAACGCTGAATCTGTCAGGCTAGGTGTTATATATATAGCAACAACCTGGCAACCTCTGTGGCTTGCAACAACATCAAAATTTATTTCTCACTCATGTTGCAAGCTCATCTCAGGTCAGCTCATAGCCTCTGCAGTTCAGAGGCTGATGGAGCCGCCTCTGTCTAGAACATCTTTGGTCTCTCAGCAGAGGGAGACGAGAGGCCACGAACCATATGCGGACCTTTAAACTTCTGCCCCCATCTCATAGTTAAAGCAAGTTGATGGTTGGGAGTGGGACACCGCAAGAGGAAGACAGACTTTGGTGAACAGTAATCTAATCTACCAGAGGCACTAAATGGGAGTGTTTGAGACCTTTAAGTCAGCTCAGTGTCCCTAAAAAAGACAGTGCCTTTCTCAGGCCGTTACCTACATTCCTGGTTTCTCTGTCTAACAACTGTCCCCCAGTACCCATTCTCTTTTATCTCTCAGAAATAGAATGCCCAGTTTTTAGCTGGACTCATGGCTTTCACATTTTCAAAGTGCATGCATGCGTACTCAGTCATGTTTGACTTTTTGCGACCCCACAAAAAGTCTGTATCCTGTATCCTGCCAGGCTCCTCTGTCCATGGAATTTTCCAGGCAAGAATACTGGAGTGGATTACCATTTCCTTCTCCAGGGGATCTTCCCCACCCAGGGATTGAACCTGCATCTCCTGCATTGACTGGCAGATTCTTTAACCTCTGTGCCATCTGGGAAGACCCCAACTTTCACATTAAACCCTCTCTTTCCCGGTCTCCCAGGTAGTTAGTGTGGCTATGGATCTCCATCAGTGGAAAGTGCGCCAAGGTGATATGTGATCCAGATCATTCTTTTAAAAGAAAAGGGCAGATCCTTCCTCCACTATCTTTTTGCACCTCCAGGTAGCTGAATTGTAGCAGTGTGCTAGACCATCAGTGGACAAGAGTGACACTCTAGGGATAATAGATCAACAAGGGACTAGGAGTTACCCCCTAGAGATCTATACCATAGAGTCACGCTACCAGCCTGGAGTTTTACCTGGGAGATAAATTTGTTTTTGTCATTATTATTTTGAGTTTTAGTTCAGCAGTCTTTCCCATTTCCTACCCAAAACTCTTCCTTTTATTTTTTCTTGGTAAAACTCAGCTGGCATTAAGCAATAGGATGGAGAAAAGCAAGGTTATATTTAGTTAAAAAAAAGATGCCCAACTGCAGCCAGTTCCCTGATGCTCTTAAGACAGTGTACCAACTCCTTAACTAGCTCACCCAGCCAAGGAGTGTGAGAAAAGCATTCAGCTATTAGACATGACAGCTTCTTGGAGTAAAGATGTACTTTTTAAACTTCACCTTTTTTCACTTTATCCTGCAGATGTCTTTACTACAGAAACACTTGCCCCAAACAGTGGACTGAAGAAGAAATAAGGACAGACAGGTCTCCAAACCATACCTAAACCCTGTGTCTCAACAATGAAGTCACAAGGCTGCTTACTCTCCTTTGTCTTTGCAGAGAGTGAGCAAGAGGTGAGGTACTCAGTCATGCCTGACTCTTTGTGACCGCATGGACTGTAGCCTCCCAGGCTCCTCTGTCCACGGCATATTCCTGGCTCCAATACTGCAGTGGGTTGCCATTTCCTACTCCAGGGGAATCTTCCTTGCCCAGGGATTGAACTGGCATCTCCTACACTGGCAGGAGATTCTTTACCGCTTAGTCACTGGGGAAGCCCTTGGCAGATCATCTAGGCTTCTAGCTTCTCTGTTGATCTTTCCTTTTGTGCTGATGTAATCTCTCCTATTTGTTAGTATTATGTCCAGGAGAGATATTGAACAGATTTCACCTCATGTATCAACTCATATATTGATAGTGGCTGCACAGTGTCTGTGTTGAGGATTATGTACACATCTTAGACTGGGTTCCCTGAAGCAGGAATTCCGATGCTCCGGGTTTATTGAGGGTAGATTCTGGAGAAAGGGAGTGAAGGAAGCCATCCAGGACAGGGGAAGGAGCTAGAGAAGAGTGTGGTCTCAGTGCAGAATCTAGGAAAGACCATAACACTGAGCAGGAATTAGGGCTACCTCAGGAACCCCACAGCAGAATCACATGGGCCACTTCTTAGGGTGGTGCTGTAACACTCAACCTCAACCACTTTCAGTCTGTATGCTTCTGTTTCTCTTACTCTTTTAAATCAGCTTTTAAGTTTAGAATGGTTTCAGATTTATTGAAAAGCTGAAAAAATGTTAGCAAGGTTTCCTACACTCAGTTTCTTATTGTTAGCACTGTTACGAGGCATAATCACAGCTAGTGAACTGATATTGATACCTTCCTACTAACTAATGCACCTCCATAGTTTATTCAGATTTCCTTAGTTTTTACCCAATGTCATTTTCTGTCCCAGCATCCCACCAGGCACCAGATTACTTTTAGTAGTCATGACTCCATAGGCTCCTCTAGACTATGAGTTTCCAAACTTCCCATGTTTTTGATTACTTTGACAGTTTTGAAGAGTGCTGCTCAGGGTTAACCCTAACCTTTGTGTTTCTTTTAAATTTTGGCCCAGTTTGAGTCCAAAATCTTCCTCATAGGAGCAAATGACTGTTACCAGAGGCAAAATGGGAGCAGAGCAAGGCCATGAGGGATCATTGTGAACCCCAGCTACTCCAGTTTGGAGTTTATGCTTACAACCCAAGATCAAACCACGGATCCTTCCCTGCAAGGTTAGATGACCTGGGTCACAGCTCCCAGCAAAATGATTGTGTGTGCCCCCAAATAGTAAAATAAGTAGCACAGAACTGATGGCTGTGGTCGAGCAATTACAGAGAAGAAACCTCCGTGATTCTGGCCAGATCCAAACGTGTGACTGCTACATACTTTACTCTCTGTCCCTAAGCTTAAAACAGTAAGGAGCTTCCCTGGTGGCCCAATGGCTAAGACACGGCACTCCCAATGCAGGAGGCTCAGGTTGATCTATGGTCAGGGAACTAGATCCTACGTGCCACAACTAAGACCCAGCACCGCCAAACAAAACAAAATTTAAAAACAAACAGAAAAAATGAGCCAGTGAGCCTGAAATTTCTCATCTATTACTAGTCATTTTGATTATACTATTGCAGAAGGGGGACCACTTTCAGGTCCCAAGAGTGGGTTCTTGTCTAACACTTGGACAAATGAATTGTCCAAGGAAACACATATGTTGACAAAGCAAGAGCTTTTATTGGGAAGGGGTGCTGGGGCAGAGAGCAGCAGGGTAAGGGAACCCAGGGTCCTTCCTGGTGGTATATACATCTCTCAGCCAAGATGGATTCCAATGTGAAGGATTCTGGGAGGTTGGTCATCTCCTCCCTCCTCCTTTTGCCCTTCTCAAATTCTCCTGGTTAGTTTTCCCTGACAGTACCTGGTTCTTTATCAGGACCTCCTGTTATGAGTCAGCTCTTTGCATCAGATTGGAAAAGAGCCTAATGAAGGGAAAGATAGAGGGCAAGAGGAGAAGGGGGGAGTAGAGGATAAGATGGTTGGATAGCATCACTGACTCAATAGACATGAGCTTGAGCAAACTCAGGGAGATAGTGAAGGACAAAGAAGCCTGGTGTGCTTCAGTTTATGGGGTCGCAGAGTTGGACATGACTTAGTGACTGAACAACCACAAACCTGTTGTGAGACAGCTCAGACACGTGGTTACCATTGTGCCTGACTATAGTGGGCAGTTTTGGTCAATGATTCCTTAAATCATTGCAGAAAACACTTTCCCCCCACCCATCAACAAAACAGAAAACCTCAAACAATAGTTTCTTACAAGATACAATTAATTTGTTATTTCTTTTGTTTCCCTCTCTCACTCCAGCCCCTGAAGATTACAGAATAATTGGCGTGCACAGACCTTGGGTTAAAAACAACTGCAGAGGAAAATTCAGAAGTGCGATTCATCTCTAAATAGGTCATTTGCAAAGAAAAGAACCGAAGTGCTCGCTGAACTGAGTTGAACTCTCTGGAGGCCTTTATTTAGAAAACAAAGAATTCATCCAGGAAAACAATTAAATTCTGGCCTATTTAAAACAACCTGTTGCTCTTTTGTAAACTGAGCTAGTCTCGGTTTACACAGGACACAAATATTAAGGGAATTTAGACAATTGCCCCTTTGTAGCTATATTCTGTTTTCAAATTGCTGCAAAAGTCAGTTAGACAAGATAAAATGATGATCTCTAGGTTTCTGATGATTCCTCTAACCTCTAGTAAATACCCTGTAAAGAAGGAGAAAGGAAAGACAAATTTTAAGGCCATCATTTTTTTTGTTTGTTCTGGTAACAGCTTTATTGAGATATAATTCATGTACCATAGAAATTACCCATTTAAAGAATATGATTCAATGGATTTGACTCCATTCACAGAGTTGTGAAACCATCGCCACAATCAATTTTATTATTTTTTTAATTTTTCAGTTTTTGGCCACTCCATGTACCTTGTCAGTCTCTCAGGCATGTCTGACTCTTTGCAGCCCTATGGACTATAGCCTTCTAAGCTCCTCTGTCCATGAAATTCTCCAGGCAAGAATATTGGAGTGGGTAGCCATTCCTTTCTTTCTCCAGGAGATCTTGAACCCAGTTCTCTTGCATTTCAAGCAGATTCTTTACTTTCTGAGCCACCGGGGAAGCTCAAAAAAAAAAAAAAAATCACTGCAGACGATGACTGCAGCCATGAAATGACAAGATGCTTGCTCCTTGGAAGAAGAGCTCTGACAAACCTATACATTGTATTTAAAAGCAGAAACTTTGCCAGCAAAGGTCCATATAGTCAAAACTATGATATTTCCAATAGTCATGTACACATGTGAGACCAGAACCATAAAGAAGGCTGACTGAGAAGACTCTTGAGCATCCCTTGCACTGCAAGAAGATCAAACCAGTCAATGCTAAAAGAAATCAACCCTGGATATTCGTTAGAATGATTGATGCTAAAGCTCCAATACTTTCGCCACCTGATTCGAAGAGCTGACTCTTTGGAAAAGACCCTGATGCTGGCAAAGATTGAAGGATTAGCAGAGGATGAGATGGTTGGATAGCATCATTGGCTCAATGAATTTGAGCAAATTTTGGGAGATAGTGAAGGACAGAGGAGCCTGGTATGCTGCAGTCCATGGGGTCACAAAAAATTGGACTTAATGGCTGAATAACAACATTTACCACATTTTATTTATCCATTTATCTCTTTATGGACATTTGAGTTATTTCCTTTTTTTTTTTGGCTATTGTGAGTAGGCTCCTAGGATTACTTTTTGTACATGTTTCTGAGTGAACTTATTTTTTTCCTCTCTTAGATATATACCTAGCGGTTGAATAGCTGTTTTCCCTGGTGGCTCAGATGGTAAAGCCATGTGGGAGACCTGGGTTCGATCTCTGGGTCAGGAAGATCCCCTGGAGAAAGAAATGGCAACTCACTCCAGCATTCTTGCCTGAGAGAATCCCATGGATGGAGGTAGGTCATAGGTTAAACTGAATCTTTTAAGTAATATAATGTGCCAACACTGGGAAGCAGATTCTTTCCCCTCTCTAAGGTTTGTTTTTGTTGTTTGTTTAGTGACTTTACTGAATTAATTCTGTAAAGTCTGTATTCTTTGTCATGGGTGGCCATGAAATCTCTGCTCAGTTACCTTAGCAATATCCTAATGATTGAACAGAGGTTCCTTAAATGCCTGGAACCAGTAAGTCGCTAAGTTTGTGAGGGTCTCTGTGCGTGTTTACTGGAGGGTGTATCTTCAATGCTCAGGCAAGTAGTTTACAACTTTGCCTTAGCATTGATTTCTTGCTTTCAGAGCGCCTCAAGGTCAGTCAGAGTTGAGAGCTTGAGACCTTTTCGGGTCTTACCTGACTGTGACGCAGCTCTGGGCATGCTCACAGTCCTATGCGTGTGTGTAGCTCTCCAAAGCCAGGAATATGTCAGATTTTTGCAAAGTGCCATCTGAATAACTCATTCTCCTGCCTTTCCTTTTAAGCATTTTGATTGGCTTATTGGCTGCCCCTACTGTCTCTGGCAGCCATGCTGTTAAACAACGGTCTCTGATTACTTTTGATACACGTCTCGAGGAAGAAACAAAACCTGTTTGCATTTGGAGAGCTCTGAGTCATGTCAAATAAAGACAGTCTTGTTAGTAAGTTTGAAAACACTAGGTGACATTTCAGGGGCTCCAGGGAGCTCCAGTGCTTTATGTCTCAGTGAAGAAAGAATTCAGCAAGAGGCAAAGTGATGGATAAGAGGTGATTTACTAGACTTGTGACGCTTACGTGTGGGTGGTGGAGAGAGTGCTGTGCCCCAGGAGCTTAGTGGGCTGTAGTTTTATAATCAAAGGAAAAGTGGGGAGGGGGAAAAGGCCACCTTCTTCCTCATTCTTGAGTAGATGTCAGGCTTCCGTCATCGGTTCCTGCTCTGTATCAGGTGGGGAGTTTTTTTCTCCCTCCATAGTCAAGCAGGGATTGTCATGGCCCATGGAAATGAGCAAAAAGGCAGTAACCTATGCTATAAATGGTAAGCCATCTTGGGTTTTAGTATGATGTCACCTCAAGTCCATCTTAGAGGAGATCAGTCCTGGGTGTTCATTGGAAGGACTCATGTTGAAGCTGAAACTCCAATACTTTGGCCATCTCATGCGAAGAGTTGACTCATTCGAAAAGACCCTGAAGCTGGAAGGATTGGGGGGCAGGAGGAGAAGGGGACGAAAGAGGATGAGATGGCTGGATGGCATCACTGACTTGATGGACATGGGTTTGGGTAGACTCCAGGAGTTGGTGATGGACAAGCAGGCCTGGTGTGCTGCGGTTCATGGGGTCACAAAGAGTCTGACATGACTGAGCGACTGAACTGAACTGAACACCTTTTCCTTATCTATCTATCTATCTATCTATCTATATTTTAGTGCATGCAGAGGAGCATGTCCTAGGAATCGTTAACTTACTGAGCTCATTGGGCAGGATATGTGTCTCGTGCCATTGTTTTTATTGTTTGGAGGCATGCTTCTGTTGCATAGTTTTGTTGCTAAGCAGCCTGCTTGGCTTTATGGTTAAATAAACCTACTTTTTTGAGTGATCATTAATCTACAGGGGTCTCCCATATGTTTTTCTTTACTTACCATCCCCTAGTGGGATTAACTATTTAGTTACTTTATCTCTTTCGTGTGTCCCCATCAAGTTCTTCCAGAGCCACCAGACTGGTCAAATAATGATAGTTCACTAGAAATGGGGCTCTGAAGGAGTTCCAACTCTGTTCTGCCCTTTTCAATGGCTGCCAGTCTGCTGATTTTCACTGTGATGGTGAGCTATTGGTTTTCATGAGTGGATGGGACTAGAGCAAGTTAAAATGCTACAAAACTCTCTGTTCTTACCAAGACTCAGCCATTTTTTTTCTTTATAAATGCACCTGGATTGCTGTCAGCCTTTGACTAATTTTTATGTTTTTGAAACATTTAATTCTGACAATTTTTGCCAGTGTTTTTGTGGAAAGGTGGTATTTAAGAGATTCTTGGGCCACTATTTGTTGTTGTTGTTGTACCATGAGAGTTGTGGGCTCTTACCTCGCCAACCAAGGATCAAACCCAGACCCTGGCAGTGAAAGCACCAAGACCTAACCACTGAACCACCAAGGAATTCCCACTGATTCATCATTTTTGCTGACACCTCACACAGTGATTTTTTAATTAGTTTTTAAATTTTGATTATAGGCTAATTACTTTATAATATTGTGGTGGGTTTTGCCATACATCGATATGATTCAGCCATGGGTGTACATGTGTCCCACCATCCTGAACTCCCTCCACCTCCCTCTCCACCCCACCCCTCTGGGTTGTCCTAGAGCACCAGCTTTGAGCGCCCTGCTTCATGCATTGAGCTTTCGCTAGTCATCTGTTTTACATATGGTAATATACATGTTTCAATGCTATTCTCTCATATCGTCCCACACTGGCCTTTTCCACATAGTCCAAAAGTCTGTTCTTTACATCTGTGTCTCTTTTGCTGTCTTGCGTATAGGGTCATTGTTATCATCTTTCTAAATTCCATATATATATATATATATATATATGCGCATTAAAATACTGTATTGGTGTTTCTCTTTCTGGCTTACTTCACCCTGTATAATAGGCTGCAGTTTCATCCACCTCATTAGAACTGACTCAAATCATTCTTTTTTTTATAGCTGTGTAATATTCCATTGTGTATATGTACCACAGCTTCCTTATTCATTTGTCTGCCAATGGACATCTAGGTTGCTTCCATGTCCTGGCTATTGTAAACAGTGCTGCAATGAACATTGGGGTACACGTGTCTCTATCAATTGTGGTTTCCTCAGTGTGTATGCTTAGCAGTGGGATTGCTGGGTCATATGGCAGTTCTATTTCCAGTTTTTTAAGGAATCTCCACACTGTTCTCCATAGTGGCTGTACTACTTTGCACTCCCACCAACAGTGTAAGAGGGTTCCTTTTTCTCCACATCCTCTCCAGCATTTATTGTTTGTAGATGTTTTGATGGCAGCCATTCTGATTGGCGTGAGATGGTATCTCACTGTGGTTTTGATTTGCATTTCTCTGATAATGAGTGATGTTGAGCATCTTTTCATGTGTTTGTTAGCCATTTTTATATCTTCTTTGGAGAAATGTCTGTTAATTGGGTTGTTTATTTTTCTAGAATGGAGCTGCAGGAGTTGTTTGTATATTTTTGAGATTAATTCTTTGTCAGTTGCTTCATTTGCTATTATTTTCTTCCATTCTGAAGGCTGCCTTTTCACCTTGCTTATAGTTTCCTTGCTGTGCAAAAGGTTTTAAGTTTAATTAGGTCCCATTTGTTTATTTTTGCTTTTATTTCCATTACTCTGGGAGCCACACAATCATTTTTATGGTGATGACACTGTAAAGTTTTCCAAATTCCTTAGTCTTAGATTTCTCATTATAGACTGAACTTTGAAATCCTATCTTGCTATCTTTTTATCCACCTGGAGTTTCAAGTGGTCTTCCCAGGTGGTACTAGTGGTAAAAAAAAAAAATCTGCCTGCTTATGCAGGAGACACAAGAGACGTGGGTTCGATCCCTAGGTCTGGAAGATCTCATGGAGTAGGAAATGGCAACCTGTTCCAGTATTCTTGCCTGGAAAATTCCACAGACAGAGAAACCTGGTGGCCTACAGTCCATGAGGTTGCAAAGAGTCAGACACAACTGAGTAACTGAGCACAGAGTTTCAAATAAATGGGAAAACCTACCGTCACACAACATACACTGTGCCTTTACGTTTTTCGTTCAGATATCTAAATCACTCTAATCATGAAAAAATCATCACACGCCAGAGGAACAGGTGATTATAATCCAAGAATGTGAAAGTCGCTCATTCGTGTCCAGCTTTTTGTGACCCCATGGACTATATAGTCCATGGAATTCTCCAGGTCAGAATACTGGAGAGGGTAGCCTTTCCCTTCTCCAGGGGATCTTTCCAATCCAGGGATCGAACCCAGGTCTCCTGCCTTGCAGGCAGATTCTTTACCAGCTGAACCACCAGGGAAGTCCAGAAATACTGGAGTGGAAAAGGGCCTGTCCTATTCCTGGGATCTTCCTGACCCAAGAGTTGAACCAGGGTCTCCTGCATTGCAGGTGGATTCTTTACCAACTGAGCTATGGAGAGATAGCTATAGTCCAGGAGGCTCTTTTTAATCCTCTTCAGGACAAAGGGCAAAGAAAGCAACAGCTTATGTCCCAACAAAAAGAAGACACCTGAATTCAGCCAGCTTCTGCCTTCCCTCTAGAGCTAGGGTGACTATCCTGCCTTACCCTGGCCTCTTTTAAATCCTGAACTATTCTCTAGTAGACCTTATTAGTACGTGGCCCAACCCTGCACCCACCTCACACCTCTGCCCCTTGCCTCTTGGCTATCAGGGTCCCATTTTCGGGGAAATCAGCCTTGCAGGGAAGCCACCCATCTTTCCTATTTAGGGAAAGCTAGTGGAAAAGCCAGAGTCAGTGAGACTTCCCAAATGTTGCCCCATGATGCTGCCTCTCTGTCAGTTTTGGTGGAAAAATGATTCAGCCCAGGCACAGTGAGTGCAGGGGAAAGATGCCCCATGGGGCAGAGCAGGAGGGTCAGTGAGCGGGCCTGGAGACCAGACTGCTGACTGGCCTTGCCTGTGACCCTAATTTGCAATGTCCCCTTCAGAGGCTTTCAAATCACATCAGGCTCTGGCTGTCGTTGATGTGATGAACCATGTCAGAATGGCTAAGAGCTCTTCCGCTTGGCTTCACCAGGTGGCCTGAGCCCCTTGGGAGTCAACATTTGCAGCCTTCAGGCACTGCTTGGCCCCCTTTACTGTGCCCCCCGCCAAGGCCCTACCTGCCTCCCCTAGCTGCCTTTCCTCCTACATGGTCCCAACTGTTCCCTCTTTGGCACCTTGGACTCGGCTACAAGATACAGGTCAGCCCACTGCACTCTGGCAGGACTCGATTTTGTCCAACCAGTGGTCTCAACCCTTGGCCTCCCATCAGAATCATCTGGGAAACTTTAAAAGGATCGGGACTTGGATCCTACTCTCAGCCAGTTGAATCAGAGGCTCTGGGAAGGGCCTGTGATTTTCCCATGAGGAGACCAAGGCCACAAGCAGATGAGTAACTTACTGACTGCACACCTGGTGGACTCCAGCAACCTGACGCCCAGCCCTCAGCTCCCTGGACTGTTACTAATATTGCTGATGTCTTTACGAGTATTTTTGAATCCAAGTTTCCTTATCTGAAGCTTCCCTGGTGGCTCAGATGGTAAAGTGCTTGCAATGCAGGAGACCTGGGTTTGATCCCTGGATTGGGAAGATGCCCTGGAGAAAGAAATGGCAACCTACTCCAGTATTCTTGCCTGGAAAATTCCATGGACGGAGGAGCCTGGTAGACTACAGTCCACGGGGTCGCAAAGAATTGGACACGACTGAGTGACTTCACTTTCTTTCTTTCTTTCTTTCCGTATCTAGAATTCTCAGACTGTTAAGACTTTTCCTAGATATGGTGATTGGGGTTTATGTGTTTCTTTTCAGAATTTTTTTCCCCCAGAAACATTTTATTTATTTGTTTGTTTTTTTAGCTCTTTATTTTATATTGGCGTATAGCTGATTAACAATGTTGTGATAGTTTCAGGTGGACAGCAAAGGGACTCAGCCATACATACACATGTGTCCATTCTCACCCTAATTCCCCTCCCATCCAGGCTGCCACATAACATTGAGCAGAGTTCCCTGTGCTACATGGTAGGATCTTTAGGATTTAAGTTTAATAAAAATTACGCCTTAGTCTGTGATTAGGATACATGGGCAACTGCTTAGTAAGTATAAATTGTTTTGGAAGACAAAAAAACCTTAAAACCCAGGAGCTCATAGAAGAAAATAAAAGAGTCACTGGTCAACCTTTTGTTTTTTAAAAAAAATATTGGGGGAGTGTGGCATGAAATCTTCTTAACTAGGACCCTTGTGACTTTGTCTAAATCCAGGTCTGGCTAATGGATCTGGCGCTGTCAGAAATGTCAGTGGATTGAACGCAAGGCATGACCTAGGTGAAGCCTCACCAGCTGCCAAGGTGTGGCGCTCTTGGTGAACAGGCAGGGGAACGGGGTGGAACTCCATGTCCCATTCCAGGGTGGAGGCTTCCAGGCCCTTAAGGTGGACCCAACCGCTATGCTCGTGGGAGAGGAAAAGTAGAGGAGTGAGGGGTCAAGAGCACAGTGGCCCAGAGAGTGAGTGAGGCCGGCCTTCCATGCAGTGATCCCTCCCACCGATGACCTCTTCCTGGAGGACAAGAGAAAGGGAATGAAACAGACAGAAGTGTTTCCTTCCCTGCACCCTCTGGTAGGCTGAATAATGACCCCCAGATACACCCATGTCCTAATCCCCAGGCTCTGTTAATTGTCCTAGCTTATCCATATGAAAGTGAAAGTCGCTCACTTGTGTCCAACTCTTTGCAACCCCGTGGACTATACAGTCCATGGAATTCTCCAGGCCAGAATATCCAGATGGGCCCAGTGCAAATACAAAGCTCCTTATCAGAGGGAGACAGGAGGGTCAGGGTCAGGGAGGAGATGTGACCATGGATGCCGAGGTCAGAGTGACACAGCCTCATGCCAACAAATGCAGGTGGGTCCTCCCCTAGAGATCCCAGAGAGAACTGGTCCTGCTGGCACCTTGACTTTAGCTCAGTGAGACTGATCTGGGACTTCTGACCTCAAGGACAGTAGAAGAGTTCCTGGCAGTACTCATAACTGTCATAGCGCTATTTTTTTCTTTTTTTTTTTTAGTTAATACTTGAACACAGTCCACACTTGAAAGGTAGAAAAAGGCATATAATGCAAACAGACTCACTCTCCTATCTCCCATCTACTCGTTTTTTCTCCTCTCCAGTAGGAGCTGCAGTTAACCACTTTCTTGTGGATACTTCCAGGGCAATTCTGTATATACACAAGCACTATGTACAGAAACATGCTTTGTGCAAGTAGTCGTGTATTATCTATAGTATTGAGCACTTTCTTTTTCACTTCATAGTATTGTGGAGCTCGTTCTGTTTCAGAAAGTGCAGGATTGATTCTTGTTTTTAATGGCAGCATTGATTTCTTTTGTATGTAGGTGTCATCATTTTTACAACCTGTCATTTAGTGATAGACATTTGGGTTGTTTCCGATTTCCCTCCAGTTCAAACAATACTGCTGTGAATAACCTACTAATACTGCATTCTGGGCACGTGTAACATACCCATGGGGCTTCCCTGGTGGCTCAGTGATAAAGAATCCCCCTGCCAATGCAGGAGACAAGGGTTTGATCTCTGGGTTGGGAAGAATCCCTAGAGGAGGAAATGGCTACCCACTCCAGTATTCTTCCCTGGAAAATTTCAAGGACAGAAGAGTCTGGTAGGCTACAGCCCATGGGGTCAAAAAAAATTAGGCGTGACTTAGCAACGAAACAACAAGATACTCGTGGGATAAAATGTAGAAGAGGGATGACTCTGCCAAAAATCAGATGAACTTTCTTATCTAGCTAGAGACTTTGTTGCCAAAGTGCCTCTATCACAGATTGTACTGATCCACACTCCCAGCAGCAATGATGGAAAATGCCCGTTTCCCAGGCCCTGACAACGCTGTGTCATCTCGTCTCCTTCAGCTTGACAGGTGAAAACTTGGAGACCTTGGTCAGCTCTGCAAACACAGTCTGGAGAAGTACTGGGTCTTGGGGTGAGTCACCAGTGTCCAAGCCTGGAAGGCCTCCTCCCTCATGTCCTCAGCAGCTGCCCCTCTCACCTCGGCCAGGGGGCCTCTGAACCCAGACCAGCACCACCTCTTCCCCAGGTGGCCCTCGGCAATATTGGAGGAGGTGGTGTGAGAAGCTGGCTTCTCCAGCTCCTTCTTGAACAGTGTCCTTTGTGGCTGCACATCAGGGAGGAACTTGCAGCTGAGAAAGGGGAGTCCGGGGCATCCGGGGACAGGCCGGCAGCAGTGAGATGCGGCATGTTCTTGCAACCCCGGGAAGTTGAAAGATGAAGGCATGACTGCATTTTCAGGACACATTAAAGTCACGCCTCGTGATTGCTCTGTGTTTGACACTTATCAGGCCTCTCTGAGTAATCCGAATAACAACTTTATATAAGGGGAAGTCATCCAGCCGCTTAAACAGAAAACATACAGGTCGCCTTGTGGTTTAGCCTCTCCTCCCCGACTGGACCTGCCTCTGTGTCTGGGGTCTCCCTGAAGCAGGTTGATTTCACGAGGAGTATAATCAGCTCACACTCACCCTCTGGTTAAAAGGCATTATTAATTTCTAGATTTCTTTCTTTCAAAAGCTTCTTATTTACCAACTAGCTCCCCACACATATCTATGACACTAAAATCAGTGTGGGAGGAGGGATGGAGTACAGCCTGGGGATGTGGGAACTGAGACAGAGGACTGAGAGAGGAGAAACTGGAGTTTGAGGTCTCATTGAATATTTATTTATCTGTTTATTTATGTTTGGGTACAGCACGGGGCTTGCAGGCTGTTCGTTTCCTGACCAGGGATCGAACCTGTGCCCCCTGCAATGGAAGCTGGGAGTATTAATCACTGGATTGCAAGGAAAGTCCTCTTACCAGATATTTAGTCTCTCGAAAACTAAGTGACTCAGTGCAGCTGGGGTTTAAATCATGCAACGTGGGCAGTGCTCTTTGTACATAGGATTCTAGTCATCCTTCTTTTCCTTCTAGTTTATGCTGTTGCAGCTTGTGTTGTGATGAAGTCCATTGGGAGAAATATCTGGCCAGATGGTCAGCAACAGGAGCAGGAAGCTCGTTAGTTTTCTAATCCCCCACCCAGCTGGGATCCTCCCCTATGACATCTATCATGGTGGCTTGCCTAAGATCGCCTTCAGACAACAGCTCAGAGTTGGTGGAGAGCTGAGTTTGCCCATCTCTGTGCGTGTGTATGCTCAGTCATGCCGGACTCTGTGACCCCATAGACTGTAGCCTGCCAGTCTGCTTTCTCCCTGGGATTTTTCAGGCAAGAGTACTGGAATGGGTTCCCATTTCCTCCTCCAGGGAATCTTCTCGGCCCAGGGATTGAACTTGAGTCTGCTGTGTCTCCTGCATTCGCAGGAGGTGGATTCTTTACCACTGAGCCACTTAGGAAGCCCTATATCTGGGTACCTTGCAAATAGAATCATAGGGAGATGGTAGCCATCTCCCCAAACAGACCCCACCATTAGGAGATGATATCTGAGGTGTCAGTTAAAAAACAGAGTTGTCAAGAGATGTAGGAAACTACTCAGTTGAAAATGCGAGAAAACAGAAAGGTGAGCTTGGGTAAAGCAGTTGCAATTTCTTCCTACCTCATTTCTCCAGTTGAAAATCCTGCCCCTTGGTTGACTTGTGTGGGCTGTTGACCGGCTGGACAAAGAAGGAACCGCCATGTGAATTTAAACGTCATCTTAAGGGAATAACAGTCACTCTACTTTTAATGTCTCCATTAAAAATGAGTGGGTCATATTGTTGGCCTTTTCCCCAATGACCATGGAATTGCTCTGATTTATAAGAGAAAACATCTCTGTTCCCCAGACTTTGTTCCAAGTGAGCAATGAAATTAACTTTCAAGGATCCTCTGTATTCATGATGTCATAGTGTTTCCTGTGTGGATATGGGGGTAGGGCACAAGGCACATTAACATATGTCGATTCTATTCAATGGGCAATGTCAACCCAAAGCTCTTCGTAATGCCGTATCAGAAATGCCTAAGAACATGCAATCTCAAAGACAGTACAGATGAACTTATTTACAAAACAGAAACAGACTCACAGACATAGAAAACAATCATATGGTTATCAAAGGGGAAGGCAGAATAAATTAGGAGTATGAGATTAACATGAGGTGGTTGGATAGCATCACTAACTCAATGGACATGAGTTTGAGCAAACTCTGGGAGATGGTGAAGGACAGGGAAGCCTGGCATATTGCAGTCCATGAGGTCACAGAGAGTCAGACACTACTTAGCAACTAAACAACAACATGGAATTAATAGATACAAGCCATTATACATAAAATAGGTAAACAAAAGACCCTACTGTATAGCAAAAGGGGACTATATTTAATGTCTTGTAATAATCTATAATGGAAAAGATTCTCTCTCTATATATATGCATATATATATATACACATATATATGTATATAACTGAATCACTTTGCTGTATACCTGAAACTAATACAATATTATAAACCAACTATACTTTAATTAAAAAATACGCAAAGACATGGTGAGGCAATGCACAAAATAAATACAAATGGCTAATAAAGAGAGAGTTTACCCTCTCCAGATATCCAAGTGTTCGAATCAAAACAATACCGAGAGTCTTCTTTTTTGTCCCCTAATTGTTCTTGTCTTCAAGTTGTTGAAGCTGTTTGAAAAATAATGTTCGATACTGATGAGGTGTAAGGCTAGCTATAATAGCTTTAATAATAATAACATAAACACCAGGGTGTTTACTATGAGCTAGTGCTATTTCTCTTTTTTTCTAAATAGCTAGTGCTATTTCTCTTATTTTCATTTTATTCTCACTGCATTCTGTGGGGTGGGTAGGATTTTTATTGCCACAGTAAGCTTGAAGAAACAGCATGGAGGGGTTTTGTGACCTGCCT
Organism: Antilocapra americana; assembly: GCA_007570785.1. Classification (NCBI taxonomy): domain Eukaryota; kingdom Metazoa; phylum Chordata; class Mammalia; order Artiodactyla; family Antilocapridae; genus Antilocapra; species Antilocapra americana. The sequence continues at coordinate 1,851,614 of ML664172.1, read as the reverse complement.
TGTTCACACAGGTAAGAAGAGGGGGCCAGTGCTTCCCAGTAAAGACTCTGGAGTCATTCACCTCTTAACTTTGAATCTTGAAGTCTTCGACTTTGCAGAGAACTTGTTTGGAAAAGCATCTCTCCATCCTAGGGCTGGAGAGACAGCAGAAGGAGAACTGGATTAAGAGTCAAACATTAATATCACCATTCCCACATCTATGGACTTGGGCACCTTATACAACTGCTCTGAGTTTTGATTTCTCTCCTGGAACAATGGGGATGATGTTACTCCAAAGACAAGGGAGATCAAATGCAATAATCTAGGCATGTGAAAGCCTTTTGCTAACCCTAGAGTCCTGGGCAAGATACTAATGCAGAGACTCAGCCGCCTGCTCTTCTGGAACCCCATTAATTAAGCAAGAATGTCTGTATGTAGATCTCAGAGGGTCCATTTAGCCTGTCAAAATCATAAGACTGAGTAAACTTTGGCAAATTGTCCCGAAAATGCTTTAACATACGCTAAGCTCTTTGCAAGAGCCGTTCTCATCCGTCTCTAGGAACCCATCCAGGTTTAACATGCTTTGATTCTATTTTTTCAGAGTTTATTATTATCTGGAGGATTCCATGAAAGGCAAGTAACTCTGAAAGCCACACTGTATCAAATGAATTTTCCTTTAGGTGAGCTGCCTTACAGCGATAGAATGCCTCCTTCGAGACGGTCACAGCGAGTACTTGGCTTGTAAGCACCTGCGTTTTTGCCTAAGAACCTGACAACCAGCTGCGCCATTTCCAACCATTTCAAACAAAGGGAATTTGTCCAGTTGCTTACCTCTGTCTCCCCCATTGGAAGGGAGGCCTGATGATGAGAAGTTCAAGCACGTGGATCAGCCTCTATAGAGCAAACGCATGATGAAGTTAAACTTTATGTACCACCTACAACCAGAATTCAGAGCTGATTGAGATGAAAGTACATACTTATACTGAGTTGTTAAAAAGGACCTAGAAGGTCAATGCTCAAGTACATTCAAAAAATGAAATCATGCCCTTTTGTAGCAACATGGATAGACCTAGAGACTGTCAGACAGAGAGGGAGAAATATTGTCTGACACCCCTTATATATGGAATCTAAAATGAGATGATGCAAAATGAATTTATTTACAAAACAGAAACAGACTTAGAGAATGAATTTATGGTTGCTGGGGATGGGGGATGCTAGGGGGAAGTGATAGTTAGGGAGTTTAGGATTGACATGGCCACACTGCTGTGTTTAAAATGGATAACCAACAAGGACCTACTGTATAGCACAGGGAACTCTGCCCGATGGGCAGCCTGGATGGGAGGGGATTTTGGGGGGAGAATGGATACATGTATTTGTATGGCTGAGTCCTTTCGCGGTTCGCCTGAAACTATCACAACATTGTTAGCTGGCTATACCTCAATACAAAATAAGTTAAAAAAAAAATAAAAGTTCGTGTGGATTGGTTGTTCTTAGACTTTGTAGGAAGGGTAACAGAACTGTCGAGAGCTTGATAAAATGAGAGGAACTCTCCAGGAAAAAGCGTGTCCCCATGTCCACAGAAAAGTTTGTGTGCAACTTCAGGAGCCTCCAGATTAAGAATCTCTGATGGAGAGAGACGAAGAGAGAGTTGGAGAAGAAAAGAAATACACTAAAGTCTTGACTTATGTTTTCCTCCTGAGCCTCGCAGTTAGTCCTGGGCTTTACAGCACATCCAGGTTGGATAATAGAGTTCTCAGGACCCTGCGCCAAATGAAAATGTTGGGGGGGCGGGGCGCGTGCTCACTCAAAAGTTATTAAAATTTTGAGACAGCAATAGCAGAAGATCCTTCTGCACAGGGTGCACACTTGGGAACTGGCTCTGGGCCCGGGAGGCAAAGAGGCCCAGTGGGCTCTTCCGGTCTGTTTTGGAAAGCACAGCCTTGTAACACTCAATCTCCTACATTAAGAAATGCTTGGCGAACTTGCCAGAACATTTTCTTTTAGTTTTTATTATTCTTTTAAAACTTCTATTTCCTTTTTGGCTGCATGGGGTCTTCGTTGCCAGGTGCTAGCGTTCTCTAGTTGTGGCAGGCAGGGGCTACTCTTCATTGCAGGGGCTACTTTTCATTGTGGGCTTCTCACTGTGGTGTCTTCCTTTATTGCAGAGCACAGGCTCCAGGCACATGGCCTTCAATAGTTGTGGCACATGGGCTTAGCTGCTCTACAGCAGGTGGAACCTTCCTGGACCAGGGATGGAACCTGTGTCCCCTGCATTGGTAGGCGGATTCTTATCCACTGAACCACCAGGGAAGTCCTATAATTTTCTTTTAAATTTCAACATGACCATCACATTTATGTGGATAAACAAACAAAAAACAATTAGAAACAACAACAAAAAACCCAACAAAAACCAGTCTCTTTCCCTTCTTAGGTCAATGTTAGCAAAAGATGCAGCAATTTCCTCTGCAGGAGATAGCTGTGGGTGGGCTGGCAGAAAACACACTATCTGGCAGCATGCCAAAAACCCTGGCTAGGGGCTCTACCAGGCCAGCTGCCCTGGGATATCTGAGAGGCATCACCTTTAAAGTCTGATGTTTCTGAAGTGTGACCCCTTTAACAGGTTTCTATTAATCAGAGTATTACATATGCGTGGTGTAAACAAATGAACATTTCTCAACGACGTCTATGAAAAAAAAAACAAAACAAACAGCTGTCCTATAACCTCCTAGCCTCTATCTTTCACCCTTCTTCCCAGGCCTTTCAGTTCTTGAGCTATTTCTTGTGGTTTTTACCAACACTTTTCTCGATAAGATGCCTATCTGCAATTTCTGGATTTATCAGTTTTCATCATTCCCCGCTGACTCCTGGAAATAGACATAGGTTATTTGTAGAGTCTTGACTTTTTTTGAACACTCCTCGTATTCTGATCATTTCCTGTGCTCCCAGGATAGAAGCCGTACAAACTGTGTTCTCAGCCCCCCTTACAGCTGGGGTGTAGCAATGTACTTGAGGCTTCATCCTCAGATGCACCTGCCCCACATGAGGAAAGGGGCCTGTAGGGGAAGGAGTCTTCTGGCACCCGAGGTGGTAGAGGGTCTGGCTTTTGTGAGTCTCTGATGCACGGTCCTTAGTGTTGGTGGTGTGATGTACAAGTTGCAGCATGGGTAGCCGGCACGGGAGATAGTAAGGCATCCACCAGTGCAGCCCATAGTGAGTTTAGGCATTGTTCCTGGAGATTCTGGAATGCTACCTGATTTGATAACCTCATTCCCTGCTTTATCAAATCAGAGTGGAATCTGTTGCTTGCAACTAGGAGCCTTGACTCACACACTGAGTGGATGAAACTGTGGCTCTGTCAGCCTGCTCCGTATCTCCCATTACAGTCCCATTAGCGTTTTTGATCAAACCAGTCTTCAGTGTTTATATAATTGTTGTTTAGTCGCTAAGTTGTGTCCGACTCTTTGCAACCCCATGGTCTGCAGCACACCAGGCTTCTCTGTCCTTCACTGTCTGCCGGAGTTTGTTCAAAATAATGTCCACCAAATTGGTGATGCTATCTAACAATCTCATCTTCTGCCAGCCTCCTCTTTTGCCTTCAATCTTTCCCAGCATCGGGATCTTTTCCAATGAGTCAGCTCTTTGCATCAAGTGGCCAGAGTATTTGAGCTTGAGCTTCAGCATTAGTCCTTCCAATGAATATTCAAGGTTGATTTCCTTTAGGATTGACTGGTTGATCTCCTTGCAGTCTAAGGGACTCTCAAGAGTCTTGTCCAGCACCACAAGTCTGAAAGCATCAGTTCTTTGTTGCTCATAATTAGGACCCTATAAATGTTGCTTATTGCTGAGCCAGGTTGCATATTATGTGTAATAGGATGTTGAAACTGGGACCTCCATTTTTCCTCTCTCAATTTAGGCTGAATCTCCAAGATGACAGATGCTGCTGATTCTCATATTCTAAAGTGAGGCCTGAGGCTGCCTGAGCAGGACTTGCAATGGAGAATCCAATAACTGAATTCTGTCCTTAGGTGACCACCCAGCTCCAGCCTATAAAGAAAGGCTGTAGAAGACTAGAGGACTGCAGATTGGATGAGTAGTTTTGGAGAGAGCTGTCACAGTGCTGAGGACCCTAACAGCAAAACTCTCCCATCCAGACGCTCACATACACAGGAGGGGGTATGAGACACTTGAGTCTAGGGAAAGGGGTTTCAGTGGGTCCCCTCAGAACCTGATCTGAATCTTTAAGAGCTCAAGGGAACTTCGTTGGTGGTGTCTCAGTCACTCCTGAAAAATGTAAAAGTTAGACCTGTAGCTATGATGGTGGAGACAATAGAGGTGACAACTGATATTTTAGTTGGGTACAGATTGCTAGGTTGAAGCACCTTTTTATATATAATTTTAAAGTTAATATTATCTTGCTTTCTAGCTTCCAGAGATGATATTGAGAAGTAAGGTGCCATCCTAAGTTTACCCCCTGGTATGTTAACTGATCCCCCACTTCAGTCTCTAAAAACTTTAATATTTTTCTCTCTCTCTGGAGTCTGGAATTTCATGAGGGCATGTACTAAGAACTCACTTTGGGGACCAATTTCCTTAAGATTTGAGGAAAATATCCTGCACTGTGTTTGTATTTATTATTAAGTCTTTATTTTATTTTATTTTTTTAAAAAGAGCTATTTAAGGTTCACAGCAAAATTGAAGCAAATTTATAGAGATTTCCTGTGTACACCCAGCCCCCCACATGCACAACCTCCTCCATTATTGACATTCCCCAGAATGGTACATTTATTATAGGTGATGAACCTACATCATTATCGCCTGAAGTTTAAAGATTACTTTATAGCTCACTCTTGGTGTTGAAATTCTGTGTGTTGGACAAATGTATAATGACATGTATCCACCACGACGATCTCATAAAGAGTATTTTCACTACCCTTAAAGTTCTTTGTGTTTCACCTGTTAATCCCTCTCTTTCCCAACCTATGGCAACCACTGAACACTTTACTGGCTTCATAGTTTTGCCTTTGCCAGAATTTCATATATTTGGAATTGTATACTATGCAGCCTTTTCAGATTGGTTTCTTTCACTTAGTAAAATGAACTTTTAAAAATAATATTTTTCCTCTTTATTTTCTCTATTTCTTCTTTCTGGAAATGCTCTTGGTAGGATTTTAGACCTCCTGGATTGATCCTCTATTGTTTTCTCCTTTTTTTAAATAAAAATATTTGTTTGTTTATTTATTTGGCTGTACCTGGTCTTAGTTGTGTCATGTTGGAAATAGTTCCTTGACCAGGGATCCAACCTGGGCCCCCTGCATTGGAAGAACAGAGTCTTAGTCACTGAGCCACCAGGGAAGTCCCAATATTTTATATTTGTAGTCTTTTTGTACTACTCTCTGAGAGAGTTTCTTAATATTGTTTTCCACTTTTATTTTGAGAGTATTTAAAAAATTTCCTATTATGTAAAAAAAATTCCAAGAAAACAGAATGGAAGTTATTAAAAAAATCCTATATTCCAGAAATTTAACTTCTAGTATATACTCAAAAAAATTGAAGCAAGGTCTTGATAAGCATTTGTGTATCTATGTTCACAGCAGCCTTATTCACAATAACCAAGAGCTGAAAGCAACCCAAGGGCTCACTGATGGATAAACGAATAAGCAAGTGGTAGTATAGACATACGATGGAATATTACTCAGCCTTAAACAGGAAGAACATGCTGACCATGCCACAACATGGTTGAGCCTTGAGGACATTATACTAAGTGAAAGTAACCAGTTGCAAAAAGGCAAATATTGTATGATTCCACTTCTAGGAGGAACGAGATAGTCAAATTCATAGGGACAGAAAGTGGAATGGGAGTTGCCAGGGACTGGGGACGGAATGGGGAGTTATTGTTTAATGGGAACAGTAAATAATGCTGCAGATACTTCAATTTTGCCAAGTGAAAAGAGTTCTAGAGATAGATGGATGGCGGTAGTAGTTGTCCAACAATTTGACTTAATGCCACTGAACTATGTACTTAGAAATGGTTAAGATGGTAAATTTTGTCTTATGTGTGTTTCCGCAAAAACATTTTCTAAGAGCTCTTCTATTCTCTGATTGTTTCACAAAGTGTCTTGTGCTTGTTTCATGAGTTAAAAATCTTATCTTTCTCAGGAATGTTCTTCTTTTGTTGAAGTATTTGTGTATGTGTGTGTGTTTAAATACCTTTTTCTGGTTCTAATCGTATCTCTAGAACTCGGGGTTTCTTTATTCCTACTTTGTTTGCTTTGGCATTTGTCTTTGACGTTGAGACTGTTTCTCAAACGCCAGGCAATGCTCAGCTCTCTCTTCATGTCTGACTGATTCAATGAAGAGCTGGGCGGAGGTTGTCTGTGTGGGGAGGGGCTCTGTGATGGGCAATTTCACTGTTGAGTCAGGGGATACTGGGGCAGCCTTTTGAACTGGGAATCTCAAAACATCCACCTCTGGAGGTCTTAATTCTGGGGCTCTTTCTTCAGAATCTCCAGAGTGAAGCTTAACTGCCTTCCAGGGTTTGGAGAATGAGTCTGAGACGTGCACAAGCATCCCACCATTTTGTAAATAGTCTTTTGATTGGTTCCATATTTTTCAACCCCATTTCTCCATTTTCCTCTTGGTTCCTTCCCAACTTAGTTCCCTCAGTTGAGAATTTCATTGGTTTAGTTTCTTTAGAGAACAAATTTCCCACCTCAGGTATAGGAGGCAAGGATGGGGAAAAAAAAAATGAAGAGTCAGTTGTCTTGTGTACACTTTTAAATAGCCCTTCTCTTTCAGGCTTGAGACCTACTCATACTTGATGTCTCCATTTCCTGGGCTTTTCCACAGTTCCATGGGATGGGTACTGGCTTACTTCTCTCTTTTTTCCTCTGAGATTTCTTTAGTTCTGCTAGTCACGTACCACCTCTCCATCTCCTTGGTGATCTATCTGGGCTCCTGCACTGTTACTTTTATCCTTGTGGTCTTACAATAAAGCGTTTCCTCTACTGTCATTTTTATAGAGTTTGGGAAGGAAGAGGAGAAAAACAGGCGAGGTTCATCTGTTTAAATAGGAGTCACAACTGTTGACTTAAAAAAAAAGTTCACACTATGAGAGAAATGTCATGCTTGCTTCTGACTCATCAACTTGGGTTCATCACACCCCGTTTCACAGAAACTGGGAACCTTCATTCAAATTCTGGGTCAAACTTATAGAATCAGCCATTCATTTGAGTGACCAACAGATTGTGTGGCATCTACAACGCAGATCCTGCTGAGTTAGGAGTCTGCCCTGAAGTTTTGTCCTGTTCAATTAGCTTTCCTTCTCTTTATCCTCAGTCCAAAGCTTCTGTATGTAGTAAAATGCTTTCTAGGGTATGGTCGGCTATATACACATACATTTTCTGCTTACCTTGTTAATATACCAGCATCATTGGAGGCAACATTTTGTGGCAGAAACCATTAATTTTCCAGCCAGCATCTGTCCTCTGCATCTTTACCAACAGAACTCCAATTTTGTTTAGGGCAGTAGCTCCATCTCCCAGTCTTCTTTACAAGTAAGAAAGTTCTGATCAATGAGATGGATGGGACTTCCGGGAAAGCTGTTTTTAAATGGAATTCATTCAAGTGGCAGCCTTTGCCCTTCCCCTGATTCTTCCTAGACCATGGGCAGGGGGCTGAGGCTGGAGAAGATGTCGTATTGCCATTAGTCAACCAACATGAGGGTCCAAGCCGCAGAATAAAGACAGCTGATGGCAGGACAGATAAAGCCTACATCTCTGATGGCACTGTGGAAGCCACCAGGTTAGATGTGATTGGCTTGAAAGTAAAACAAGTGAAAATGTTAGTCACTCAGTCATGTCTGACTCTTTGCAACTCCATGGACTGTAGCCCGCCAGGCTCCTCTGTCCATGGCATTCTCCTGGCAAGAATACTGGAGTGGGTTGCCATGCTCTCCTCCAGGGGATCTTCCTGACCCAGGAATTGAACCCAAGTCTTCTGCATTGCAGGAGGATTCTTTACCATTTCAACCCCCAGGAAAGCCTCTGAATTTCTTGTTCTAGGAGAAGACAACACTCTATATATATTTAAATTGCTACTTAGTCATATTCTCAGTTTCTTGCAACTGAATGCAGCCCACATTGACACAGATTCCCTCACTATCTTTAAATATCTTTTACTGTGAGTCTATGCTTAGTTATGTGTTTGGAGGAGAGTAAGGTCTGTGTTGACCAGATGCTGCTGGTGCCCTGAAAATTGCTTCTCTGTGCCCACCATTTCTTGGAAACTCCAGCCTGGTTTCCATCTGGCCAGCACCCGTGACTCTGCCTGAGGGCTTCATTCAGCCACTAGGGCCTGCTCTGTTTACACATGGGGCAGGCTGGAAGGATGTTCCAGGGAATTAATGTTCCTCTCCTCTTCTCATCCGAGAGCAGCCTTCACCCAGTGCCTGAAGGGGTTGGTATATCAATACCCCAGCTCTGGGGCTCCTGGTGGCTCAGCAGTCAAGAATCTACCTGTCATGCAGGAGACATGAGTTTGATCCTTGATCAGGGAAGATCCACATGCCGAAGAGCAACTAAGTCCGTGTACCATAACTTTTGAACCTGTGCTCTAGAGCCTGTGCTCCACAGTGAGAATCTACCATAATGAGAAGCCTGCACACCACAATGAGAAAGGAGCCCCTGCTCACCCTAACCAGAGAAAAAGCCCATGCAGTGATGAAGACGCAGAACAGCCAAAAACAAATAGATACATGAAAAAGTAAAATATGCTAGCTCCCTTGCCTCTCTGGCAGATAACTGTGAGGAAGGTTCTACATCAACTGCCAGGGCTCCCCTGGGATCCTGGGGGACAGGATCAAGCTACACTTGCCTGCAGTAGCTGCTGACTTAGTAGCACATAATTTAGCAACTTCCTTCCATTTTTTGTCTCATGTCCCCACTCTCCTACCAGAATTTTCTGGGATCACCTTCCAAAGAAACTACCCACACTAGAATTTCAATCTCAGGGGGAACCCAAACCAAGATAATGGAATTTTTACCCAGCATTGCTTTGAGGTCATGGGAGCTAACTGGGGCCCAGAAGTTTTTGTATGCCCTTTGCATGTACCCAGCTAGTCTGTGCTGTGAAATTCAGGCAATGGTTCCCTCTAAAGCAGCACGATGGGGCCTCTGGCTGGCAATCTTTTTCAGTGATTCCTTCCCTCCTCCACAACTCTCTGTGATCCCAGTGCCCTGGGTTGCCCTGAGAAAGAAGCATCAGCATAAGGCCTAGGTTGGTGGACATTCTGAGGGGGGTTGTTTGGGGCAGCCGAGAGAACTGGCCATGAAATGCCAAAGTTAGCAGAGGACATCAACCCCAGCTCTGTAGTTTAGAGGTGAACAAAAATGCTCACGCTCTCTGGTGAGCTAGGCGTGATTCATCCTAGGTGGCCAACTTCTTCCTTCTCTGGTTCTCCTACTTAATGAGGCTCATCTCAGAAGATAATGTGTGTTTCAGGTAACCTGTGCTGTGACCTGAGTTTGCAGTATTTTTTCAGAATAAGGAGTCTATTTGAGGCACATGATTAGATCACAGGTCCTTCTTTTTTTTCGCCCCCCACCCAAAAGCTCTGATTTAAAGTATTCTGCCTTGGGTGGGAGGGAGGCTCATGAGGAAGGGGACACATCATATTGATAGTGGAGCTGTGATGTTGTACAACAGAAACTAACCCAACATTGTAAAGCAATTACCCTCCCCCAAAATTAAGGATTCTGCCCCACTGACAGAGATGGATGGGTTCAGAAATTACTGAGACCCAAAGTTTTGGCATCGGACGCAATCAAACCCACAGCTGGTCTAGAATATTTCACACTGTATGAAGACAAACTTGTTCCCTTAGACCAAATCTCAACAAACTACTGCCCATAAGCCAAACTGGGCTCAGTGCCTATTTTTATAAATAAAGTTTCATTGGGTACAGCCACACACATTTGTTTACATGATGGCTATGGCTTCAGTATTGCGTGGATCTAGGGGACTAGCTTTGACAGAGCAACGTGGACTGCAAAGCTTATATATTTACTGTCTGGACCTTACAGAAAAAGTGTGCCGACCCCTGCAGTAGGCAACCTCTAGTCTCCCACTCGAAACTGCCCCACCAAGGGGCACACCTGCCATACTGCCTCCTATTTATTTTAAAATTAATTTTAAATTTCTTCTTTTCTTTTTTTTTCTTTGAATACCAAAAACATTTTTGTATTGGGGTTAACAATGTTGTGATAATTTCAGGTAAACAGAGAAGGGACTCAGCCATACATATACATGTATCCATTCTCCCTTAAAACCCCACCCATCCAGGCTGGCACAGAGCGTTGAGCAGAGTTTCCTATTTTACACAATAGGTCTTTGTTCGTCATCCATTTTAAATATAGCAGTGTGTACATGACCTTCCCAAAGTCCTTAACCATCCCTCCCCACCGGCCCCCTCTCCCCCTCAACCATGAGTTCGTTTTCTAAGCCTGTGAATCTCTTTCTGTTTTGTAAGTTTATTCATATCATTTCTTTTTAGATTCCAGATGTAAGGGATGTCATTTGATATTCGCTATTTGGCTGTGCTTGGTCTTCCTCGTGGCGTGAGGGCTCTTTGTTCCTGCATGTGAGCTTCTTCAGTTGCCCGGGCTTAGCTGCCCCAAGGCACATGGGATCTTAGTTCCCTGACTGGGGATCAAACCGTCATCCTCTGTGTTGCAGGGCAGAGTCTTAACCACTGGACCTCCAGGGAGGTCCCAGGCAACACCTCCTTCTGCTTTAACCTCCCCCTCCCTCTCCCCATCATACCTCTGTTCCTGAACTAGTGCTTCTGAAACTTTAATGTTTAATGGCAATCAGTTGTTGGAAATGCCGGTTTTGATTCAGTAATTCTAGGATATTACTAGACTGTGTTTCTAACCAGTTCTGAGGCTATGCTACTGTGGCTGCTCTGAGAACCAACTTTTGAGGAGCGAGATAGAAAAGATTGGATTTTTCTCACCACAACTAGCAACTTTATCACTGTTTCTCACAGTTTGGCATTGCCAGGCAATGCCATCCCTTCCCTGACCCTATCCTTTCTCACACACACACACACACACACACACACACACACACCCTACACACACACACCCCTTTAATACAGGAATATGGCATCGCTGACTCCCTTTCCCCATGAGCTCTGGTTTTCAGTCTCAGCAGCCATCTCAAGAGTTAAAGAGCTGTGAGGACGACAGCAGGAGAGCCGCCAGAACTCTAGTGAGTCTCTCTTTTTATATTTAGTTTGCTATTAGATAATGCTCGACACCTGTTCTCTAGACAGCTCCGTTTTTAATCTCTTTGATTTCACTTTCCTGGCCACGTGGTCGCACAGACTTGTTGCACCGCATGAGTAATGCAACGAGAGCCAAACAAAATAGCTGTTTCTTTGGAATTAGAAGCACGACCAGGGACTAAAAACAACCGAGGCTGGGTTTGGGCCCGTGGTGAGGTGCCGGCGGAGAAAACAGCTCTGCGCCTGGGGTTGGGCCCCCATCTCTTGGCTCTGGATGGCTTTCCTTTCCAGACGCGAAGCTCCAGGGAGTCTGGCACGTGTGTTCCGCCCTCAGGATGAAAAGGGAAAAGATGACAAGGAAACTCTCTTCTGCTGTGCTTTAATCAGAGAGCAGGCAGCCAAGTTTTCCAGAAGTCCTCTGAATATTTCTAATTTTGATTGGATTATTTCATTTGTGTGAAGTTGCCCAAAACATGCAGTTTCAGCCTTAGGAATCCTGAGATCTTTTCCCAGAAGCTGCCAGAGAAACAGAAATAGTGAATCCATTGAAAAATCTTTCTCCTGGGATCCTAGGCTTTATTATCTGTTTGGCTGTGGCTGGGGCTAACTCACAGCTGTGTAGATTTAAGTCATGCTACATCTGTAGGTGGGCTGTCGTTGTTCAGTCACTCAGTCATGTCCCACTCTTTGCGACCCCATGGACTGCAGCATGCCAGGCTTCCCTGTCCATCACCAACTCCCAGAGCTTGCTCAAACTCATGTTCACTGAGTCGGTGATGCCATCCAACCATCTCATCCTGTCATCCCCTTCTCCTCCTGCCCTCAATGTTTCCCAACATCAGGGTCTTTTCCAGTGAATCGGTTCTTCATATCAGGTGGCCAGAGTATTGGAGCTTCAGCTTCAGCATCAGTCTCTCCAATGAATATTCAGGACTGATTTCCTTTAGGGTTGACTCATTTGATCTCTGTGCTGTCCAAAGGACTACAACACCTGTAGATGGGCAGCCCCCACCTAAATGTCAACCATGCAGGGGTGAGGGTAGTAGGTAGCAAAAGGTCAGAGATCTAGCTATGGGGACAGATTTGACAGTGTGACATAGGAGCCATCACAAAGTCACATCTTTGAAATAACGAGGACTGATATGGTGAAGAGTGTGCTTGGCTTTAGAGACTGTCCTCTTGCTGACACTGTCCTGAGCCCAAACTTCTCTGAAGCCTAACATGAATAAAAACTTGTCCTGGATATTAACAGAAAACTGTAGTGGGTCATTTTTTTAAGACTGTCATTTAGCATATATTCTTAAATTAGGACTTTCCTGTTTTAATGTTCCTGAAACATGTGGCAACTTATTTTTCACTCATAAAATGAAAATGCATGTATGGCAAAACCAACACAATAAAAAAAAGAAAAAGAAAATGCAGTCTTGGGTGACTGAGTCAGAGTTTACAATATTAGATTTTACCTTTTATTATAGTTGATTTACAGTGTTGTATTAGTTCCTGGTGTATAGCAAAATGATTCAGTTATACAGCCACACACATATGTTTATATATATTTATATATATATAATATATATTCCTTTTTATATTCTTTTCCATTATAGTTTAAACAGGATATTGATTATAGTTTCCAGTGTTACACAGCAAAATGTTGTTGCTACTCTATTTTCTATGTAGTATAGTATAGTTTATATCTGTTAATGTCAAACTCCTGATTTATCAACGGTTGATTTTATTTTAATTTTTTGGCGTTACATTTTGAGCAGAGGCAAGCCCACACTGAAATGCTCCCGGGAGTGGTCACACTTGAGGGCACAGATCTGTGTGGTCAAAAATGGGACCACTGAGCTGCAAGGAGCTGTAGAAACACAGCAGGTGGTGAGCCCATGCCTTGGCGTCTGAATGTAAACTTGTTACCAATAGGTAGACTCAGGATCTTTGCTAGTGGCATGGCAACCAGAGCAGGAGGACTGGATCCTGAGTTGGTCCAGGTGAGGGCGCTGGATGATGCCAAGGTGCCCTGGTGCCTGGCCCTTCAGTCCCAGCCATCCTCCCACCCTTGGGCTGTGCTGGGAACACAGACAGCAGGACCTCAGCAGGATCCCCCCCTGCCCCCCGCAGGCTCTCTTGGTCCCTGGGCCTTCTCACCAGTGTCCCGGAGCCTTTAGCCCTGACTCTGCACTCCAGCTGGAGACCCCTGCTCCTGGCCTTCCTTTTCCGCTCACCTGGGCTACCAGCCTTGACCCTCTCCAGACAAAACACACATCTCAGGGGACCTTGCTGGGGCTGGAGATTCAGTGACCGGGTGATGAGAGAGGTGGAGATGCATCACATCTCACACAAACACAACAATTGTACCATGGACTTCAGGCCTAGATGGCGTATTGGTCAGGGTTCTCAAGAGAAACAGAATCAATGGGATTATACAGAGATTTATTTTAAGGAATGGGCTTCCTAGGTGTCTCAGTGGGTAAAGAATCTGCCTGCAATGCAGGGGACCTGGGTTCAGTCCTTGAGTGGGGAACATCTCCTGGAAGGGAGTGGTTAAGCACTCCACTATTCTTGCCTGGATAATCCCATGGACCGAGGAGCCTGGTGGGCTACAGTCCATGGGGTCACAAAGACCCGACTGAAGTGACTGAGAACACATACATTATGAGGAATTGGCTCGTGTGATTCTGGAGGCTGAGGAGTGCTGAGGTCTGCAGTCGGCAAGCCGGAGGCACAGGAGAGCCAAAAGTATGGCCCTGGTCCTCATCTGAGTCTGAAGGCAGTGGAGCGATGCCCCAGCTTGGAGACAGCCAGGCAGAGAAAGGGGTCTCTCCTGTGCTGTTCTTAGTTGCTCAGTTGTGTCCTACTCTTTGCAACCCCACAGATGGTAGCCCACCAGGCTCCTCTGTCCATGGGATTTTTCAGGCAAGAATACTAGAGTGGGTTGACATTTCCTCTTCCAGGGATCTTCTCGACCCAGGGATCGAACCTGCATTTCCTGTGTCTCTTGGCACTGCAAGTGGATTCTGTACCTGCTGAGCCATCAGGGAAGCTCCTGAATTAGCCATAGGTGTATGTATGTCCCCTCCCTCTTGACCCTCCCTTCCACCTCCCACCTTTCCCACCCCTCTAGGCTGTTACAGAGCCTGGGTTTGAGTTCCCTGAGTCATGTAGCAAATTTCCTATATACCCACAATATCCTCTGTGTGCTCTGCGAATCTTCCCTGAGAGTCTTGCCAGAAGAGTTACACCGAGGATGCTGATTGCTCTGGTTTGGGTTAACTGTTCAACCCTAAAAAACTCACATCCCTGAAAAACTCACCTCCCTGAAAAAGTCCATAGGGACAGGATCAGGTTGGGTCACCAACCAGTTCCTGTGATGAGGGAAGTAGCTTTCCTACATCAGGGCACGAATCTGCTGGAATCCACAGGACGGCAAATTCAGGAGGTTGGTGACCTTGATCTGAGACCTTGTAATTTTGTGTGTGTGTCAGTCACTCAGCCATGTTTGATTCTTTGCATCCCCAGTGGACGGCAGCCACCAGGCTCCTCTACCCATGGGATTTCCCTGGCAAGAATACTGGAGTGAGTTGCCATTTCCTTCTCCAGGGGATCTTCCCCACCCAGGGATCAGACCCAGGTCTTCTGCATTGCAGGTGGATTTTTTACTGTTTGAGACATCAGGGAAGCCCAATTTTATTTTAATGTTCTCTAACTGAAATTGAGTGTTCCCTTTAATGACAAACATAGGCCAGTAGTATTAACAGTGCCTCCAGCCTTGAAACCAGTAGACATTCCAGATCTATTATGTATCATATAACAATCAAAGCAGACATCTCAGAATATCCTGTGTTCATCTAAAAGGGTTGTAATTGTAGTCTCAACCCAGACCTTGTTAGTTAATGCATTAATAAAGAAATATAGATATAAATATATCACGGGCTAAAATCTTTTTGACAGCTGTCTTTCAATATAATGGTTCCTTTTGTAACCTCTTGTGTCTTATTTTATAAATTTTAAAACTTTTTTCCAAGACTGGGTCCATAGGCAACCCAGGGATCAAATCCAGGTCTCCCACATTGCAGGCAGATTCTTTACCAGCTAAGCCACCAGGGAAGCCCAAGAATACTGGAGTGGGTAACCTATCCCTTCTCCAGGGAATCTTCCCAGCCCAGGAATAGAACCAGGGTTTCCTGCATTGCAGGTGGATTCTTTACCAGCTGAGCTACCAGAGAAGCCCCATCCACAAGTTTCACCAGCCAGTCAAAGGGGTCCCTGCCAGGGACTGACTGATTCACACTGGGGAGAGGGGAAAGGGCCTTGCCTGCACAGAAGCCTCAGGCATACAGGAAACAGGAGTTGATGCCTCTGCTCCTGCTGTTGGGATGTAAGCATCTGTGCTTTGATTTGTACCTAACTGTCCTTATTGCTGAAGCTTTTGCTGAAATGTGTGCTCAGTCATGCCTGACTCTTTGTGACCCTATGGACTGTAGCCCAGTAGGCTCTGTCCATGGGATTCTCCAGGCAAGAATACTGGAGTGGTTTGCCATTTCCTACTCCAGGAGATCTTCCTGACCCAGGGATCAAACCCATGTCCCTTGCGTCTCCTGCATTGGCAGGCAGATTCTTTACCACTGTGCCAAAACTGTCCTTATAGGGAAAATGTAGCCAAGCAGGATCCGATGGGGCCTTCCTGGGCCAGACACTTTCATGTCCTCCCCTTGCCTCTTGTGTGTAGAAAAACTTCAGCCAAAGAACAAATTTAATCAGAGAAGTGAGAAAATGCAGAAGCAAAACAGAACAGTCAATCAAGACAAAATAATAATAGTTTTGCCATTAAACAAAATTAAGGACCTTTAATTCCTCCACCAGGGGCTAGAAATAATACCCTGAGCCATATCCTTTGTTTCTCAGTTACTGAAACTCTCCATCAGTTACTGAGACCCCTTCATGAAACTTAACATCATGAAGAAGTTAACTACATGTTGATCAGACTGTAGCCATGACATGAGACGCTCCATCTTGCACAACTCTAAGTATTGGTCTCAAGAGAATGGGAATAAACCAACCCTGGAATTGTAGATTAACTGTGCTCAAAATGGACTTCCCAGGAGACTCAGTGGTAAAGAATCTGCAGGTGACTCTAGTTCAACTCCTGGGTTGGGCAGATCCCCTGGAGTAGGAAATGGCAACCTGCTCCAGTATTCTTGCCTGGGAAGTTCCGTGGACAAAGGAGCCTGGTGGGTCATAGTCCACGAGGTTGCAGTCAGACAGAACTGTGTATATAAGACGACACACTCCACTGCATGACCAATCTCAAGAGGACTGCCTGAGCTGACTGTGCTCTTCTGCATGCAGTCCCCTCCCCCTCCTGTGCCTCCTCTTTGAAAGCTCTTGACACCTGATCCGCAACTGGAGTTCGGTTCTTGGACCTGAGTCTGACTTCTTCCCAGGTTGCTGGCCTCCTGAATAAAGCAACTTTCTTTTCCTACCAACACTTGTCTCTCAAGTCTAGGCTTTTGAGTGGCTGAACAGCCAAACCTGAGTTCGATAACAAACCCGTTTTGCATCCACCTCCTGACAAAGCACAGATCTCAATGGTTGTTGAATGAATGTGTCCTGCTTCCCCCAAACTCTGGGTGTGGGCAGATGAATCAAGAGCTTCCAGTGTATTGGGGGAAGCAACAAAGCATGAAGGGCAGGGCTGAGGGGCCACTGACCTGCTCCCTCTTCACCTCATGAAAGAAAACAGAAGCTTGCAGAATTCAAGTGACTCAAGATTGCAGTTGGTCATTTCAGATGTACAAATGGCTTTTGACATTTTCTTCCCTGAAACGTTTCCTCTGTTCCTTTCTTCTGGCCCCACAGAGGGATTTACTAAGGCAATGGTTGTTTTCCCATTTCCTGCACAGGTACAGGGCTGTGCATGAAAAAGCACAGCTGTGGCCCCTCCAAAGTCTGGAGAATTTAAAGACACCATGTCCACTTCACTGTGGGTGACTGAGAGCCCCCCTTTACCACAGCCCTATTATTGCAGAACGGTGGTTCCCAGCTGGGGCAGTTTTGCCTGCCAGGGGATACTGGACAATGCCTGGAGACATTTTTGGATGTCACAACTGGCCTCTATAGAAGGTTGAGGCAGGAATGTCATTAAACAACACGCAATGCACAGGACAGCCCCACACAATGAATTCTCAGGACCCAAACATCAATACAACCAACGACTGAGAAACCATTTCAGAATGGTCACCAAATCTTTCCTGGCCATCTAAAGAGGCATCTACTAAAGCATCGGAAAAGTTAAATCAAACCAATGTAGGGACAAATTTGCTGTCTCGAAAAAAAGAATAGTTTAACAGGTTTCAGTGGAAGGTAGTGGTCTTCTTAAAGAAACTACATTTCTTAGAGGAAGAGAATGTTGTTCAGGGCAAAAAGGAAGCAGAGACCTTATCTTCCTTCTGACTTACTCTCTTGAAGTCATTTATGCAATTCCAGAGCTCCTTGACTGGGTATCATCTATCTATCTATCTAGTCATCTATTTATCTTTATTATTGGGCTTCCCTGGTAACACAGCTGGTAAAGAATCCACCTGTGATGCAGGAGACCCCGGTTCAATCCCTGGGTTGGGAAGATCCCCTGGAGAAGGGAACGGCTACCCACTCCAGTATTCTGGCCTGGAGAATTCCATGGACTGTATAGTTCATGGGGTTGCAAAGAGTTGGACATAACTGAGCAACTTCCACTTTCATCTTTACAACTATTATTTTATATACCCATTGGGCTTCCCAGGTGGCACTAGTGGTAAAGAACCTGCCTGCCAAAGCAGAAAACTTAAGAGACTGGAGTTCAATCTCTTTGTCAAGAAGATCCCCTGGAGGAGGGCATGGCAACCCATTCTGGTATTCTTGCCCAGAAAATCCCATGGACAGAGGAGCCTGGAAGGCTACTGCCATAGGGTCGCATAGAGTTGGACACAACCAAAGAAGCTTAGCACACACACATCATCTGCCAGCTATCTATTGTGTCAAGAACAAATTGCTCCAACTTTGGTAAAATGGAATGACATCATTTCCCTTTGGGCCAGACCACAGGAATTCCTATTTCTGTTGCTGCTGCTGGGATCTGGCTATGGATTTCTGATTCTAATCTGCAGTGGCTGAAAGGACCCACTAACACAGACCTTTGCCTGTGAACTCTTCAGGACTTGGGAGACCTTTCTCCTTACTATTAAGGATGGAACAGCCCATGAAGCCCCAGGTCCTGGCCGCTCACATCCTCTCCCACACTGAGCTGACTGCCCCTAGGGGTACTCCCAGGCCAGAGAAGGGATCCTTTCAACTCATGTTAGATTAAAACAAAACAAAACTAACATCTGAGACAGATTCTGGGTGTAGAACCTTTGCTGTTTTCTCTCATGTTTCATTACTGTGAAAGGAAAGTGTTGCCCAGCTGCTTCTCCCATGTGCCCACGGGCGGCCTTTGATGTTGATTTCATCTGATGTAATCAGGTAGACAAGAGATGGGGGGGGGTCACCTAGAAGGGGGATGTTGTTGCATGCCCTGTGGCTCCTCATAGTGGGGGAGACCTCCAGCTGCTCAGGTGGGCTGACGGGTGACTGATCCTCCCTTCCCAGGTGCTGCCCTGACAGTGGGTGGTTCAGCTTGCATGTTTCAACTTGTATGTGTGGACGAAAGGAGGAAAGAGGAGTTGGAAGAAGGACTGGGGCTGAAGCTGAAACTCCAATACTTTGGCCACCCGAGGTAAACAACTGACTCATTTGAAAAGACCCTGATTCTGGGAAAGATTGAAGGCAGGAGGGGAAGGAGACGACAGAGGATGAGATGCTTGGATGGCATCACTGACTCAATGGACATGAGTTTGAGCAAACTTGGGGAGTTGGTGATGGACAGGGAGGCCTGGCATGCTGCAGTCCATGGGGTCACAAAGAGTCAGACACGACTGGGCTACTGAACTGAAGGGAGCAGGTGAGAGAGGGGAGATGGGAGAGCATGGGAGCATGAAGGTGAAGGGCTACCATGCCCTCTACTCGGCATACTGGATAATTTAAGGCCTCTTAGAGGGTGGGGCTTGGAGAAGGAAATGGCCACCCACTTCAGTATTCTTGCCTGGAGAATCCCATGGACCCAGGAGCCAGGTGGGCTGTGGTCCCTAGGGTGGCAAAGAGGTGAACTCCACTGAAGCAACTTAGCACACATGTGTGCATGCTGCAGAAGGTGGGGCTCGGGCAAGAGGCCGAAAGAGGCGAATCCAGGAGAGCCCACATGAGGCGGTAGCACATCCAGATGACAGCTGGCGGGCAGGGCTAGTCTCTGTCCTGCCCCCATAGCTCCAGTGGCTCCAGAGCCCTGGGGGTTCAGGTCTCCCAGCTGAACTAGTCAAGCTCTGGGCTTGAGGAGGGGGCAGACGTGAAGGAGGCCCAGTACAGAGACCAGAGGGAGATCTGAGTGGAGTTATTATTGTGCAGAAGTGAAACACCCCCAGGGAGATCCTAGGGCGAGGTTGGGCCGAGGGCTGCTATTCTGCCGTCAGGTGGAGGATTTGGTATGAGCATCACTATGACTACGTATGCACTCAGACTGATGACTAACACTGGGGACGTGCAGGTACGCAATGGCTCATCCTGTCCTAGGGCTAACCTGTAGGATGGGGGAACTTGCAGGACCAGTGATTGGGGTGTAGTATATGAGTATAGGAGTCAACAGAGCCCAGAAAGCAGACTACAAAGTAGATTCAAATTAGTACCGTTGTCTTAGTCTTTTCATGCTGCTAGAACCAACTATCATAGACTATGTATGTTAATCGCTCAGTTGTGTCCAACTCTGTGACTATAGCCCGCCGGGCTCCTCTGTCCAAGGAATTCTCCAGGCAAGAATACTGGAGTGGGTTGCCATTCCCTTCTCCAGGGACCATAGACTGGGTGGCTTATAAATGACAGAATTTTATTTCTCAAAGTTCTCTAGGCTAGGAAGTCTAAGATCAATGTGCTGGAAGATTTGGTGTCTGGTGAGAGCTTCTTGGTTCAAAGGAAGCTGACTTCTCACTGTATCTCACATGGTGGAAGAGATGATGGAGCTCCTGGGGTCTCTTTATAGGGACACTAATCCCATCATAAGGACCCCACCCGCAAGCCTTAATCACCTCCCAAAGGCTTCATTTTTTAATACTATCACAACGGGGTTAGGATTTAATAACAAATGGACATTCAGTCCATAACAAGCATGATTGAAGGTGACACTTGGTTTCATTTTGCTCTGGCCCCTAAACATTTGAGACCTCCTTAATTTGAGGAAGCCCATTTGTAAAAGCATGACATGAATTTTATGATGAAAACTGGAGATGGATTTGGGGCTTCAGGAGTTTCTGCACCTTTGGAGACAAAAGACAATGTGGGGCACCTGCAATTGACTGTGAACATTGGACTATAAATGTCCTTTCATTTATTTGTTGGATGCTTATGTGTCATGCTCCTATTATAGATTGAGTCTGGGGAAGCAGATATGACCACAGTCTAGTTCCTACCTTCAAATGGTACAGAGCCCTGTGGGCTAAATGGGTGCCTATGGCTGAGCTTGGATTGTAAATCCAACATACAACATGCCTTGCCCTTTCTTTCGACACTTCTGTATTTTCAGGGAAACCTGTGGTGCTTGGAGATGGGGACACATTCACTGTATCTCTATGTCAATGTTGCTGCAAATAGCAAATATTTTTTATGTAAATAGCCTTATTTCTATGTCCCCAGAACACATATTATGGGGACACATAGTAGATGCTCTATAAATGTGTGGGATTCAGTTGAGGCAGAAACTCTGCATATGGGTTCTTTCTTAAAGTTTTATCTATTAATTTTTATTTTTGGCTGCACCAGGTCTTCGTTGCTGTGAGTGGGCTTTCTCTAGTTGCAGTGAGTGAGGGCTACTCTCTAGTTGTTGCTTGCAGGCTCAGTAGTTGTGGCACGTGGGTTTAGTTGCCCCATGGCATGTGGGATCTTCTTGGACCAGGGATCAAACTTGTGTCCCCTGCATTGGCAGGCAGATTCTTATCCACTGAACCACCAGGGAAGCCCTGAATATGGGTTCTGAAAAGAGGCAGTAAATCAAGAGGTGAATTTCCCCCATTCCTCTGGTTCTAGGAGGACCAACTGTCTTCATGGAGTTGAACCTCAAACTCAAGTTCAGTTCAGTTCAGTCACTCAATTGTGTCCGACTCTTTGCGACCCCATGAACCGCAGCATGCCAGGCTTCCCTGTCCATCACTAACTCCCGGAGTCTACCCAGACCCATGTCCATTGAGTTGGTGATGCCATCCAACCATCTCATCCTCTGTCGTCTCCTTCTCCTCCTGTCCTCAATCTTTCCCAGCATCAGAGTCTTTTCAAGTGAGTCAGCTCTTCGCATCAGGTGGCCCAAGTGTTGGAGTTTCAGCTTCAATATCAGTCCTTCCAATGAATATTCAGGACTGATTTCAAGACCACCTGCTAAAACTTCCCATTTTCTGCAGATCTTAGTGCTGAGTCACCTACAGCCAGCCGCTGCCCTATCCCTTGAATCAGCTTCAAAACATGACACTGGCAGAAGGCAAACTTTCCAAGTTCAGGCCCCAGGAAAATAAAAATAAGTAAATAAGACTGCAATGCCAGATGGTCTGAAAGGACAGAGCTGGCGTGGAGGATTAACTGGCTGGTTATAAAAGCTGTCATTACAGAGTGTCATGGTTGGCGGATTATTTATTAGCTCTCCCCTTTAAATACAAAATGTCAAATGTGTTAATGTGTAGAAAGCAAGCCTTCCCCTCCCAGCTGCTCCAGTGTCAGGCTGCCAGCTGCATTGTCTCTTTTGCAGGTCCTGCCAGGAGTTCAGCATTCATATGCCATGTTATACATACCATATTGCACTTAGGAAAGGCCAGATGAGGCCAACTGGGCCTCATAATCAGCCTGTCAATCACTGTACTGCGTTGTGTGTGTGACTGGCTGCGCAAAACTTTGTTCTCGGTTAGAAAGGGCTCTCTTTGAGCTCCATGCACCCGACAGGAACGTATGGTTTATTTCACCAACCATTGCCTGAAATCAGAGGTGTATCTATCAACTCAGTGCTCATGAAGGCTTAGGGAATTGCAAAATGTCTGTTATGAGAACTATTTTGCCCATGTGAATGGTACTTCATTTAACGACTGCCCTCAGGCAATCTCTATGTCTTTCTATCTTCCATCCCCTTCTCTTGTTTTTTTTATTCAATCAGTATTAGCAATTTTTTATTGGAATATAATTGCTTTGCAATGTTGTGCTACTTTCTGCTGTACAATGAAGTGAATCAGCTATGTGCACACATATATCCCCTCCCTCTGGGGACTCCCTCCCACCCCACCCCCATCCCACCCATCTAGGTCATCACAGAGCACTGGGCTGAGCTTCCTGTGCATTGTAGCTGGGTTTTGCTAACTATCTATTTTACACATGCTGCTACTGCTGCTGCTGCTGCTGCTAAGTCACTTCAGTCACGTTCGACTCTGTGCGACCCCAGAGACGGCAGCCCACCAGGCTCTGCCACCTCTGGGATTCTCCAGGCAAGAACACTGGAGCGGGTTGCCATTTCCTTCTCCAATGCATGAAAGTGAAAAGTGAAAGTGAAGTCACTCAGTCGTGTCCAACTCTGTGTGACCCCATGGACTGCAGCCCACCAGGCTCCTCTGGAGTGGGGTGCCATTGCCTTAGTGTATATATCTCAATCCCAATCTCCCAATTCATCCCATCTTCCCCTTCCCTTCCCACTGTGACCACATGTCCATTCTCTACTGTTTTGGAAATAGGTTCATCCATAACTTATTTCACCATTATCTTCATTACCTCCACCATAGTTTGGTCTCAGGTCAAACAACAAGGAGAGAACATAGGCCCGATCATCAACAGAAAATTAGATTAAACATTTACTGAGCATGGCCCCGCCCATCAGAACAAGACCCATTTTCCCCCAGAGTCAGTTTATCCCATCAGGAAGCTTCTATAAACCTCTTATCTTTATCCATCAGAGGGCAGACAGAATGAAAACCAAAATCACAGAAAACTAACCAAACTGATCACATGGACCACAGCCTTGTCTAACTCAGTGAAACTAGGAGCCATGCTGTGTAGGGCCACCCAAGATGGATGGGTCACGGTGGAGAGGTCTGACGAAACATGGTCCACTGGAGAAGGGAATGGCAAACCACTTCAGTATTCTTGCCTTGAGAACGCCATGAACAGTATGAAAAGGCAAAAAGATAGGACCCTGAAAGATTAACTCCCCAGGTCAGTAGGTGCCCAATATGCTACTGGAGAAGAGTGGAGAAATAACTCCAGAAAGAATGAAAAGATGGAACCAAAACGAAAACAATGCCCAGTTGTGGATGTGGCTGGTGATGGAAGTAAAGTCTGATGCTGTAAAGAACAATATTGCATGGGAACCTGGAATGTTAGGTCCATGAATCAAGGTGAATTGCAAGTGGTCAAACTGAAGATGGCAAGAATGAACATCGACATTTTAGAAATCAGTGAACTAAAATGGACTGGAATGGGTGAATATAACTCAGATGACCACTATATCTGCTAGTAGGGGCAAGAATCCTTTTTTTTTCTCATTGTGTTTTATTTTATTTTATTAGTTTTGCCGTACAATGACATGATATCACCATGGGTTTACATATGCTCCCCCTCCAGAACCCCCCTCCCTCCTCCCTCCCCCCGGGAAATCTCGTTGCACCAGCCCGAGCATCAATCCTGGGCTGGCGATTGATTAGACATATGATAATTAACATGTTTTAATACCATTCTCCCATATCATCCCACCCTTCCCCTCATCCACAGAGTCCACGAGTCTATTCTATACATCTGCGTTCCTTTAGCTGTCTTGCATGCTGGGTTCTCGTTACCGTCTTTCTAAATTCCATATATATGCGTTAATATACTGTATTGTTGTTTTTGCTTCTGGCTTACTTCACTCTGGATAATGGGCTCCAGTTTCGTCCATCTGAGTAGAACTGATTCAAATGAATTTTTTTTTAATGTTGAGTAATATTCCATTGTGTATATGTACCACAGCTTTCTTATCCATTCGTCAGTTGATGGGCATCTAGGTTGCTTCCATGTCCTGGCTATTGTAAACAAAGCAGCAATGAACATTGGGGTACACGTGGCTCTTTCAATTCTGGTTTCCTCGGTGTATATGCCCAGCAGTGGGATTGCTGGGTCATATGGCAGGTCTATTTGCAGTTTTTTAAGGAACCTCCCCACTGTTTTCCATAGTGGCTGTACTAGAAGAAATGGAGTAGCCCTCATAGTCAACAAAAGAGTCCCAAATGCAGTTCTTGGATACAGTCTCAAAAATGACAGAATGATCTCTGTTCATTTTCAAAGCAAACCATTCAATATCACAGTAAACCAAGTCTATGCCCCAACCAGTAATGCTGAAGAAGCTGGAGTTGAATGGTTCTATGAAGACCTACAAGACCTTCTATAACTCACACCCAAAAAAGATGTCCTTTTCATTATAGGGGACTGGAATGCAAAACTAGGAAGTCAAGAGATACCTGGAGTAACAGGCAAATTTGGCCTTGGAATACAAAATGAAGCAGAGTGAAGGCTAGGAGAGTTTTTCCAAGAGAACACAGTGGTCATAGCAAACACCCTCTTCCAACAACACAAGAGAAGACTCTACACATGGTCATTACCAGATGGTCAATATCAAAATCAGATTGATTATATTCTTTGTAGCCAAAGATGGAGAAGCTCTATACAGTCAGCAAAAACAAGACCAGGAGCTGACTGTAGCTCAGATCATGAACTCCTTATTTCCAAATTCAGACTTAAGTTGAACAAAGTAGGGAAAACCATTAGACCATTTAGATATGACCTAAATCAAATCCCTTACGATTATACAGTAAAAGTAACAAAAAGATTCAAGGGATTAGATCTGATAGACAGAGTGCCTGAAGAACTATGGATGGAGGTTCATGACATTGTACAAGAGGCAGTGATCAAGACAATCCCAAGAAAAAGAAATGCAAAAAGTCAAAATGTTTGTTTGAGGAGGCCTTACAAATAGCTGAGAAAAGAAGAGAAGTGAAAGGCAAAGGAGGAAAGGAAAGCTATACCTATTTGAATACAGAGTTCCAAAGAATAGCAAGGAGAGATAAGAAAGCCTTCCTCAGTGATCAGTACAAAGAAATAGAGGATAATAATAGAATGGGAAAGACTAGAGATCCCTTCAAGAAAGTTAGAGATACAAAGGGAATATTTGATGCAAAGATGGGCTCGATAAAGGACAGAAAAGGTATGGACCTAACAGAAGCAGAAGATATTAAGAAGAAGTGGCAAGAATACACAGAAGAATTGTACAAAAAAGATCTTCATGACCCAGATAACCATGATGGTGTGATCACTCACCTAGGGCCAGACATCCTAGAATGCAAAGTCAAGTGGGCCTTAGGAAGCATCACCATGAACAGAGCTAGTGGAGGTGATGGAATTCCAGTTGAGCTATTTCAAATCCTGGAAGATGATGCTGTGAAAGTGCTGCACTCAATATGCCAGCAAATTTGGAAACCTCAGCAATGGCCACAGGACTGGAAAATGTCAGTTTTCATTCCAATCCCAAAGAAAGGCAATGCCAAAGGATGTTCAAACTACCACATAATGTACTCATCTCACACGCTAGTAAAGTACTGCTCAAAATTCTCCAAGCCAGGCTTCACCAGTATGTGAACCATGAACTTCAAGATGTTCAAGCTGGATTTAGAAAAAGCAGAGAAACTAGAGATCAAATTACCAACATCTGCTGGATCATCAAGAAAGTAAGAGAGTTCCAGAGAAACATCCATTTCTGCTTTATTGATTATGCCAGAGCCTTTGATTGTGTAGATCAGAGCAAACTATGGAAAATTCTTCAAAAGATGGGAATACCAGACCATCTTACCTGCCTTCTGAGAAATGTCTGTGCAGGTCAAAAAGCAACAGTTGGAACTGGTCAGGAAACAACAGACTGGTTCCAAATTGGGAAAAGAGTACGTCAAGGCTGTATATTGTCACTCTGCTTATTTAAATTATTTACTATGCAGAGTAATTATGTGAAATGTCCAGCTGGATGAAGCTCAAGCTGGAACCAAGATTGCTGGCAGAAATATCAATAACCTCAGATATACAGATGACATCACCCTTATGGCAGAAGTAAAGAACTAAAGAGCCTCTTGATAAAGTGAAAGAGGAGAGTGAAAAAGTTGGCTTAAAGCTCAACATTCAGAAAACGAAGATCATGGCATCTGGTCCCATCACTTCATGGGAAATAGATAGGAAAACAATGGAAATAGTGACAGACTTTTTTGGGCTCCAAAATCACTGCAGATGGTGACTGCAGCGATGAAATTAAAAGACATTTGCTTCTTGAAAGAAAAGTTATGACCAACCTAGACAGCATATTAAGAAGGAGAGACATTACTTTGCCAACAAAGGTCCATCTAGTCAAGGCTATGGTTTTTCCAGTAGTCATGTATGTATGTGAGAGTCGGACTGTAAAGAAAGCTGAGCGTCAAAGATGTGATGCTTTCTAACTGTGGTGTTGGAGAAGACTCTTGAGAATCCCTTGGACTGAAAGGAGATCCAACCAGTCCATCCTAAAGGAAATCAGTCCTGAATATTCATTGGATGGATTGATGCTGAAGCTGAAACTCCAGTAGTGTGACCACCCATGTGAAGAGCCGACCCTGATGCTAGGGAAGACTGAAGGTAGGAGAAGGAGACAACTGAGGATGAGATGGTTGGATGGCCTCACCAACTTGATGGGCATGAGTTTGAACAAGCTCTGGGAGTTGGTGATGGACAGGGAAGCCTAGTGTGCTGCAGTCTATGGGGTTTCAAAGAGTTGGACATGACTAAGTGACTGAACTGAACTAACTGTACCGTTTTTCTAGATTCTACATATATACAATAATATACATATTTTTTCTCTCTGATTTACCTCACTCATTATGACAGAGGTCTTTTCACGTCTCTAGAAATGACTATGTTGTCCCTTTTAGTGGCTGAGCAATAATCCATTGTATATATGTACCACAACTTCTTTCCCCTTCTTTCATATAAAACTTAACCTCAAGTAACCCACTATTGATGCTGGGAAAGACTGAAAGTAGAAGGAGAAGGGGATGACAGAGGATGAGATGGTTGGATGGCATCACCAACTGAATGGACATGAGTTTGAGCAAGCTCTGGGAGTTAATGATAGACAGGGAAGTTGGTGTGCTGCAGTCCATGTGGTCACTAAGAGTTGGACATGACTGATTGACTGAACAACAGCAACAGTTCATATGTTGTTCATTATTTAGGACAAAATTATTTGGGACAGAATGGACCATGTGGTGAGAGAATAGGGTCTCTGAAAGTTGTCTGAGTTATGGTGACTATTGCCCCATCTTTGGGAGTTGAGTTGCTCTCTGAGGCCACAGGGTGTCAGAAGTTAAAAGGACTGTACCAGACTTCTGTGCTTGTTCAGTGGTTAGGACTTTGAGCTTCCCTATCAAGTGGATGATGACACAGGTTTGACCCCTGGTAGGGGAAGTAAGGTCCCATATGCCCCACCTTTATTACTGAAAAATCTGCTATTGGAGGATGTTGGTAGCCAGCAAGCCCAGTCTGTGATGGCAGCAGGAATAAGTTGCCATATTGAATTTTATGTATATTAACTTGGAAGCAAAAGGGTGAAATCCAAATGGTCCTATGGACTGGGATGGTGTGGGTGGGAGACGTGTTCATCTGAGGGGGAGGCAGTTATCAGAAGTGGGTGGGAGGGTGTCAGATGCCACAGAAGTTAGGTCAGATGAGGACAGATTGGAAACCAATATGTGGTAACTGGGATGTCACTGGTAAGCTTTTCACAATCAACACGAGGAGAGAGACTGAGATAAGATTTCTAATGTTCTTTCTAAATTCCATATATGGAATTTAGAAAGACAGTAATGAGAACCCAACATGGGAGACAACAAAAGGAACGCAGATGTATAGAATAGACTTGTGGACTTTGTGGATGAGGGTAAGGGTGGGATGAGATGGGAGAAGGGCATTGAAGCATGTTAATTGTCATGTGTCTAATCAATCGCCAGCCCAGGATTGATGCTCGGGACTGGTGCAGCGAGATTTCCCGGGGGGGAGGGAGGAGGGAGGGGGGACCCGGAGGGGAAGCATATGTAAACCCATGGTGATATCATAACAATGTATGGCTAAAACAATAATTAAAAAAAAATAAAATAAAATAAAAAAAAAATTTAAAAATTAAAAAAAAAAAAAAAAAGATTTCTAATGTTCTATTTTCTAAAGAGGAATTCATGGAACCCAGATCTGGCTTTTTCTACTCAATCTGGTGGCAGAATTCTGAGTAAGAAGATGGCATTTGGACTTCTTATTTGTCATTTCCTCCTTTATCCATTCAACATGGAAATGAAATTCTGGTTTTTAAGCTTTCCCTGATGATGTCTTTGAAAAAGGCTTGTCTTGTGGTTTCTTCCAGAGAGAAGGAGTGAAAACAAGCAAATCATTGTCTAGAGGGCAGTATCAGATCCACAGCATTTCTTGACCCAAGATGATAAGCTGATGGAATCTCAGGCCTTCTCATGCGGCCATTACAATGCTGGGGGCTTCCTCAGGTGGCTATTTTGACACAGCCATTGTGATGGAGTAAGAAAGAGAGTGAGACTCAGGAATGAGAATAGACAGGGGTTTCAGAGATCAAGTTGGAAATGCCTGATACAAAAACCAGTTGGTCAACACCAAAATCAGACTGATTATATTCTTTGTAGCCAAAGATTGAGAAGCTCTATACAATCAGCAAAAACAAGACCCGGAGCTGACTGTGGCTCAGATCATGAACTCCTTATTGCCAAATTCAGACTTAAATTGAAGAAAGTAGGGAAAACCACTAGACCATTCAGGTATGACCTAAATCAAGTTCCTTATGATTATACAGTATAAGTGAGAAATAGATTTAAGGACTAGATCTGATAGCCAGAGTGCCTGATAAACTATGGACGGAGGTTCATGACATTGTACAGGAGACAGGGATTAAGACCATCCCCATGGAAAAGAAATGAAAAAAAGTAAAGTGGCTGTCTGAGGAGGCCTTATAAACAGCTGTGAAAAGAAGAGAAGCAAAAAGCAAAGGACAAAAGGAAAGATATCCCATTTGAATGCAGAGTTCCAAAGAAGAGCAAGGAGAGATAAGAAAGCCTTCCTCAGTGATCAATGCAAAGAAATAGAGGAAAACAACAGAATGGGAAAGACTAGAGATCTCTTCAAGAAAATTAGAAATACCAAGGGAACATTTAATGCAAAGATGGGCTCGATAAAGGACAGAAAAGGTATGGACCTAACAGAAGCAGAAGATATTAAGAAGAAGTGGCAAGGATACACAGAAGAATTGTACAAAAAAGATCTTCACGACCCAGATAATTATGATGGTGTGATTGCTTACCTAGAGCCAGGCATCCTGGAATGTGAAGTCAAGTGGGCCTTAGGAAGCATCACTACGAACAGAGCTAGTGGAGGTGATGGAATTCCAGTTGAGCTATTTCAAATCCTGGAAGATGATACTGTGAAAGTGCTGTACTCAATATGCCAGCAAATTTGGAAAACTCAGCAATGGCCACAGGACTGGAAAATGTCAGTTTTCATTCCAATCCCAAAGAAAGGCAATGCAAAAGAATGCTCAAATTACTGCACAATTGCACTCATCTCACATGCTAGTAAAATAATGCTCAAAATTCTCCAAGCCAGGCTTCAGCAATACATGAACTGTGAACTTCCAGATGTTCAAGCTGGATTTAGAAAAAGCAGAGGAACTAGAGATCAAATTGCCAACATCTGCTGGATCATCGAAAAAGTAAGAGAGTTCCAGAGAAACATCTATTTCTGCCTTATTGACTATGCCAAAGCCTTTGACTCTATGGATCACAATAAACTGTGGAAAATTCTTCAAGAAATCAGAATACCAGACCATCTGACCTGTCTCTTGAGAAACCTGTATGCAGGTCAGGAAGCAACAGTTAGAACTGGACATGGAACAACAGACTGGTTCCAAACACCAAAAGGAGTATGTCAACGCTGTATATTGTCACGCTGCTTATTTAACTTCTATGCAGAGTACATCATGAGAAATGCTGGGCTGGAGGAAGCACAAGCTGGAATCAAGATTGCCAGAAGAAATATCAATAACCTCATTTATGCAGATGATACCACCCTTATGGCAGAAAGTGAAGTAGAACTAAAAAACCTCTTGATGAAAGTGAAAGAGGAGAGTAAAAAAGTTGGCTTAAAGCTCAACATTCAGAAAACGAAGATCATGGCATCTGGTCCCATCACTTCATGGGAAATAGATGGGCAAACAGTGAAAAGAGTGGCTGACTTTATGTTTCTGGGCTCCAAAATCACTGCAGATGGTGGTTGCAGCCATGAAATTAAAAGATGCTTACTCCTTGGAAGGAAAGTTATGACCAGCCTAGATAGCATATTGAAAAGCAGAGACATTACTTTGCCAACAAAAGTCCGTCTACTCAAGGCTATGGTTTTCCCAGTAGTCATGTATGGATGTGAGAGTTGGATGGTAAGAAAGCTGAGAAACGAAGAATTGATGCTTTTGAACTGTGGTGTTGGAGAAGACTCTTGAGAGTCCCTTGGACTGCAAGGAGATCCAACCAGTCCATCCTAAAGGAGATCAGTCCTGGGTGTTCATTGGAAGGGCAGCTGTTGAAGCTGAAACACCAATACTTTGGCCACCTCATGCGAAGAGTTGACTTATTGGAAAAGACCCTGATTCTGGGAAGGATTGAGGGCAGGAGGAGAAGGGGATGATAGAGGATGAGATGGCTGGATGGCATCCCTGACTCGATGAACTTGGGTTTGGGTGGACTTTGGGAGTTGGTGATGGACAGGGAGGCCTAGTGTGCTGTGATTCATGTGGTTGCAAAAGTCAGACATGACTGAGCAACTGAACTGATACAAAAACATTGAAGGAATATCATTCCCTTTAACATAGCCCTTGAAGGATGTATTTATTAGTCAGTGTTCTTCAGAGAAACAGAACTTATGTATGTGTGTAGGTAAAAAAGGAGGTTTATTATTGGGATTGGCTCACATGGCTAGGGAGGCTGAGAGGACCCTATGCTGAAGACCCAGGAAGGCAGTTGGTGGAACTTCAGTCCATGTCTGAAGACCTGAGAACCAGGAGGGACAGTGTCCAAGTGCAGGAAGAGATGGACGACCCAGCTCAAGTAGGGGGTGAATTCTCCCTTCCTTTGCCTTTTTGGCAAATCTCCTTAGGCCTTCTGGAGATTGCATGATGCTTACCACCTTGGGGAAAGTGATCTTCTTTACCTAGTCTTATTATTCTTTAGCTGCCTGGTTGTGTCTGACTCTTTTGCTACCCTGTAGAGTATAGCCATGGGCTCCTCTGTTCATGGGATTTCCCAAGGAAGCATACTGGAGTGCATTGCCATTGATCTAAATGTTACAGAAACAGTTTCATAGACACATCCCAAAATAGTGTTTTTCCAGCACTCTGGGCACCCCTTAGCCCAGCCAAGTTGACACACAAAATTAGTCAAGTTGATGCATTACATCAATTAAAGCAAAATTATAAACATATTCTGTGTGGGTCACCAAATATAAAATACTTTTATGTAGTTCATGAGGAACTGCTTCAGATCCAGGGGTGTACTATTTCCATTAACTTTAACAATAGTCAGTTTTCCTCTATAGAAGGTAGATTTGGGTTTTGGAAAATGGCCAAAAGTAATTCAAAGCCAAGTCTCTGTAGATGGCTTTTGAGACTTGAAGCCAAGTGAGTCATGCAAGATGAATGACAGTCCTAGGAAATACTCTTTTCAACTGGGACATGATTTCCTTCCAGCACTCCTGAACTGACCCAGGAAAACAGTTTTGAAAGAGTAAAACATGAGGTGAGCACACAACCACGGTCAGGACAGCCGCTCCCAAAGTGGTCATTTTGAAAAGGATTAGAAGACATAGATGATTACAAAAAGTCAT
This sequence comes from Antilocapra americana, assembly GCA_007570785.1. Taxonomy (NCBI): domain Eukaryota; kingdom Metazoa; phylum Chordata; class Mammalia; order Artiodactyla; family Antilocapridae; genus Antilocapra; species Antilocapra americana. The sequence goes on along the minus strand of ML664172.1, from coordinate 1,819,279 downwards.
TCTTATGAGTTTATCTTAATACATCACTTTGTGTTATCATTACTGTCTATGAGGAAAGACAGGGGCAAAACTCATATGGTTTGGAAAAATTATGATGTTTCCAGTTTACAGCTGTTGGCAAAAGAAACTGCACGTTTTATTACATAATTTTCTTGGTACTGTATTAGTAAAACATACTCCATAGCAGTGGTTGTCCGGGTTCTTTATGTAATCTGAATGCAGTGAATTCGTGGTGGTGAATTTAACCACTATAGTTTCAACATAAGAGTTTCATGACATATGTGGCTTTATTATTTTGCTAAAGTAGGTCTCATTTAGGTCTCATGAGTTAGAAAGTTTGTGTGGGACTTCCCAGGTAGTCCAGTAGTTAAGACTCCATGCTTCCATTGAAGAGGGCACGGGTTCGTTTCCTGGTCTTGGTTACAATCAGATATCACCTCACACTGGTCAGAATGGCCATCACCAAAAAGTGTACAAACAGAAAACTCTGGAGAGCATGTGGAGAAAAGGAAACAGTCTTGCACTGTTGGTGGGAATGTAAATTGATACGACCACTATGGAAGATGGTATGGAGATTCCTTACAAAACTGGGAATAAAACCACCATCAGTCAGTCAGTTAGTTCAGTTGCTCAGTCACATCCGACTCTTTGCAATCCCATGGACTGCAGCACACCAGGCCTCCCTGTCTATCACCAACCCCCAGAGTTTACTCAAACTCATATCCATTGAGTTGGTGATGCCATCCAACCATCTCATCCTCTGTCATCCTCTTGTCCTCCCACCTTCAATCTTTCCCAGTATCAGGGTCTTCTCAAATGAGTCAAATGTTCACATCAGGTGGCCAAAGTATTGGAGTTTCAGCTTCAACATCAGTCCTTCCAATGAACACCCAGGTCTCATCTCCTTTAGGATGAACTGCTTGGATCTCCTTGCAGTCCAAGGGACTCTCAAGAGTCTTCTCCAACACCACAGTTCAAAAGCATCAATTCTTCAGCACTCAACTTTCTTTATAGTCCAAATCTCACATCCATACATGACTATTGGAAAAACCATAGCTTTGACTAGATCGGCCTTTGTTGGCAAAGTAATGTCTCTGCTTTTTAATATGCTGTTTAGTTTGGTCATAGCTTTTCTTCCAAGGATCAAGCATCTTCTACTTTCATGGCTTCAGTCACCAAATTCAGTGATTTTGGAGCCCCCCAAAATAAAGTCTGTCACTGTTTCCCCACCTGTTTCCCATGAAGTGATGGACCAGATGCCATGATCTTCGTTTTCTGAATGTTGAGCTTTAAGCCAACTTTTTCACTCTCCTCTTTCACTTTCATCTAGAGGCTCTTTATTTCTTCTTCACTTTCTGCCATAAGGATGGTATCGTTTGCATATCTGAGGTTATTGATATTTCCCACAGCAATCTTGATTCCAGCTTGTGCTTCATCCAGCCCAGCGTTTCTCATGACGTACTCTACATATAAGTTAAATAAGCAGGGTGACAATATACAGCCTTGATGAACTCCTTTCCCAATTTGCAACCAATCTGTTGATCCATGTCCAGTTCTAACTGTTGGTTTTTGACCTGCATACAGATTTCTCAGGAGGCAGGTCAGATGGTCTAGTATTCCTGTCTCTTGAAGAATTTTCCACAACTTGTTGTGATCCACACAGTCAAAGGCTTTGGCATAGTCAATAAAGCAGAAGTAAATGTTTTTCTGGAACTCTCTCCATACATCTCACCCTCTCCCATTGTTCACTGCAGCACTATTGCAGTAACCTAGAGGTCCATCAACAGATGGATGGATAAAGAAGTTGTGATACATAGACACAATGGAATATTATTCAGCCACAAAAAGGAATGCATTTGAGTCAGCTCTAATGAGGTGGATGAACCTAGAGCCTATTATACAGAGTGAAGTAAGTCAGAAAGAGAAAGATAAATATCATATTCTAACACATATGTAAGGAATCCAGAAAAATGGTCCTGAATAATTTATTTTCAGGGAAACAATGGAGAAACAACCATAGGGAATGGACTTATGGATATGGGGAGAGGGGAGGAGAGGGTGAGATGTATGGAAAGAGTAACATGGAAACTTACATCACCATATGTAAAATAAATAGCCAACAGAAATTTGCTGTATGTCTCAGGAAACTCAAACAGGAGCTCTGTATCAACCTAGAGGGGTGGGATGTGGAGGGAGATATGAGGGAGGTTCAAAAGGGAAGGAATATATATAAAAAAAAAGTTTATGTGGGACTTCCCAGGTAGTCCAGTGGTTCAGAATCTGTGCTTCCACTGAAGAGGGCATGGGTTTGATTCCTGGTTAGGGAACTTAGATCTTGCATGTCAACTGATACCAGAGTAAATATAATATAAAATCAACAATTAACAGCCAAAGTATAAACTGCAATAACACAAAACAATACAAAAAGGTGGCCATTTGGAAACTGAAACTCTATCTCCTAAATCTTGGGTCTTTGAGAAATCAAATATGTAATTACAGAATATTTGGAAGAAAAAATTATATGAACATTTAATATTAAAATAAAGCAAATGGAGAAGGAAATTACAACCCACTCTGGTACTCTTGCCTGGAAAATCCCATGGACAGAGAAGCCTGGTAAGCTAAAATCCATGGGGTCACAAAGAGTTGGGCATGACTGAGCGACTTCACTTTCACTTTCAGAGTAAATTGATGACATTAAAAAAAAAAAGCTTGTGTGTCTGCTTGTGTGGGACAGGATGGGTGGGCGAAGGGTTTTCATTCATGAGGTAACTGGTTCCTGAGTCCTTGCTTTCACATGATGTCATCTTTTGTATTGATAAACCCTATTTTCACTGGGAAAAAATCTCATCCATAAGAGAAAGGGAGGCAGCCATTCTATTTTGCCATTTGGGAATCTAGGGACATTTTGGAAGTTGTCCTTCAAGAAGGTTGAGGACTTATCATCTTGCGCCAGTAAACATCTCTGCATGCTTCTCCCCCTTTTGAACACATAGTCAATGCAAGAGGTGTCTTCCTTTGCCTAGAAGAGAATAACAAAATGGGGTGGGATCTTGGAGATCATTGACCCTATTTTAGAGTCAAGAAACCAGATCTTTGAGAAGTCACATGGCCCACCCATCCTCACACTTTGAGTTTCTGCTGAAACCAAAATCCAGGTCTGCAGATCCCCATGCTTTTCCCACTGCACCGTGTTCTCTATTGCCCAACAACCTCTCTGCTTTATAGCAGCATCTGTGGAAAGCTAAGGGCCGGCTCTGCTTTCAATGAACTCACCTGAGGTTTGCCCACCATTTCAGGAGACAGTGCAAGGGGCAGCCCCAAGTACTAAAATGGAAATTTTCTGTGGAACTTAGAACAGAGAACGAGGCAACCCCTGCTTTCAATGTGTATTTTTTTTTTGAAGAGGCACATGCAGTTGGCCTCATTTAAAAATTGGCTATTTTTTGACTTGATTATAGGTCCTCTTAAAAACTTACTATGGGAACATTTTTGAATTAGTATTTCTTACTGGATAAGATGTGAAATACAGACCACAGGAAGTGAGTGCCTGAGATGTCCACTACCATGCTGCCTCTTGAGCCCAGGTATGACCTTGGAATCCTTCTCAATGGGCAGCCATGACCAATCAATCAGAATTGATGCACCTGTTGGTGGGGGCTTCCCAGGTGGCCCTAGTGATAAAGTATCAGGAGTGCTTGACAATTCAGGAGACATAAGAGACACAGGTTCGATCCTTGGGTCAGGAAGATCCCCTGGAAAAGGCAATGGCAACCCACTCCAGTATTCTTGCCTGGGAAATTCCATGGACAGAGGAGATTGGTGGGCTATGGTCCATTGGGCAGCAAAGAAATGGACGTGACTGAAGTGACTTAGCATGTATGCAGGCGCCAACTGATGAAAACTGGTCCTTAAATTGAGCTTTCACAGTGGCTCAGAAGGTAGAGAATCTGCCTGCATTGTGAATGCAGGAGACCCAGGTTCGATCCTTGGGTTGGGAAGATCCCCTGAAGGAGGAAATGGCAACCCACTCCAGTATTCTTGCCTGGAGAATTTCATGGACAGAGGATCCTGGCAGGCTACAGTCAGTGGGGTCGCAGAGAGTTGGACACAACTGATTAACTAACAGTCCTGATATTGCAGCTTGCTCCAACAGAGCTGGTCAAAGATTATCTTTCTACCTATCTCTGTTTCTATTTATCTATCTCTACTGTATCTATCATCTATCTAACATGAATACATATTTATATACTGTATAGCAATAATGACGGTGATAAGCATAGCAACTAATATTTACTAGGCTTCCCTGGTGGCTCAGCAGTAAAGAATCTGCCTGTCAATGCAGAAGGTGAGGGTTCAATCTCTGGGTCAGGAAAAATCCCCTGGAGAAGGAAATGCAACCCACTCCAATATTCTCGCCTGGAAAATTCCTTGGACAGAGGAACCTGGTAGGCTATAGTCCATGGGCTTGCAAAGAATCGGACACGACTTAGTGACTAAATAAGAACAACATTTACTGAGTCCTTACTATGCACCAGACTCTTGCTAAGCATTCTACTGATATTATCTCATGTATTTTCAAGGCAACCTTATAAATATATACAAATATCCTCATTTTACAGATAAAGAACCCGAGGCAGGGAGAGGTTGAGTAATGTGCCTAAAACCTCAGACCTGTCAGTAAAAGCCTCCCAGATCATCTACTTTATGAGGTCCCACTCTTAATCACTCTGTCACCTTTGCAGCTTCTAGATGCTGACAAGCGGACTGACAATCAAGCTTTGGTCCCACATCCAGTCCTGCACAGAGATCTACCAGGACCTCCATTTCCATCATTTCTCTTTCCATGACACCTCTTTGCCTGGCCTCCTCTGGAATGCCATCTGTCATTTAAAGGCCAGGTGTTTCCCTGGCCCTTGGGCCTCAGGACATCAGATTTCCATTACCCTGGCCACTCTGTCATTAGAAGACCTGCCAGAGAAAGCAGGTGGGCTGGTTTCACTGGCTCAAGGGTCATTGTTGCACTGACTTCACCATGAGACCCAGTCTGGTAGGTTGTGTCTGTGGCTGGCACACACCCCTGGTTCTCAGAGCCTCTGGCCCTCCTTGTCCTTCTCATTGGCCAGGACTCTCACTCAAGATAAGATAGAAGCAGATCCCCCCTCCCCACCATCTTTGGGAAGGAAGTGACAGAGCTCAGTTCACTCTTCAGGAAGAGTTGTGGACTCCCTGCTCTAAGATCCAAAGTCTAGAATAGCATAAATGTGTTACTTGCTATCCATCGGTATCTCAGAGAGAAGAGTTTGTTGGCTTGATTTGTAGAGAGAAGATCCTTAAGAGTTAAAATCTGACACTGACATGTATTGGCAAAGATGTGCAACACCAGGCATCACCCATACCCTATGGTTGGTAGCGTAATTGCTAAACAACTTTGGGGAGCCCTTTGGTTGCATATGGGCTTCCCTGGTGGCTCAGATGGTTAAGAGTCTGCCTGTAATGCAGGAAACCTGGGTTTGATCCCTGGGTTGGGAAGATCCCCTGGGGAAGGGAATGGCCACCCACTCCAGTATTCTTGCCTCGAGAATTGCCATGGACAAAGGAGCCTGGTGGGCTACAGACCACGGTGTCGCAAACAGTCGGACACAACTGAGCTACTAACACTTTCACTTCACTTCACTTGGTTGCGCCTAGGAAAGTGGACAGTGTGTACACTCTAAGATCCATCAGTTTCACTCTTTGATATTTTTCCAGGCAAACGTGCATGTGTGCAAGAATGTTTATTGCAGCATTTGTGTGTTAGTGAAAAATTAGAAAAAAATATAATGTATTAACAAGGTCATGGAGAAGAAGACAATGAGGGAGGGACTCTGAGGGGATTTGTTGGGATAAGGATAAAAGAAGGTTAACTGTGGATGGAGAACAGAGTATGAAGCAGAGGGAAGCACTGGAAAATGAAGGGGATGTGGTGGGGTCTGGCAGCAGAGGCCCAGGAGCTGGCTTCTGCCTTGCTCTGTAGAGGAAAGGGGCTTTGAGTCCAGGAGAAATAGAGGGTGACCTTGGCTGCACTTCTGAAATTTACCCAAAAAGATTACATTATCTTTTCACTGTAGGTTTTCCCATCTGAAAGCAAAGACTGGAACATAAGGTTCCTTGAAGAGGGGACATGACTACTTAATTCCTCAATTACATGATGCTTTCTTTATTGAATATAGAAATTTCTGAATTTCTTGGGCTTCCCTAGTAGCTCAGTGGTGAAGAATCTGCCTGCTAATGCAGGGAACACGGGTTTGAGCCCTGGTCTGGGAAGATCCCCCATGTTGCCTGACAATTAAACCCATGCACCACAACTATGGAGGCTGTGCTCCGGAGCCCAGGGGCTGCAGCTACTGAAGCCCCACGCCCTAGAGCCCAGGCTCCGCAACAAGAGAAGCCACCACAGTGAGAAATCCGCGCACTGCAACGAAGAGTATCCCCTGCTTGCTGCAACTAGAAGAAAGCCCTCACACAGCAGTGAAGACCCAACACACCCAAAAGTAAACAAGTAATTTTTTTAAAAAGAAATTTCTGAATTTCTTTATGTTGCTAAGCCAGTTCTGGATTTCTCTGAAACACATCCCTGTTTTGTCAGCTATTGGTTTTGTCAGCTCTGTTTTCGGCTGTCTCATGTACGGTATTCAATTTTTGTTCTTTAAAGGAAGAGCTATCAGCAAGCGTAGGCCAAGGAGCAACCCTAGAAATCAGGAGATATTGACTTCCATCAGTAGGACTTTGTGTAGCCAACTTCACAAGATAATCCTCCATCCCCTGTGTTCCCTCTTGGGTTTCTTTATCCTCTACCCATTGGTATGTCATATTGTCTGAAATTGAGAAAGTCATTGTTTTGGACAGAATGTTTGTATATCCCCCCCAGAGTCGTATGCTGAAACTCTGCTCTCCAGTGTGATGGTAGTAGGGGCTTCCCAAGCGGCACTAGTGGTAAAGAACACAACTGCAGGAGATGTAAGAGAGGAGGGTTGATTCCTGAGTCAGGAAGATTGCCCTAGAGGAGGGCGTGGCAACCCACACCAGTATTCTTGCCTGGAAAATCCCATGGATATGACTGAAGCAACTAAGCATGCGTTCACGCATAGGGGAAGAGAAAGGTGAGAATGTCAAGCATTCCTACTGTCAGCCTTTTCTCACATGAATTTAAAACTGGAATTCAGGAAGAACAAGATGGCAGAGGAGCAGATGGACATGGAGTACATCCCTCTCCACGGATACATCTGGAATACACCTTCAGACACAGAAGTGCATGCAGAACACCAGCTGAGAGCAGACAGGAGTACCTGACCAGCAGAAAAGAATATATAGAGCCACACAAAACTCAGCAGGATGAAGGAACTAGGGGGAAAACTAGGGAGTGTTAGTAGGACTGGACCTGCCCTTGGGGGATGGGGGAACTAAAGCAGGGGTCTGATCCCCATATCAGGGCAATTGTCTGAGTCAGAGGAGAAACATTTAAGGCTGAGAGTGAAATAGCTGACCTGTGGCAGCCTAAATGGAATGAGAATCAGACAGTCCTTGCCGCAGCCATACATGCCCCGGACAGGGATGTGGATCCCTTGGAAGGTGCAGCAGCTGGGAGCTGGATTTTAGGGATTGTGGAGCAATCCCTGGGTGAGGGCTGCTATTGACTGTGGAGAGATGGATCGAAGGGATGTGAGGGAGGAGACTGTGGTGGGAAATGCCTGCGGAGGAAAGCCAGGCAGCCATAGAAGCAAGGGGATGCTGCTGAGTCACGCATAGTGGGTGGAAGCATCACCATAGCCTCTGTCTCCCCACACGCCAGCATTGGCAGATGAACAATAGAGAGGCTGGCCCATCAAACCCCTGCTGCACTGAACTAGAGAATAAGACCCCACCCAGGGTGCTCCTTTGAGTGCCTGACACACCAAACTACAGAGTAGGAACCCAGCCAGGGTGCCCCTTTAAATGCCTGGATCTACGGAGTAGGACCGATCTATGGAGTAGGATCCCAACCAGGGAGGCCCCTCTATGTGCCTGATGTGCTGAACAACAGAGAAGGACCCCAGGCAAAGGAGCCCTCTAAATGCCTGAACGGGCAGAGCTACAGAGAAAGACTGGCCAAAGAGGCCTTCTGATCTCCAGCTACAAGAGGCTCAAAAAAAAGACTCTGATAGGGCCAGAACTCCTGTGTCAGAGGCAGTCCGTGTTCCTGCACACTTGCACTGCCAGGGTCCCCACAATCAAAGAAGTTACACCGCCTTCAAGCTCAACTCTCACTGGGTAGAGCTGTCACAGGCCAAACAAAAAAGGCTTGGGTCGTGTTCAACTCTTTGCGACCCTGTGGACTGTGGCCTGCCAAGCTTCTCTGTCAGGGAGGGAGGTTCTCCAGGCAAGAATCCTGGAGCACATTGGCCAATACTGCCTGTCATACCCTTCTAGAGCACTGTATTTCCTGCTGCCCTAGCTGCCAACTCCCCTGAGTACCTGGTGCTGCCAGAAATACTGCAACCCAAGCAGCTGCGCCACCTCCACACCTGGCCCTCATGGGGGCAAACCTGTGCAAGTCCTTTTGGGCAGCCTCAGGAGAAAACCCCAGTGGAGGACCCACATGCAGAGGTGGAAATAAAACCACAATTGAAACCCAGGGGAAGTGTGGCTAAGGAAGAAGACCCAAGACCTTCCCACCAGTTGTACAAGCACCCTGTGCAGGACGCCTCATCTAAACAGCAAATAAAACAAAAATACAAGCCCAATCATCAGCAGACAGGAATACCACCTCACTCAGCCTTGCCCTTCAGAGTTAAAACAAGCAAACAAAAAAACTCAGCACAAATCCCACCCTACATGAAGCTTACACAAACCACTGGACCAAACTTAGGAGGGGAGAAACCAAAGGGAAGAAATAATTCAACCTTGAAACCTAGGAAAAGGAGACCTTCAACACAATAAGTTAAAAAAATTAATGAAAAGGCAGAGAAATACTACACAAATGAAGGAACAGACTAGAAGTCCAAATAAATGAAGAGAAAATAGGCAAACTCTCTGAAAAAGAATTCAGAATAATGATAGTAAAGATGATCAAAAATCTTGAAAACAAAATGGAGAAAATGCAAGAATCAATTAACAAAGATCTTGAAGAATTAAAGAATAAACATACAGAAACAAACAACACAATTACTGAAAACAAAAAGACTCTAGAAGGAATCAATAGCATAATATCTGAAGCAGAAGAATGAATCAGTGAGTTGGAAAATAAAATGGTGCAAATAACTTCTGAAGAGCAGAATAAAATAAAAAGAATGAAAAGAACTGAGGACAGTCTCAGAGACCTCTGAGACAATATCAAACACACTAACATTCAAATTATAGGGGTCCCAGAAGAAGAGAAAAAGAAAAGGTATGAAAAAACTTTTGAAGAGATTATAGTTGAAAATTTCCCCAACCTGGAAAGGGAAATAGTCGATCAAGTCCAAGAGGCACAAAGAGTCTCATACAGGATAAACCCAAGGAGAAACATGCCAAGACACATACTAATCAAACTAACAAAGACTAAACACAAAGAAAGAATATTAAAAGCAATGAGGGAGAAGCAACAAGTAACATACAAGGGAAACCCCATATGTTTAACAGCTGATCTTTCAGCAGAAACTCTGCAGACCAGAAGGAAATGGCAGGGTATATTTAAAGTGCTGAAAGGGAAAAAATCTACAACCAAGATTATTGCACCTGGCTAGGATCTCATTCAAAATTGATGGAGAAATAAAAAGCTTCTCAGACAAGTGAAAGTTAAGAGGATTCTGTACCACCAAGCCAGCTTTACAACAAATGTTAAAAGGACTTACATAGTCAAGAAATACAAGAGAAGAAAAAGATCTACAAACAATTTTAAAAAATGGCAATAGGAACATATATATCAATAATTACTTTAAATGTGGAAGGATTAAATGCTCCAACCAAAAGACACAGACTGGCTGAATGGATATAAAAACAAGACCCATATTATTCTGTCTACAAGAAACCCACTTCATACCTAAGGACACATATAGATGAAAAGTGAGGGGATGGAAAAATATATTCCATGCAAATGGGAAGCAAAATAAAGCTGGAGTAGCAGTCCTCATATAGGACAAAATAGACCTTAAAAAAGGAAGACTACAAGAGATAAGAAAGGACACTACATAATGATCAAGGGATAGATCCAAGAGGAAGACGTAACAATTGTAAACATCTATGCACCAAACATAGGAGCACTTCAATATGTGAGACAACAGACATAAAAGGAGAAATTGACAGTAACACAATAATAGTAGAAAACTTCAACACCACAATCACACCAATGGACAGATCATTAAAACAGAAAATTAATAAGGACATACAAGTCTTAAATGATACATTAGATGAGATGGATCTCATTGATATCTTCAGGACATTCCATCCAAATGCAGAAAAAAACACCTTCTTCTCAAGTGCACATGGAACATTCTCCAGGATAGACCACATCTGGCATCACAACTCAAACCTCAGTAAATTTAATAACATTGAAATTATATCAAGCATCTTCTCTGATGACAACACTATGAGACTAGATAGCAATTACAGGGAAAAAAGTGTAAAAAACACAAACACATGGAGATTAAACAATATGTTTCTAAATAGCCAAGAGGTTACTGAATGAATAAACAAGGAAATTAGAAAAATTCTGAAAACAAATGACAATGAAAACATTGACAACTCAAAACCTTTGAGTGAGTGAAGTCGCTCAGTCGTGTCTGACTCGTTGTGACCCCACAGACTGTAGCCTACCAGGCTCCTCAAAACCTATGGGATGCAGCAAAAGCAGTTCTAAGAGGGAAGTTTATAGTAATACAATCCTACCTCAAGAAACAAGAAAAACATCTAATAGATAACCTAACTTTACACCTAAAACAACTGGAAAAAGAAGAAGGAAAAAACCCCCAAATTAGTAGAAGAAATGAAATCATAAAGTTCTAAGCAGAAATAAATGAAAAAGAAATGAAAGAAACAATAGTAAATATTAATAAACTAAAAGCTGGTTCTTTGAGAAGATAAACAAAATTGACAAACCTTTAGCCAGACTCATCAGAAAAAAAGAGAAGAATCAAATCAACAAAATTAGAAATGAAAAATGAGAGGTTACAACAGACAATGCAGAAATACAAAGGATTATAGGAGACTATTAAGAACAACTATGTGGCAATAAAATGTATAATCTAAAGAAATGGACAGATTCTTAGAAAAGGTCAAGCTTCCAAGACTGAACCAGGAAGAAATAGAAATTATGAACAATCAGTTAAAAGCACTGAAATTGAAGCTGGATCAAAAATCTTCCAAAAAACCAAAAGCCCAGGCCAGATGGCTTCACAGGAGAAGTCTATCAAACATTTAGAGAAGAGCTAACACCTATCCTTCTAAAACTCTTTCAAAAAATTGCAGAGGAAGGAACACTTCCAAACTCATTCTACGAGGCCAATATCACCCTGATACCAAAACGAGACACAGACAAGACAAAAAAGAAAACTACAAGCCAATATCACTGATGAACATAGATGCAAAAATCCTCAATAAAATTTTAGCAAACAGAATTCAACAACACATCAAAAAGCTCATACACCATAATAAAGTTTGGTTTATTCCAGGGATGCAAGGATTCTTCAATATACCCAAATCAATCAATGTGATACACCATATTAACAAATTGAAAGATTAAAAACCATGTGATAATCTCAATAGATGCAGAAAAAGCCTTTGACAAAATTTAGCACACATTTATGATTATAACTGTTCCAAAAATGAGCATAGAAGAAACCTACCTCAACATAGTAAAGGCCATATATGATAAGCCTACAGCAAACATTATGCTCAAAGGATTCCCCCTAAGATCAGGAACAAGACTAGGGTGTCCATTTTCACCACTATTATTCAACATAGTCTTGGAAATCCTAGCTACAGCAATCAGAGGAGAAAAAGAAATAAAAGTAATCAGATCAGAAAAGAAGTAAAGTTCTCACTGTTTGCAGGTGACATGATACTGCACATAAAAAACCCCAAAGATAGCATCAGAAAATTACTAGAGCTAATCAGTGACTTCAGCAAAGTTGCAGGATACAAAATCAATACACAGAAATCACTTGCATTTTTATATACTAACAATGAAAAATCAGAAAGAGAAATTAAGGAATCAAACCCATTCACCATTACAATAAAAAGAATTAAGTATCTAGGAATAAACTTACCTAAGGAGACAAAAGAACTGTACACAGAACATTATAAGACGTTGATGAAAGCAATCAAAGATGATATAAACAGATGGAGAGAGTCATTGTTCTTGGGTAGGATGAATCAATATTGTGAAAATTACTATACCAATATTGTGAAAATGACTATGTAGATTACCAAATGCAATCTACAGATTCAAGGCAATCCCTATCAAATTACCAATGGCATTTTTCACAGAACTAGAACAAAAAATTTCACAGTTTGTAAGGAAACACAAAAGACCCTGAATAGCCAAAGCAGTCTTGAGAAAGAAGAACAGAGCTGGAAGAATCAACCTTCCTGACTTCAGATTACACTACAAAGCTACAGTCATCAAGACAGCATGTTAGTGGCACAAAAACAGAAATATAGACCAATGGAACAAGATAGAAATCCCAGAAATAAACAATCACCTATGGGTAACTTATTTTTGACAAAAGAGGCAAGAACATACAATGGGGCAAAGACAGCCTTTTCAATAAATGGTCCTGGGAAAACTGGACAGCTACATGTAAAGGATGAAATTAGAACACTTCCTAACACTGTACACAAAGATAAACTCAAAATGGATTAAAGACCTAAATGTAAGACCAGAAACTGTAAAACTCAGAGGAATACATATGCAGAACACTCAATGACATAAATCAAAGCAAGGTTCTCTATGATCCACCTCCCAGAGTAATGGAAATAAAAATAAAAGTAAACAAGCAGGACCTGATTAAACTTAAAAGCTTTTGCACAGCAAAGGAAACTATAAGCAAGGTGAAAAGACAACCCTCAGAATGGGAGAAAATAATAGCAAATGAAACAACTGACAAAGGATTAATTTCCAAAATATACAAGCAGCTCATACAACTCAATGCCAGAGAACCAAACAACCCAATGAAAAAGTGGGGAAAAGACCTAAACAGACATTTCTCCAAAGAAGACATCAGTTCAGTTCAGTTCAGTTCAGTCACTCAGTTGTGTCTGACTTTGCAACCCCATGGACTGCAGCACGCCAGGCCTCCCTGTCCATCACCAACCCCTGGAGTTTATCCAAACTCATGTCCATCGAGTCAATGATGCCATCCAACCATCTCATCCTCTGTCATCCCCTTCTCTTTCCCCCTTCAATCTTTCCCAGCATCAGGGTCTTTTCAAATGAGTCAGTTCTTCACATTGGGGGTTGACGTATGGGAGTTTCAGCTTCAACATCAGTCCTTCCAATGAACACTCAGGACTGATCTCCTTTAGAATGGACTGGTTGTATCTCATTGCAGTCCAAGGGATTCTCAAGAGTCTTCTCCAACACCACAGTTCAAAAGCATCAATTCTTTGGCACTCAGATTTCTTTACAGGTGGCTAAGAAACACATGAAAAGTTGCTCAACATTGCTCATTATTAGAGAAATGCAAATCAAAACTACAATGAATCACCTCACACCAGTCAGAATGGCCATCATCAAAAAGTCTACAAACAATAAATGCTGGAGAGGGTATGGAGAAAAGGGGATGCTCTTGCACTGGTGCTGGGAATGTAAACTGATACAGCCACTATGGAAGACAGTATGGAGATTCCTTTAAAAAGTAGGAATTAAAGTACCATCTGACCCAGCAATCCTACTCTAGGCATATACCCTGAGGAAACCAAAACTGAAAAATACACATGTATCCCATTGTTCATTGCAGTACTATTTACAATAGCTAGAACATGGAAGCAACCTAGATGTCTATTGACAGATGAATGGATAAAGAAGTTGTACATATACACGATGGAATATTACTCAGCCATAAAAAGGAATGCATTTGAGTCAGTTCTTTTTTTTTTAATTTTTTTTTTAATTTTTTTAATTGTTTTTGCCATACATTGTCATG